>WAAF01005021.1:932717-1079278 GCA_013400475.1 Tricholaema leucomelas | reverse complement strand
AAGGAAGGAAGGAAGGAAGGAAGGAAGGAAGGAAGGAAGGAAGGAAGGAAGGAAGGGAGAGGGAGGGAAGAAGGAAGGAACTACACACCTGTATCAAACCAGAAGCTTCCCAGGCATTTCTTAGAGTAAAGAGTGGATTATTAGCAGGGTTTTTATCTCTTCTACCTGATACTGAAGAAAGTGTTTACACCACAACTATTTGGTGTTGACAGGGGTTTATCAGCTGCTACCCTCCCTACACTGGGTGATAGCCTAGAAAGCGCCAGTGCTGTTTGGGAAGTTGAGGCTCCTGTCACAGGTTACATCTGCTCTTTGGTTGGTCCCTGACAAGCTCTGAATGCCTTCAGCAGCCAGAATCATCTTCAGCCTCCTCCCCAAATCTCTTTCTTCTTCCCTTTTCCCCAGTATACTCTACGCCTGGCTCAGAGAGTTTGCTTTCTGCTAGCATCTTCACAATACCTGTGAAAACTCCAACATAATTAAATAAAGCAGTGCTGAAACCCCCCAAAGAACAATTATCTTCTCTGTGAAATACTCCCAACAGAAATCTTGGAAAACTTAGATGTAATTAGTGCATGGAGCCCCACTGCAGTGCTAAATACAATGCATTAGGGCTCCTAGCACTGGCTTCTCCAGGATTCCAGTTGACCAGTGATAGCAAATGTGGGAGCAATGTGCAGACTGGCTGGTCTAATACATTTACACACAGTTAGCCCAAGGATTTTAAAGGCTCTTTAAAGTTTACCCCAGTTGCCATTCAGTCTGCTTGGCTGCTTTGTTTACCTGGTGTGCTACATCCTTGAAATGGCTTTTGTTTGCCATCTGTGTTATCAGGGAGAAAGAATGGTCTTTGGGGTTAGAGCACCAGATCAAAACTTGGCAGAATTGGGTTAGTTGTGTGGGTGAGCTATGGGTGAGTCACTTAAAAGGTGAATGGGCCCCAAAATAGCAGACAGAGTTATTCCACAGCACTTGCACATCCAACAGTCATTGATCTCAGCTGTCCTAGGAGCATGAATGCATCAAAAGATGTCTGACAAGATAAAAGCCTGACCCAAGATCTGATGAAGCCCACAAGAAGGCAGAAGAGAATTGGCAGAAGAGAATTGGCAGAAGAGAGGAGGCTCAGGGCAGACCTCATTTCTGTCTACAACTACCTGAAGGGAGGCTGTAGCCAGGTGGGAGTTGGTCTCTTCTCCCAGGCAACCAGAAACAGAACAAGAGGACACAGTCTCAGGTTGTGCCAAGGGAGGTCTAGACTGGATGTTAGGAAGAAGTTCTTGACAGAAAGAGTAATTGGCACTGTAATGGGCTGCCCAGGGAGGTGGTGGAATCACTGTGTCTGGAGGTGTTCAAGAAAAGCCTGGATGAGGCACTTAGTGCCATGGTCTAGTTGATTGGATAGGGCTGGGTGCTAGGTTGGACTGGCTGAGCTTGGAGGTCTCTTCCAACCTGGTTGATTCTATGATTCTTTGGTGGCTTTGTATGAGGTGCTGCCTGAACACAGAGCCCCATCTCATCTGTAAGCATGGCTCAGGTGCAAACCCAGAAGCACTGCTTTAGAGCCTGGCAGTGCTAATGATGGAGGATGCTGAGCTGGCAGCTTTCCTACACTTCCTAAAGAGAAAGATTTGCCAAGAGGGATCATAGACCTAGTTGTTAGTTCTTCTAACAGCAGGTTGAATTGTCTTTTGTTTTTCCCTATGTGTATGTCCATGGCTCCACAAGGAAGAAAAATGGCCCAGAATATCCTATAGCTCTGATTCCAAGAGGTTAATGTGCCAGGTTAGCAGGAGGATGTCTCCTGGAGAAAGAAAAAAAAAGCTGGTGGGGAGATACTTCATATTCAGATTTTTGGAGTCTTTTTAGTGCCAAAAGAGGAAGAACAAGCAGTACATGACAGACATTAGGCATGTTACTTAACTCATCATTGGAAAGTACTCAAATGCTAGGATGAGAAGGGAGATGTAAGCCAGAATAATGTAAACCAGAATGATGTAAACCAGAATATTAACACTGGAATGAAGCACTGCGTTGTCCTGTCAGTGCCCTTAACAAACAGTTTTAAAGGTAAAAGATTATGTGAATCTGCTGGGTATTAAAATCTGGAGGGGACAGGACTAGTCTGAAAACAAGATATGCCAGGAAGATGCTCCTCAGGGGCACTGATGAGGCTTGTGCTGTGCTGCTTGCCTTTATTGCAGGTGAGCTGCCTGATTGTGAGCGGGGCTGACACAAAACTTACTGGCTGCCTGCTTCCCTTCCATTCCCTTCCAACCTCTCTGAAACGTAAAACTGCCCAGATTTGTTTCTTATAACAATATTGAATGACTCCTCATGAGAGCTAATGGTTTTGGTTTGAGATATCACTGATTTCTGCCATCCCTTAGGCATTATCCTATGAGAACATCAGAGGAAATTGGTGTTTGAAGATGCAGTTTGTGAATGGCTTTATCCTAACCTAGATGACTTGTTGCTAGAACATCCAGCAGGAGCAAAAGTGGTGATGTAGTTGCTGCTGGGATCACAGAGTCAAAAGATGTTAGGGGGTGGAAGGGACCTCTAGAAATCGAGTCCACACCCCCCCTGCCAAAGCAGGATCACCTAGGGCAGGTCACACAGGAACACATCTAGGTAAGTTTTGCAAGTCTCCAGAGAAGGAGACTCCACAAGCTCTCTGGGCAGCCTGGCCCAGTGCTCTATCACCCTCACCATAATGAAGTGTCTCCTTGTGTTGAGGTAGAATAGAGGTTAGAAACCTCTGCTAGAGAAATGTGCAGTGACCTTGTAAAGGCAGCCATACAACACCACACACTGTCCTGTGAGATGGTTTATAATGCAGTAAGCAGGAGGATATGGGCAGTATAGTGCAGAAATGGACTGAATGCTCCAAAGAAACCTTGGTGAGGAGTCTCCACTGCTCCACACAGGCACAAGGGTAGAGCTCAGTGCTAGCACTGCCACAGCCACCTCAAGCCAGGAAGAAGGCTGGAAGAAGAGCAGTGGCAAAGCTGTGAGAGAGCTTCAGCCAAATCTTGTGTCAGCTGCAGCAGAGCACAGACCCACAGGAAACATGGGGCTGAAGGGCCACTGATCCTTCATCTGTGAAAGAAAACACTTGCCAGGAGGTACCACGGGAGTGATTTTGCCATTGGAGCTCCTAGAAGTGATGTGGAGCACTGCTGACAGCAAAGTGAGGACTATCTAAACAACTAATTACAGCACTGGAGAGTAAAGTTAATGACAAGAGTTAAACAAAGCCACATAACAGCATGTAGTGATTTAGTAGGGACATGTATCTTCTCAGCCTGCTGACTGTGAGCTGACAGCATTGCAGGGCAATATTAAAGGGAATACCAAGCCCTACACATAAAGCAAATGTATTTTCAGTGACTGAGTTCCACCTCTGTCTTCTGCCTTTAACAAAGAGTGACCCCTACCACAAGACCTCCAACCTCCACCAGTGGACAGAAGATGAGGTTAATGCACTGTGGTTGTCAGATGCAAGCTGGATGCCAGCCCCTGCTACACTTCAGGGGTAATTCTGCGTATGGCTCTCCCCTGCTGCAGTGTTTCCAAGCAGGAGAGCCTTGGCTAAGCCTCCATGTGAGCAGCTGAATTGTCTCCTGGGCTCTCTTTGGCCTTCTGATGTGTGACTACTGAGCAGCTACAAGGATCCAGCTCTTCTAACCTGTTAGAGTCGTAGATGAGAATACAGACTGCTGCCCTTGAAGAAGTGAAATCAGAGGAGTCTGTGATAGGGGAGCACGGTATGCATGAAAGAAGAATGTGAAGGGCTTTGAACATGTAAGAGAATGTGAACAGGGGTGATTCCAGAAGAGAAATTCTTCAGAGAATTAGAAGGAAAATAGATGTTAGGGAGGCAGGATTAAAACTGTTTGAAGTCAGAGGGGAGAAGCTGGATCTTAGTTTTGATCGTGGAAAGGTTGAGAGGAGGGTGAGTAATCTGAAATCAAAGTGCAGAAAGAAATCAAATCTGAAGATAAAATAACCTCTGGATTTCTCCCTTGAAGGCATTGGATCCAAGGAGCCAATAAAGCAAGGGGAGGGTTTTTTTTAGCTCCTTGCAAAGGGACAGCCTCCACCTAGAGAAGGGTCTGACAGAGAGGGGGACCATGCTTGATGTGACTGAGAAAATCTCCCTACAACAAGCCTTGAAGGAAGAACCAGTGGTTAGCATCCATATCCCCACCTGAGCCAAAAGGAGTGGTGCAGTAATCAGGGCTTTGCTTTTAATCCCTACCAGGAATCGGGTTTTGGCTCCTCTAAGTACCCAGTCCTGGCACTTTCCAAATGGCTGAGCTTTTCCTGTCTCTGCTGAAGCCCTTGAGTGATGCCCCTGGGTTGGGGAAAATTGTGGCTTCTGCCCTGAGATCCTTATTTAAGCTGCTGCTGAGCTGTGTGCTTACGTGTGTGAAGTGTCCTGCCAAGCTGATGGGCTGGAGCTTCAGGATTAACAATGTTGACTCAGGCTTGAAGACTTTAAAAGAATTTATATCAACAGATTTTAAAGATATTAAAATATACAACTTGAGTAGCCTTAGGTTTCTCAGGCAGCTGCCAAATCAAACTGAATAATAAACCAAAACTGAATAATAAAGTGATCACCCAGTGTAAGATCAAGACAGGGCCGAGTTAGAGGCACCTCCAGTAATTAGTGGGTTGGGAGCAGTCTCCTGACAAGCTCTGAGTTTCTGCTGATGTGCTGAGAACCAAAAACAGCAACATCATTTCCCCAAATAAAAACAGTTCTTCTTCCCTCACCTCCCAGTTTGACTCCCTGTTTACTCCTGATGCTTTTCACTGTCAGCAAGACTTGGGTAGGAGAGGTACCAGGTGGAGTAGATGAGCCCAGCATGAAATTTTGCTGGTCCAGGCAATAATGGCAGGAAGAAGAGCTGAGAGTGACTCGGGACTAGAAGGAGCCTGCAGGAAGGGGAATGTTAAAGGAGGACCATATCCCAAAGAGGATGATGCTGATGGTGATGTGAACCTGACACCAAAAAGCACTGATCCTGCTGCTTTTAGACTGCTGGCTCCACCTAGGAGGTCTGCATCCTCTTGCAAGTCTGAGATGCCAATGTAGCAGCAGCCCAACCTGAGTCCAGCAACGCATGGCTACCTGCACTCACACTGCTCCAGTGTTTCATAGAGTCATGAAGGTGGGAAAAGATCATCAAGTTCAGTTTCCCATCCACCTTGCATGGAACCAGATCACCTTTCATCCCTCCTCTGCTTTTTGCTACTGGCTTGGTTTAAAAGCCAGCAAAAAATCAATATTAAAAGCCTGGTGAGGGGGGTTAAAAAAAAAAAGCCCAAAAGATTAAATTGCCTTGAGATGCTCATTCCTCATGATTTGTACTGCAATAATGCTACAAAGCCCTGAAAGGCCCAAGTAGGCAACTTCAGTTTGCTTTAAAGCTCCATCTGCTTTGTTTGGGGGCCTGGAGATTTCTGATGAAAAGATTTCATTTTTTTGATGAAAACATTCTGGCAAAAATGAAGCTTTTGAGGAAGGGGAACCCATTTTTATTCCTTTTTGGTGACATTTTTCATGAGATAAAATGTAATTCCTGAGAAGCTCTAACTCGGGTCCTTTGTCATTCTTAAAATGTTTCTTTCTCTCTAGACTCCCAACATCTATTTCCCATTGTCCTTTCAGAGTGCCAGGGCAAATATATCTTTCTATTTTGGTACTGTCAAGAGGTAAGGTTTGCAAGGAAAGGTAATATCTTTTCTTAGAGCAACTGATAGAATTGGCAAAAAAAGAAGAGACTGATTTTTGGGGCATAGAAATCCTGTCTGGCTCTTTTGTTTATAAATTACCCTTCTGTTCTCCTGGAGACCTTGCTGTCTCCACACTGAACTCTTTTAACTCTACCATATATACTCAAGAAGTGTGCTCATCATTTATCTTTACTGCTCCTGCAATCTTCTCGTCACCTCTGCTTGCTTTCCTTCTTCAGCTACTTGCTCCTCTCTCTCTTGCACTTCTCTCAAGTGGCCCCTGCAGCTGATATTTTGTTACTTGCCTATGCCTTTTTCTAATCCTCCGTTATTTGGGGCATATCCTTTGTTATTTCTGTTAGTTTCTTCCATGCCCTGGGGATATTTATTGCTAATTGATTCACATCAATGGGAAGGTAAACATTCATTTCTCTTAGAACACACTTTTTACTAGCAGCAAGACAATCTCTAGAGCTTTGCTTGCTTCCTTCCTTCCTTTATTTCCTTCCTCCCCTTCCTTCCTTCCTTCCTTCCTTCCTTCCTTCCTTCCTTCCTTCCTTCTTCCCTCCCTCCCTTCCTTTTCTTTCTCTTTCTTTCTCCCTCCCTCCCTCCTCCCTTTCTTTCTCTTTCTTTCTTTCTTTCTTTCTTTCCTTCCTTCCTTCCTTCCTTCCTTCCCTCCTTCCTTCCTTCCCTCCTTCCTTCCCTCCTTCCTTCCTTCCCTCCTTCCTTCCCTCCTTCCTTCCTTCCCTCCTTCCTTCCCTCCTTCCTTCCTTCCCTCCTTCCTTCCCTCCTTCCTTCCTTCCCTCCTTCCTTCCCTCCTTCCTTCCTTCCTTCCTTCCTTCCTCCTCTCCTTCCCTTTCTTTCTTTCTTGGTGTTTTGCATAGCTGGTTGGAGCTAAAGCAGAATGAAGCACACCCCTGCAGGGTCTGCAGCACACTGAGCAGCATACTCAGGGTTTGTGTTGCTACCTTTCAGTCTCCCTGGCCACCCTGGCAGGTATAACAGCTGCCACAGAAGTCAATGTTAGACATATCTCCACCTCTATGCAGGGGAAATATCCCACTGCAAGCCCACAAAAGGGACAGACAGACTGACTGAAGGTAAGGGAGAGGGGAGGCAATCAGTTTTGTTCAATATTTCCATTAGCAACCAGGCTGATGGAACAGATAGCACAGTTATTAAATTTACAGATGGCACCAAGCTAGGAGGAACTGCAAGTATATTGGACAACAGGATGAGAATTCAAATGAGTTTAACAAATTGCAGAAATGCTTTTGGGGGAAAAAAGGGAATTAAATCAGAGACAAGTTCAAGGCAGGAAACTTGGGTTGGAAGAATCGATGCATAGAGGATGTGGAGCTTCTGAAAGGACACTGATGAGTAGAGGAAAGTAAAGAACAGAAGTTCAGCAAGTATCAGTGTCTTGTTGGTGAGGGGAAAAGGGCAGATATAGGTAAGACACCAAATAGCAAACTCTTTTGCCAGCTAAAGAGATACAGGCTAGGGATTAGGCTTTTTGATGGAGAGCAGTAGGCAGCATGGGTTGAGGATGCAGGGGTAGAGCATTTCCCAGGGTTGAGACACATGAAATGGTACAGCTGTGGGGCAAGGCAACGAAGCAACATCTCCTCGACATCCCTGATCTCTTGTGCCCCACAATTCCACTGCAGGAGACCTGAGGTGTGGAGGTGCCAACTGCTCATTAGCATTACAGGGGAGCTGTGCAGAGCCCACTCCCACCCCATGGCCCTGGAGGCACTGACAGCTCCACAATCTCCCCCTGCTCCAAACACTGCACTGCTGCCCTGGAGCTGTGAGCTAGCCAAGGGTTTGCTCTAGAATGTGAGCATCAGTTTGTCTTAATAATTGGATGGAGCAGTCTGTAGGTAGAGCAGAAAGAAGGTTTTCTTCTTTCTTTCTTTTTCCTCACTTCACTAGACATAACACTTCTGGTAGGAGGAGGAGATGAGTTTAACGATGCTGTTGGCCTTGAGGCTTTAGGTATCAAGGAGAGATTATTTCAGAGATCAAACTGAATGCTGATTCAAGGGAGTAGCTCATCCCTTTGGAGTGCTCCAGAAGGAAAAAAAGAAGAACATTGTCAGTTCAATCTACTGTGGAATTTATAGTATTAATGATCTGAAGAACACTTTAGGGATTTCTGTCAGATGTCTATTTTAATTTAAACTCTTGGGTGTTTAACTACCCAAAATATTGAGTTCTAGTCATTATAAAAACTAATAACTGGCTTATTTTGCTACTAATTCAGAAACTGAGGTTAATTATCTATAGTGAAGGGATATGGTACTAATCTAAAGTCTACCTGAATAAGACACTGTGGTTAATTGATTCCCCATGAAATGACAAAAGATTTCTTCAGAGGGAAAAGACATTTAGTATTCTGGGTGTTCTCAGAGGTACAAGCTTTTGCTTCTCGTGAAAGGCTTTATGTTTGGCTTTATCAGCTCTACCTTATCCTTTTCTTATTATTACTGGCTTCATTTTATAGAAAAACAAAACCTAACCAAAATCAAAACCCAAACACACCTTTGGAACTGGTTAGGGACCGTCTGGAGGGCTGGGCCCAGAGAGTGGGGTGGAATGGAGCCACATCCAGTTGGCAGCTGTCACTAGTGGTGTGCCCCAGGGATGAGTGCTGAGCCCAGTCCTGTTTAATATCTTCATTCATGATCTGGAGGAGGAGATTGAGTCCAGCATCAGTAAGTTTGCTGATGACACCAAATTGGGAGCATGTGTTGATCTGTTAGAGAGCAGGAGGGCTCTGCAGAGGGAGCTGGACAGGCTGGACAGATGGGCACAGTCTGACACCATGAGCTTTAACAAGGCCAAGCGATGAGTTCTGCACTTTGGCCACAACAACCCCATGCAGTGCTACAGGCTGGGGACAGAGTGGCTAAGAGCAGCCAGGCAGAAAGGGACCTGGGAGCAGCCAGTTGACAGCCAACTGAACATGAGCCAGCAGTGTGCCCAGGTGGCCAGGAGAGCCAACGGCATCCTGGTCTGGATCAGGACTGCTGTGCCCAGCAGGACGAGGGAAGTACTTCTGCCCTTGTACTCAGCACTGGTCAGGCCACACATTGAATCCTGTGTCCAGTTCTGGGCTCCTCAAGTTAAGAAAGATGTTGAGGTGCTTGAACGTGTCCAGAGAATGGCACCAAGGCTGGTGAGGGGCCTGGAGCACAGCCCTGTGAGGAGAGGCTGAGGGAGCTGGGGGTGTGCAGCCTGCAGAAGAGGAGGCTCAGGGCAGACCTCATTGCTGTCTACAACTACCTGCAGGGAGGTTGCGGCTATGTGGGGTTGTCTCTTCTGCCAGGCAACCAGGGACAGAACAAGAGGACAGTCTCAAGCTGAGCCAGGGAAGGTTTAGGCTGGATGTTAGGAGGAAGTTCTTCACTGAAAGATTGATTGGCATTGGAATGGGCTGCCCAGGGAGGTGGTGGATTCACTGTCCTTGGAGGTGTTTAAGAGGAGGCTGGCTGAGGCACTTAGTGCCATGGTTCAGTTAATCAGAAGGGTTAGGTGATAGTTTGGACTCTTAGAGGTCTTTTCCAAGCTGGCTAATTCTGTGATTAGGAGGATGACTGCATTTTGGAGGTGAGACCCTATCTGCTGCATCCCTGTGGTACACACCCCCAAGTCACCCCACTGCAGCTGATGGGGATTTGTTTGCTGTCCAGTCCACAGCTGCAGAGCTGCACCTGTAAACTCAGCATCCGTGTTTGATCCAGATGCGTGGCTGCTTCGGCAGAGCTGCCTGCTTCTGGGTGAGCAGGGTCAGGGCTGGGCACAGCTGACTTTTGCAAGATCACAGAGCACATTCATCTCAGAGCTGAAATTGCTTCCTCGCACTCTGTCCTGGGTTCTCTCTGCTCTGCCATTGCCTTTCTCAGGGGCTCTGTATCTGCCCAGTCTCCCACTAGTTTATTTAATAAAAATTACTTTCTAAGCCAACTGCAAGCAGCTAAAAAAAATTAATTTAAACTTCCCCTAAAGTGTATTTGTCAGTGTCTGCTGTTGTAATTCATTACGTTGTATTCCAGCATACCCTGAACATGGCAGTGTCAGAACTCTGGTGATGTAGTGCAGTCTCCATGTATAATATATCATGAGAGCAGTTTCAACTCGGATGATATATGAAGCCAGCCTGGGAGGATTTTGAAACTAGACCTAGATTTCAAGAGGATTTTTGTGTAACTTTGAGTGGCTGAAGGCTTCACCTGAAGCATTTACTGAATACCTAAGTATCTTTTCCCCTTGCCAAGCAAGCATTAGCACTGGCAATTAACCTGGTGAGGCTTTGGAGGTCGGCTGACCAAATTACAAAGCCTGTGTGTGCGTCACATCTATTTATCCAGCTGAGTTTTGCAATGTTGTCCTGGCCTGGTTGTGAGCAAAATGAAATGTTAAATCTATTTGCAGTCTAAACTGGACAAGATGCAGCTCAGGTGGGCTTGTGAGTGATGAGGTTATGTATGCAGGTGTGATGAGTGTGGCTGTCTTCTCTGGCACAGGATCAAACCCTCTCATCTAGACGTTGTACTTGTGAGTAGCATCAGGCCTGTTAGAAAAATGCAACAGCTCTTTGGTAAAGACTCTGCTGGGGGGTGTAGCTGGATGTAACTGAACACTGAGAGGGCAGGAAAGCAAGAAAGAGCTGAGAACAAAAGCTGCAATGTATAAATCAAGAGGAGGGGAAAAAAAACAGCAGGAAGAGGGAGGGGGAAGTGGAGAAGAAAATGGGAGCAACCATTGATCTTTGCTTGCACTCAAATACCTCGGTCCTAGGGTGGGTTAGGACTTTCTTTGGAGTTGTGGTTTTTAGAGCAAACTTCAGAAACGTGAAATGGAAACACACAGAGTCACACAGAATCAACCAGCTTGGAAAAGCTCTCTAAGATCATCGAGTCCAACCTATCACCTAACCTTTCTAAGTAAATAAGCCATGGCACCAAATGCCTCATCCAACTTCCTCTTAAACACCTCCAGGGATGGTGAATCCACCACCTCCCTGGGCAGTCCATTCCAATGCTAATCACTTTTGCTGGGAACAACTTCCTGACATCCAGCCTAAACCAGCCCTGGCACAGTTTAAGGCTGCGTCCTCTTGTTCTGTCACTGGGTGCCTGGGAGAAAAGACCAACCCCACCTGGCTACAGCCTCCCTTCAGGTAGTTGTAGACAGCAATGAGCTCTGCCCTGAGCTTCCTCTTCTCCAGGCTGCACACCCTCACCTCCCTCAGCCTCTCCTCACAGGGCTGTGCTCCAGCCCCCTCCGCAGCCTTGCTGCCCTTCTCTGGACACGTTCAAGCACCTCAACTTCTTTCTTAACCTGAGGAGCCCAGAACTGGATGCAGGACTCGAGGTGTGGCCCATCCAACGCTGAGTACAAAGGCAGAAGGACTTCCCTGGTCCTGCTGGTCACACTATTCCTGATTTAAGCCAGGATGCCACTGGCCTTCAGAAAGCATCTACCTCTTCTTCTCCCACTTCACATAAAAATGCAGCTCCTCTGCCTTGCTTTCTCTCCAAGTTTTCTGTTCTTTTTTTTTGCCAGAGAAGCCACATACTCCAGACCTCTTTTTGCAGGAGCTGTTACCTGCCTGAGCTTGTGCAGTGGTGTCAGGTGAGCATGAGATGGACTTTGCCCCACTGATGAGAAGCAGCTCCTGTGCTTTTCCATGTAACTCTCTTTGACTATCAGGGCTGTGAGGGAGGCAAAAACATCCAAGTGTGTGAGGGAGCATTTAAAATGTTATCTAACAGAAGTGAGCATTTAGCCCAACTCGGTGTTTGAGCTTAATTACCAGGAAAATGCTATACATTATGAGGATTTAAATCATTTAACAAGCCTTGTGTGAGTCTTAATGGTTTTTTATTACTGCCTTTTTCATATGCTTTTCATTTGACGGGACAAAAGGCATAGTTAGCACAGACTGCCAGCATGGGGATCTCCTCTCACTCTGCGCTAGACACAGGACACTTTTCATGAGGAGAAAGATGATGAAGTGGTTTGCTCTGTTGATGACTAAGCCTGTGGGGAAGGAGAGATAAAAGCCTTGTTGTAGTCAGCCTGTTTCTGCACAGACTTTAGCAGTTTGGAGAGGGGAGGATGTTGAGCACCCAAGGAATTAGCCCCGGTGTGTTAATTCCTGACATTCATCAAAGTTAGTGACTGCTTGTGATGATTTATATTTAGGTGTCATGCTGCATCCATGCCTAAGAAACAGCTGTGAGGGGGAAAGGGGAACTGATTTAGCATGAAAGAGCAAAAGGAACAAAGAGGCAAGTGCTAGGCTAGTGCTTGTTTACCCCTTGTCTAAACTGCCTCTCTCAATAGGGCCATGGTTTGATGCAAAAGTAAATCTGACTTTTAGGACCTTAAATCCCCGATGAATGGTACCTTGGGTGTAGCACTGATGCAACACAGACTAATTCTGCCCATCCAAAAACTGGGAGGAGCTGGAGCACTGGACATACTCTGATTCCCACTACATCTCTTCCCAGTTTTTATTTTCCCAGCTCTCTCCCTGATTCCAGCCCCTCCTCCCCTGCACAACACAACCCCCTGGGGAATTCTCCCTGTCAGGCAAAGCAAGCTCAGCCCTCCTTCCTTGGTGGGTGGTAGCACCTCACAGGAGAGGCTGCCTGTGCTGCTGGCTGGAGTTGGGATGTGATGAACATCAACCTGCCCAAGCAGCTCTGGCACAGCTCTTGTGCTTTGGCTGGTTTATGGGTCACCAGATGTTCCTGCCAGAGGGATGCAATGAGTGCGCTCTGCCATGGCTTCAGAGCAATCACTCCACTGAGGAACAACCCTGTACAAATTCCCTGTGTTAAGCATGCACTGAAGGTGTAAAATACATGTCTCTCGAGGCAGCAAACCCTAATTCCACCTTCTCCTAAAACAGCCTAATTTACTGTTTGAAGAGCAGCCAAACAGAAAGGGATCTGGGGCTGCTGATCGATACCCGCCTGAACATGAGCCAGCAGTGTGCCCAGGTGGCCAAGAGAGCCAAAGGCATCCTGGCCTGCATCAGGAATGGTGTGGCCAGCAGGAGCAGGGAGGTCATTCTGCCCCTGTACTCTGCACTGGTTAGACCATACCTTGAGTACTGTGTCCAGTTCTGGGCCCCCCAGTTTAAGAGGGACATTGAGATGCTTAGGCATGTCCAGAGAAGGGCAACAAGGCTGGTGAGAGGCCTCGAGCACAGCCCTAGGAGGAGAGGCTGAGGGAGCTGGGATTGTTTAGCCTGGAGAAGAGGAGGCTCAGGGGAGACCTTATTGCTGTCTACAACTACCTGAGGGGTGGTTGTGGCCAGGGGGAGGTTGCTCTCTTCTCTCAGGTGGTCAGCACCAGAACAAGAGGACACAGCCTCAAGCTACACCAGGGGAAATTTAGGCTTGAGGTGAGGAGAAAGTTCTTCACTGAGAGAGTCATTGGACACTGGAATGGGCTGCCCAGGGAGGTGGTGGAGTCGTCGTCCCTGGAGCTGTTCAAGGAAGGATTGGACGTGGCACTTGGTGCCATGGTCTAGCCTTGAGCTCTGTGGTAACAGGTTGGACTTGATGATCTGTGAGGTCTCTTCCAACCTTGGTGATACTGTGAGACTGGGATACTGTGGTACTCTATAAGCTTCTCTGTATAGCCAACCTCTGTACAGTAAGGCTGAACTTACAGGTTTAGTGCTAAGGGACTCTCTTCTTTAGCTCCTGTACTTAGATAGTGTCTGAGCATGTGCACTTTGCTGTCTACCATCCTTTTGGAAGCAGCTTTTATTTCTTTTGATCCTGGTGATCTCTAATATTTTCAATATCCTGAGGAACACTCAACCCTGCTTTGAGATGGACACTCCTGATGCCTCCTGTGGCAGGCAGATCCATGGCTCAGGCATTATGCCAGACTAATTTCCTCGAATTGCTGATAAATTACCAATTCTCATCCTCATCCCTCCACATCCAGCAGGCAGTGGTTACAGTGGCACTGGCTAAATCGGCCCCAGCACTACAGCCAGCGCAGGTCAGCAAACCCATGGTGGAAGAGCCACAGCAACAGAACAAAGCAGGAGCGGAGCTGCGTTAGCAATGAATTCATTAAGCATTTGCATTTTCATGGAAATCTGATGCTACTTCATCTAATCAAAGATTGTACTTTCCCCCCTTCTCCCCCCCTCCCCCCCCCAAAGTCTTATGTCTCAATCTATAACTGACACACTGTGAAATATCTGAAATCCACTTGAAAGCCCATGGGATCCCTGCTGAATTCCACAGCCTTTTAACATATGCAATTACACTAAGACACACAGAAATTGCTCTCTCAATTGCTCTCTCTTTTTCACAGGCTTTTCTGCTGGTTTGGTAGAAGGCAGATTTGCACCAAGAGGAGAATTTTCCTTCTCACCCATGAAATTCTCTGTTCATTTTTGCCACTGACCTGGGTGGTTGTCTATAGTTTCACAAGCTGTGTATATATATCCAAGTGCTGCAACTTCAACCATTCCCAAATTTCCTAAATTCTGGCTTCAAAAAGTAAAAAAAAAAACAACAATCTTGTGAAAAATTCGTGGCAGTTATTTCTGATGCTCTTCACTTAGTGCTGAGTCTGCAGAACTGGACTTGTGGACTAGGTTCCTCCTCAACGCAAGGGGGAACTTCTTTGCTGTAAGGGTCACAGAGCATTGGAATGGGCTTCCCAGAGAGGCTGTGGAGTCTCCTTCTCTGGAGACTTCCAAGGCCTGTCTGGATGTGTTCCTCTGTGATCTGTGTTAGGTGGTATTGTCCTGCTCTGGCAGGGGGGGTTGTACTCGATGATCTCCTTTGATCCTGTGACTATGTGTCTCTGAGATGCTCTAAGTGCTGGGAACAGCCCTCTCCACTGACCTCGAAGCTACTCTAGTTTCTAAAGCTCAACATCTGCATTTGCATTTGCAGTTGGATCTGGCACTGAGCTTGCTCTTGCTTACCCTATTGCTCCTCTGTTCTCTGCATCACCTTCATTTATTGGCATATGGATTGGTAATTATGAGACTGCTCTCTGGCCCATCAGCTTTCTGCTATATCCCCCAGGTGAAATGAGCCCAAGCAAGTTGGGAGAGAGACTGTTCAAATCTGTTCCATGCAGACTGAGAGGAAGGAACAGGAAAGCCAGCATTCATCATTCAAAAGATAAACATTTGACAGCACAGCTTGACTGTGTCAGGAACACTTCTGTTTTAATAGTACGCCTGCAAGCTTTCAAAACAAGTGTTTACCTGTCACAATAAACAGTTATGAGTGAAGTACACAAAACACACTAAACTTGGAGCTGGCAAGCTTCCAGAAATGCCATGTGCAGTTAAACTCTTGAGCTTGTCATTCCATCCAACATAAATCTCTTCAGTTGTCTTCTGTCTTCTTCAGTGTATACTGTGGGACTTTCTTGATTGCCTTGGAGACATCTGTCTCGGATGCATACAAAATCCTGGGAAGTGTAGCAAGTGCCTGGAGCTGACAGACACATTAAGACCTAACTCTTAAACAGCTGCAATTAACTCACTAATGGCTCCTGGTGAGATTTGGTGGCTTTTTTTGCTCCCCTGAAAGCCAATTCCTGTCTACACTAAGTACAAATCTACTCCTATCTACGCTAAGTACAAATCTCTGCTTGTAGCTGCCTGGGCAAATAGGGTAAGGTAGAGTGGATGGGGGGCAAGTGGCTTCTCTTAAGTGTTGGAGCAGACCCCCAAATATGGATCTTCTGGTGACTTCAGAGGAATGGAGAGTCTGATCTAGCAGCAGGCCTGGCCTGGGTTTGAGTCTGACATGAGAGAAGGTCATAAGTTTGCTTGGCTGAAATTTTCTTCGACCATGCCAAGCCATGAGAATTCCCACTTTTTGAGAGATGTTATTTCACTTTGTAGGACTTCCTGCCAAGTCTAACACTGTGCAGCATACTGGAAAAATAGCTAAAGTCAATAAATACAGCCCATAAAAATAAAGTCTGGCACAGTGCTTGCACAGGAAACAATTACATCTTGCCTTTTGCTTTTTGTAGAGCCATTTCAATGGCTTAAAGGAAGGCTAGGAGAGCAGGAGGAATTTCCTCCTCTATATATGTTTTAGTGTGAGGTTTCACTTTGTTGTTGTAGAGTGGAGTATAGGTCAGCCTCAGCTTGCCCAGGTAGTGTGGTCTGACCAGAATGCACTGGTTAAAATGTTCACCTTTTGCTAGGGGGTGGGGGGTGGGGAGCAACAGTTGAAATGAGGATTAGGAATTTCAGACCTGGGGTTTCTGGGTTTGGAGTTTGGCTCTTGGAGTATGTAAAGTGCTTGCAAACCAATGTTATACTGAGTGTACAAAACCTCCCAGTTCTCAAGATACAGTCAGGTAGTGACAGGACTGGGGTGGGGGATGGAGCAAAGCTGGAGGTGGGTAGGTTCAGACTGGCCATGAGGAGGAAGTTCTTCAGCATGAGAGTGGTAAGAGCCTGGAATGAGTTGCCCAGGGAGGTGGTTGAGGCCCCATCCCTAGACCCCCAGGCTGAACGGGGCTCTAGACAGCCTGATCTAGGATAGAGTGTCCCTACCCCATGGCAAAGGGGTTGGAACTAATGATCTTTGTGGTCCTTTCCAACCCTGACTGATTCTATGATTCTAAGTCTGCATGGGATATGCTTCCTGGGCTGTGGTGAGCCTCATTTCAAGAAATTCCTGGCCTGTTGTGGAACCATTGGTCTGAAATAGAGGCTCACACCAACAGCTCCCATTTGGGCACTTAGCTGCAACCTCCCTGAAAGCTGTTGCCTCTTCTGACTTCCATGTGAGCACTGTAAGCACCATACAGTTGTTTTTCTCCCCTGCCCTGTGTGGCCTGTTGTAACAGGCATCCTTCTTTCCCTGGCATTAGTCTTTGGGCACTTTCTTGATTCAAAGGAGACACGCTCAGGGCTGCTGCCGAGCAGACCCTTACTCTTGCCTCTCCCATAGTCAGCCTGGGTGGCCTTCTCCCTTGACTCCCATGCACCATTCAAAAGGCTCTGGGTTTTGTTCCAGTGCAGAATGTGAAAGGCTTTCAACATCTCCATTAACAAACAAAAAATTCCAGCGTTTGTCCTCCCCATTTTCCTTCCAAGAGCACAGTGAGAAAAGAGGAAGGTCTGCCCTTGTTCAAGTCCTGGCAAGTCCAATCTAGAGCCGCGTAAGAATGCATCTAAAAAAGGACCTTTCTTCCAATAAATGGCCATTTAATGAATAAAAGGGAAAGAATTGAAGTCTGCAGCAATAGAACAATTATGTGCTGTTGTGTGTTCCAGCTGGCTACACATTGAACACTCCTTACAAATTGCCGGAAACACAGCAGCGCCCGGACCCGATACGTTTTGGGACAGTCATTATTAAGAAGAAATACCATGTGTCAATCTGCTGAAGCCCTCTGAGGGCATTATCCTCCTAAAATCCCTTAATTACTGCTCTGGGGCTCACGTGTTTGCTTGCCCCAGCAGCGCACACAAGAGGGAGAATGCTGGAAGCTGTAACCCCAGTGTGGTGTTCATTAACTTTCTCAGTCTCTGCTTTCCAGTATCTGAAGGGAGCCTATAGGAAAGCTGGGGAGGGACTATTGACAAGGTCTGGTAATGTCAGGATGAGGGGGAATGGGTTTAAGCTGGAAGAGGGGAGATTTAGACTGGATGTTAGGAGGAAGTTCTTTCCAGTGAGGGTGGTGAGACACTGGCACAGGTTGCCCAGGGAGGCTGTGGATGCTTCCTCCCTGGAGGCGTTTAAGGCCAGGCTGGATGAGGCCTTGAGCACCCTGCTCTAGTGGGAGGTGTCCCTGCCTGTGGCAGGGAGTTGGAGCTGGATGATCCTTGAGGTCCCTTCCAACCTAGACCATTCTGTGATTCATTCCATTCTGTGATTCTTTTCCCCCTCGTGCTGAGAAGCAGAGGGGGAGAAATGTGGTTAGAAAGGCTGGAAGAAGGCAAAAAGATATGGGTTGAGGAGGGTTGAATAGATATTGTAGGACAGGTTAGGAAAGCAGAGTAGAGAAAGCACAGGTGATTTGCTACCATGGACGTTGTCACCATGGGAAAGAAAACAGAATTAACCCTGATCTTTTTTTGGGCACTGCACCGAACTCCTCTCCAGACCTGAACTGCAAAGCATTGCTCAGACACCACTGAGGTCTCACCTTCTTTGGGGAATTGTGTTTTTTATCTCATGAACTCTGTCTGAAGGATCTCTGCTGATGGTTGCTCCTGGCCTGAAGGCAAGGCACTGAGCTGCCTAGGGAGGTGGTGGAGCCACCATCCCTGGAGGTGTTCAAGCAAGGCCTGGATGAGGCACTTAGTGCTGTGGTCTGGTTGACTGGACAGGGCTGGGTGCTAGGTTGGACTGGATGATCTTGGAGGTCTCTTCCAACCTGGTTGATTCTATGATTCTGTGAGGATACATAGAAAGGACAACAAGACAGGCAAAGCAGACAGAGCAGCCAATGGATGTGTGCCTGTGAATGCCACACAGAATCCTAGAAAGCATTGGATTAGAAAGGATCTCCAGAGGTCAGCCAGTCCAACCTCCCTGCAGAAAGCAGGGACATCCCCAACTAGATCAGATTGCTCAGAGCCCCATCAAACCTGACCTTGAGTGTCTCTGGGGACCAGGCCTCCAACACCTAGCCCTAGGCAACCCATTCCAGTGCTCCACCATCCTGATACCAAAGAATTACTTCCTAATGCCAAGTCTGAATCTACCCTGCTCTAGTTTAAACCATTGCCACTCATCCTGTTGCTACAAGCCCCTGTAAATCCACACATATTTCTTTACTATCTCCTTGTTTGTAATGAAAGGGCAATTTATTGTATTGCTTGTTAAGTGGCAACAAGGATAGATGGAAATAGCACTAGGAAGTACATGCAGGCCACGCTGGCTAACAAAATAAATCATTGCTAGTGTCACCAGTCAGAGGTCTGGGGTCAGGACTGGCCCTTTTGGAGCCTTCAGCCAGAATTACTGGATCAGATTTGCACCTTGCAATGTGCACAGCTGCCCTAAACCAGTGTAACACTGAGCAGGTTGCTAAATCACTGCTGACCTGCTTGTCCTTCAGGTGCAGGATTTTAATCAATGTTTCAATAACTGAACCACTTCCTAGGCATGTGCATTGGATGCACAAATAGAAAAATGCCAGGACTGTAGTTTGGTAACAGCAGAAAGGCTTCAGGCTCTGCTAAGATCCTCACCATCACACTTGGCTGATTTCATAATGACCTTTGGTCGCTCAAAAGCCTGCAAGATCCTGAGGAGTGTTGAGTGCTGGTGAGTGCTGATTAAACATGATATAAACACCTCTGCTGTGTTAGATCTGTGGAGAGAATTTAAATGTCTGAGGAGCAGGGATTAACGAGCTGTGAAGGAAGGAGAAGTATTTAAGATGTTTGTGAATAGGGAGAGGAAGAAGTTCCTGCTCCATATTTAAGATATTAAAGCTACTTTGCAGGTCTTTTTTTTCCTTCCCAAAGAGAGCCTGAAAGCCCCCGCAGTTCTGAGCACTTGTCAGGGATGTAATGATGGAAATTTTGTCAGCCTCACTTTGCATAATGGGGATCATTATGTGGTGGTAAATTTCTCTGTATGTTCTGTGTGTTCCTAATGTGGGAGGAATAAAATATTCCTGAGGTTTCTTTTGCAGAGCTTGTCAATGAATGCAGTGGGTCAGATTGTCTTCTCCTTTATTAAGAGGAAAGGCTAAGATGACTTTATGTAAGCATAGCAGTAGGAAATCACAGTGCTGGGAGAATCAGGCTTATTGTTTCAAATCCTACCAGTGTGACAGGTATTTTCTTTCTTGCATCAGCTGTATTTTAAATTCATCTTGGGAAGCACTGCTTCCTCTCTGAGCTCCTCAAGTACTGCTGGGACAGCATGGGATAAGCTGCAGCCAGGTGGACTGTCACATTGCACTTGAGGCTGCACCTGGGCTATTGTGTCTGTTTTAGGGCTCTCTGCTCAAGAGGGGCAGGGAACTATTGGAGATATCTGCAAAAGTGCTGAGGGGATTGGAGCATCACTCTTATGAGGAGAGGCTGAGAAGCTTGCAGCTCTTCAGCTTGGAAAAGAGAAGACTGAGAGGACATCTTCTGAGTGATGGTCAGCATCTGAAGGGTGGAGGTCATGAGGATGGGGCTGGGCTGTTCTCAGTGGTGCCCAGCGATTTGCCATAGGAATGGGCTGCCCAGGGAGGTGGTGGAGTCACCGTCCCTGGGGGTGTTCAAGAAAAGACTGGATGAGGCACTTAGTGCCATGGTCTGGTTGACTGGATAGGGCTGGGTGCTAGGTTGGACTGGCTGATCTTGGAGGTCTCTTCCAACCTGGTTGATTCTATGATTCTATGACAAGGGGCAATGAGTACAAGCTAGAACACAGAAGGTTTCACTTGAACTAAAGGAAAAGTTTCTTTACTTAGAGGGAGTTTCTTTACTAGGGGGTGCCAGAACCCTGGAGCAGGCTGCCTGGAGAGCTCGTGGAGTTTTCTTCTCTTGAAAGATTCCAAACCCACTTGGACATTGTGATTCTGGGCAGTTTGACCTCAGTGAACCTGCTCTGGCAGGAAGGTTGGACTAGATGATCTCCAGGGGTCCCTTCCAACCTTCACCATTCCTTGATTCTGTGCTTGTGTGTCATGACAACTCCCTGCCCATCTCTATGGCAGAATTGGGGTGGGCAAGCAAACAGCTGGTTCTGGGCTGGGTGAGTTTTCCAGAGAGGCTGCAGTAGCCCAAAGCTCATCTCAGTTCTGACGCTTCAGGAGTTTCTAAACACTGCAGCAATCCTCCCTGGAAACATAAGCCATGGGTTTGTTTTGTTGGGTTTTTTTATTCCTTAGAGGTTTCTCCAAGACTTTTTGAGGACCTGGGAGTGTCTCACATGCCTGTGAAGAGCAGACCACTAAGTCCTATCTTGGGCTCACACAAAGCACAATTGTGTGTTTGAGTAAAAATGTGTCAAAGATGACTAATAATAGGAGCTGGGAATGTCAAGGGAGCTTATCTGATTGCGGCAACTGACTCCCTTCTGCTCCTTTGTACAACTGTGAGAAGCACACAGGGAGGAGTGTTGGTCAGTGCTTTGCAAAGGTTTAGCTACTGCAATCTGCAGTCTGCACAGGGCAAATAAAGGTCCAAAATGGTTACATGGTTCACACAGAATCACAGAATGTCAAGAGCTGGAAGGGACCTCGAAAGCTCATCCAGTCCAACCCCCTGCCAGAGCAGGATCACCTAGATCAGATCACACAGCAACACATCCAAGTGGGTTATGAATATCTCCAGAGTGGGAGACTCCACAACGACCCTGGGCAGCCTGTTCCAGTGTTCTGTCACCCTCACAGGGTAAAAAAAAGTCCTCCTCATGTTTAAATGAAACTTCCTATGCCTCAGCTTCCACCCACTGTCCCTTGTGCTGTCATTGCACATCACCCAGCAGAGCCTGGCTCCAGCCTCCTGCCACTCACCTTTACATAAACAATGATAAGGTCACCTCTCAGTCTCCTCCAAGCTAGAGAGCCCCAGAGCAAAAGGAGGACAACCTGATCCTGGCCAGGGTATCCTGCAAGGTTCTTGCTTTCATCCCAGTCAGGTTCAAGAACTGCCACTAGAAGTGGCTTCTGTGGTGTCTGCAGGACACATTTGGGTACCTGAAGCTGAAGGGAAAGCTAAATGGCATTCAACAGGAAAGTTAATAGTTGTTGGCATAAATTATGCTTCTCAACAGGCAAGAACCTGTGTCCTTCCACATGCAGTCAGCAGGTAGTTGTTCAAAACAATTAGACTCCATAGGCTGGTTTGGTACTTAATTTATGTGGGTAGCTAAAGAACCTGCTTATGCCCTTAGTAAGTAGCAACAGACAGCACTGCAATGTGCTTACAATGAAATGACATTTTTAATGATGCCACAAAAGCCTAATGGAAACTCTAATTATGGCAGTGATATGTGTTTTTTTTCAGCTTTTGTCCCAATAGTGGATTTTCTGAAGTGTTGTCTCTGCTGTAGAACTTCAGGAGAGGAAATGGATTCAGCTCACAATTTGTACCATGCTTCCCTTTATGATTTATTAATCACTGCTATGCATTATTTGTGTGCTGTCATAAATGTCCTGGTAGTGAAACAGGCAAATGGAAGTCCTTGCTCAAGAGATTCTCACTGCTCTAAACCAAACACTTCTGTTAGCAGTGGAAATACTGCAGCTGCTTCTTGGGGATTTGTGCCTCGTCATAGAATCACAGAATCAACCAGGTTGGAAGAGACCTCCGAGATCATCCAGTCCAACCTAGCACCCAGCCTTATCCAGTCAACCAGACCATGGCACTAAGTGCCCCAGCCAGGCTTTTCTTGAACACTTCCAGGGACAGTGACTCCACCACCTCCATGGGCAGCCCATTCCAATGCCAGTCACTCTCTCTGCCAACAACTTCCTCCTGATATCCAGCCTGTACCTCCTCTGGCACAACTTGAGACTGTATCCCCTCGTCCTTTGGTTCTCTGTGGTGTGAACTCTAATTGAAATGTTTTGCATGGATTAGGATGTTCACAGGTTTGCCTCATGCCTAATTAGGGTTCAGCTCACGTTGAAGCCTCTCTCTCCACAGGGACAATGTACAAATAATTTAGACCAGGACCTTGTTCCTTCCTTCTCCTCCCTCCCAGCTGACCAGGCGCTCACTATCTTTACGTGGTCATGGTTTCTCTAGTAGCTTCAACCCACCAGTGTACACAAGCAGACTGTGTGGGCCAAAAGCCACTTCTCTACTCAGATTTTATCCTTTCTGAGCTCCAGACAGTCCCAGGGATTTCTGTGAGACCTGGCCAGAACTTTTTGCAAACTTGCCAATATAGAATCATAGAATCATAGAATGGTTTAGGTTGGAAGTGACCTCAAGGATCATCCAGCTCCAATCTCCAGTCATAGGCAGGGACACCTCCCACTAGAACAGGTCACTCAAGGCCTCATCCAACCTGGCCTTGAATGCCTCCAGGGAGGGAGCAGTCACGTCTCTGGGCAACCTGTGCCAGTGTCTCACCACCCTCACTGGAAAGAACTTCCTCTTACCAGCCAGTCTAAATCTCCTCTCTGCCAGTTTAAACCCATTCCTCCTCATCCTGTCATTACAAGACCTTGTCAATAGTCCCTCCCCTGCCTTCCTGTAGGCTCCCTTCAGATACTGGAAGGCCACTATAAGGTCTCCTCAAATCCTTCTCTTCTCCAGAATGAAGAGCCCCAACTCTCTCAGCCTGTCCTCATAGCAGAGCTACTCCAGCCCTCTGAGCATCTTCTTCATGATACTTTTAAACAGAATCAACAGTCTCAGTGTGGCTACTGAGAAGGGGTGGAATTTTCAGTGCTAGGGTTGATCTAAGCCTGCTTTTACTCAATATCCAGCTTGAGCATCATCAGGGATGGAGTTAGGATGACTGAGCCATTCTGCACATCTTATCCCTTCTGCAGATGGACTCGCCTTGGGGAAGAGAAGCCCTACAGTCTCTCCTCCTGAGCCACAGCAGCTCACTGGCAGTGGCCCAGATCTGCTGTGGTAGTTATCAATTTAATTGATTACAGCAGACCAAACCCCTGAGCTTTTCAAAAGACTTTACTTTCGTGTCTAAAAAGTCAGTTGGGTTCTTAATTACCATCTAGCTCATATCCAAAGGGATACAGTAAACCTTTTGTTCATGAAATGAGGGCAAGCTGTCTCTAGTCACTGTCTCTCCCCTCTCTGACACATCTGGCAGGCAGGGATTTTCTCTCTTTCTGCCTGTGTACATCAGGCACTGGAAGTGCTCCTGGACATTAATAGAGATGCAGTGGTACAGCAAGGAGGAAATACATGGACGCCACATCACACCATCACACTGGAAATTCATCCCACCCAATGTCCCTTAAAGCCTTTCAGGCTCCCCAGAGATGTTGTGGGATCTCCTTCTATGGAGACTTTCAAGGCCTGTCTGGATGTGTTCCTCTGTGATCTGTGTGAGATAGGATTGTCCTGCTCTGGCAAGAAAGTTGGATTTGATGATCTCCTTGAGTCCCTTCCAACCCCTAACATCCTGTGATCCTGTGAACTGCAGGGAAATGGAGCACCATGACCATGGGAGCAAACTGAGCTTCCCTGTAGAGCAGGGTCAGTGGTTGGACTTGGTGATCCCAGGGGTCTTTTCCAACCTGAATGATTCTGTATTCTCAGACCAGGTCCTCAGTGCCTTTGAATTCCTCCCAGAGAAGTAACAGGACAAAAAATCCATCACACTCTAAAGGTGATGTGCTTCTGAGAGGCCTCGAGCACAAGCCCTACGAGGAGAGGCTGAGGGAGCTGGGATTGTTTAGCCTGGAGAAGAGGAGGCTCAGGGCAGACCTTATTGCTGTCTGCAACTACCTGAGGGGTGGTTGTAGCCAGGAGGAGGTTGCTCTCTTCTCTCAGGCAGCCAGCACCAGAACAAGAGGACACAGCCTCAAGCTACACCAGGGGAAATTCAGGCTTGAGGTGAGGAGAAAGTTCTTCACTGAGAGAGTCATTGGCTACTGGAATGGGCTGCCCAGGGAGGTGGTGGAGTCGCCGTCCCTGGAGCTGTTCAAGGCAGGATTGGACGTGGCACTTGGTGCCATGGTCTAGCCTTGAGCTCTGTGGTAACAGGTTGGACTTGATGATCTATGAGGTCTCTTCCAACCTTGGTGACACTGTGATACTGTGGTACTGTGATCCTTTCTGGACAAAGATTCTATTCTGATCTGATTCTATGATCCTTCCAGAGTGGAGCAAGAGTTTCAGGATACTTCCAACTGATATTTGTATTTGTCAGTGGAACAAGTACTCCTTCAAACCTGCGTTTGGTCAGACGTATCCTTCTGGATGTGCCTCCCCCTGCTTGTGTGTCACTGAGATGATGCATTTCACTTGCCCCATCTCACTCCTCTGCTCTGCTGTGTGATGGATCAGAAGCAAAATGTGTTGCTCTGAGCTCCCATTTTTTTAATTGGTTCTTTTCAAAACGTTTGTTCTGCTTGGATGCTTTGTGGTTACTAATAGATGGTGTTATGGGAAGGGCTGTAAAACCTTAGCACTGGAGAGTGCTGGAACTGAGAATGTCTGTTACTGTGTAGAGTCTCCTTCTGCAGACTTTAAAGCATATTGCACACCTGCAACCTCTCCCCTGCCGTCATAAACCCTCTGCCTAGATGTGATCACCTTGGATTATGTGCTTCCATATGAGCTGGAAAACAGTTAAAAGCATTCTGTAGGCTCCCTTCTTCCTCATTGCTTTAGTCACAGACATCTACATTTACCCAGACATTCCCAGCACTCCAAGAGTGGTGTATTAAAAATGAATCAAAGGCACTGAGGTAAGAAGGATAACGCCAAGCTGGAGCTGACCATCTGTCCTCCAGCCCTGAAAATAAAAAGCCAGTTTGGAGAGAGAACTAAGGGGACCTTGATGGCTAGAATGGCTTCTGAGCTAATGGCAGTGCCCATTGCCCTGCAGGCAGGAGCTTGTCAGGTAGAAATTTAGCTGGAAATGATTTTAGTATTTCCTGGGCTATTTTGGTCTGCTTTGGCCTAATCCACCTTTTGTATTTTTATCCTTTGGCTCAGGGAGGTAACTGCAGCCCTGCATTGTCTTGCTGACAGTACTGCTGCCAAGATGAGGCAATTGTCTTTCAGCAGATACATCCCCAAAGCTTTCAAAGTGCCTGAGACTACGGAAGATACCCTGCCTGTGCTGCTTAATTGGACCACAGGGCTAAGACTGCTGCAAAGCTACCCCTGTTAAGATATTAACTGATAGCAGCTCGCTCAGATTAAGTTTTATTTGTTGAATTATGATGATCAGAGCAGTCCCATCAGGCAAAGCTGCAGAGACCAGGTTTACTGATAAACAGTGCAGATCAATCCTTCATCTCTCATGGCTGTAAGAAGCCCAGGGCAGAGCAGATTGCTGCTGGAGAGTCCTGCCTGAGAACCTACCAAATAGCAGCCTCCCCACTCCGTTTTGCCATCCCATTTGTTAAACTGCAGGACAGCACTAGACTGCCCTGCCATTTACATCAGTTAGAGGTGACAATACCACAGAGCTCTTCAAAGACATGCTGGGGCAGAAGTAGAAAATGCCTTGCAAATAATGGCCTCCCCCACAGCCTTCATTTTCACAGTGGTTGCAGAGTAAATCTCTGTCTTTGCTGGGCTCTGCATCACAGCCCTGATCTGCTGTGTGCTCAAAAGAGTCACAGAATCATAGACTGGTGGGGGCTTGGAATGAACCCCTGGAGATCATCCAGTCCAACACCCCTGCCAGAGCAGGCCACCCAGGAATGTGCCTGGGCAGGTTTTGGAAGTCTCCAGAGAATGAAACTCCACAACCTCTCTGGGCAGCCTGCTTCAGGGCTCCAGCACCCTCACAGTACAGAAGCTTTTCCTCATGTTAAGGCAGAACCTTCTGTGTTCCAGTTAGTGTCCACTGGCCCTTGTCATATCACAGGGCAACACTGAAAAAAGCTGAACCCCCTGCTTCTTGACACCCACTCTTAAGGCATTTGTAAAACATTATCAGGTCTCCTCTCAGCCTTCTCTTTTCCAGGTTAAACAGCCCCAGGTCTCTTAGCCTTACCTCATCAGACACATGTTTCAGTCCCTTCATCATCCTCAGAGCCCTTTGTTGGACTCTCTCCAGTATTTCCCTGTCCTCCCTGAACTGGTGAGCCCTGAACTGGACCCAGTACTCCAGATGTGGTCTCATCAGGGCAGAGTGGAGGGAGAGGAGAATGTCCTTTGACCTGTTCTGTCCTGGTTGATCCATACCTGCCTCTCACAATTAGCTCATGTCTTTTAGCTGAATAATATCCCAATTTTAATCCCATTAGGTGACAAGAGCACTCAGTGTTGAATGAGTGAGATGTTTTAGAGTGTGCCTGGGTGCCTGGGAGGGAGATCAGACAGCAGATAAAGAGGGGTATGGGAGATGCAAGGCAGACACAGGGATCACAAATGCTTTGCAAACTCTCAGCACCTGTAGCTCAGAGTTCAGCCTTCTCTGTTTCTCTTCCAAGATCCTATCTGCTCCCCTCCCCAAAACATGCTCTGTTTTGAGTTAAAAGAAAAAGAAATCCAAAAGTAGCCAAATGTTTGCAACTGTCTGGCATGTTAGGAATTAATTTTCCCACCCTTGAGATGACAGCAGCATTTTCAAGGACATGAGCAAAATCAGATTAAGAGAAAGTTTCTAAAGCTGGGGACTGGGCAGGGGCAGTCTGCCTGGGAGACCTGAGGGCACCTCTGGACCAGCCCTTTCTAATGACCATTGAGCCCTTTTGCCACTGACAGATTCTCAGCAATTCCTTTGCTCTCCTTGAGCTACCATGGGTCAGAGAAATCATGCTGTGATGGGCAGGGGCAGTGCAGGATGTATCACAGCTCCAGCACATCACCAGTTTGTGTGCAGTGAGGCTGGTACGTGATGAAACACTGGCACAGGTTGCCCAGGGAGGCCTTCAAGACCAGGCTGGATGAGGCCTTGAGTGACCTGTTCCAGTGAGAGGTGTCCCTGCCTATGGAGCTGGGATGGAATGAGAAGATCTTTGAGGTGCTTCCAACCTAAACCATTCTATGATTCTATAATAAGAGCTCATTTGGACTCCCTTCCATGTCTGCCTATCACTTCCTACAAAGAGTGGGGCATGTATCAATAACAGCAGCATCCCAAGCACCGCTCCTAGCTAAGGGCTGAGAGGATTAAGCCAGGTAACACCCAGACTCATACCTTCCCTGTGCAGGGATCCAGCTGTCCCTACACTCTGCTGACCAGCCTCATCCCTGCACAGGTGTGTGCTATACTTGGAGTGGGCACACGTGTCATCAGGCTGGGAGCAAGGCACATGTCTGAGCAGGGTCACAACACCTACCTAGAGGGAAAAGCTGGGGGGAGATTGCCATTCCTTTTCATGCAGGAGCAGCTTTTCTTCTTCTTCTTGATGTCAGCTGAAGAGCAAAGGGATCTGTGGATCTGCAAAGCCATAGCTTTGTCCATGGGAGAAATATCACAGAGGCTGAGTGAGCAAGGCTTCAGACACCAGGTAGAATCCCTCTGTGCTGGGCTGATGGACTGTGTCTGCTAGCTTTGGTGGGCAGCAGTGTGTGCAGAGCTGGTGGGTAGGGGCATCAGCAGCACTAGGGCATCCTGTGAGCAGCCCCAGAGAGGTTGTGTGGAGCAGAGGACTGTCCCCCACTGAAGGCAAACAGCAAGAACCCATCCCAGCTCTGCTGTAGGAAACAAACTGAAGTCACAGCAATTGATGACGCTCTCTGCATCAGCCTCTTTATGAGGAGGCCCTCTCACAGGTTAGCACAGTCCTGGGTGAAGATGGAGCAGAAATCCTGCAGGAGAGTTTGAAGGAGGAAGGGGTGTACACCGAAAACCTTGGCTGAAGTCCAATATTCAAGCAATAAGACCTTAAGAAGCAGGCATCATTATAAGATAATTGACTGTGGAGAGCAGTCACACATCCCAAGGTGAAGCATAGGGCACTTAACATATCAATAAGGTCAATTATCTGATTATGTCAGCTGCCTTAGTGCTGTTATTAACCTATATTGCTCTTATTAACCTTTCTGATGAAGAATCTTTCAAAAATAATTATATTAAAGTACAAATCTCTCAAGTTTAAAATATGTGAATGTTCCATTTCAGTAGTCGTGTGTCATAGGATAATGAACATCTGATTGCCTGGCTGACACAATGAGGTTTTTAATCAGGCTGCCTTCCCTAGGATCAGCCTGTTAGCTCTGACAGCCTTCCCTGGGCCCAGGCAGCCTCATGAAAGCGCTGCTGTCATGTTAGGAGTGGTGGGATTTAAAATTGAAATGTGAGCAAATAAGACAAGAAATGTAAAGGAAATACGAGGGAGAGGGGTCCTGGGAAAATCCCCACCAAAAGCCTCTTCAGTCAGTTCCAATTATTAAAGCCTACAGCTGATTCAATTAGTGGCTATGTACTTGTGCATATAGTATTTACTACCTAGTGGAGCTGATCAAAGGGGAACAGACTGCTCATGAAAATTTGTTCATATTCATTTTGTCCTTCTTCTCCCTCCCTCTTCCTCCCCCCCCCCCCCCTCCCCCCCCCCCCCCCCCAAACACTGTGCAAAGCATTTTGAAGTAGGAAAGCATTTTGCCACAATATTTCAGCCATTCTTTCATCTATCAGGGAATGTGAGTGTTCCAGTTTCTGCTGGGGATTACTAATTCATTACATGCTTTTGGCAAAACCCATGCAAATTCTGCTCCTTAGGAGTTTTGATCACTGGTGTGTTTCTGTGTATCTGTGCAGTAAGCAAAGCATCGTTTCACTGCGTTCAGTTTTGGGTTCTTCCCTTAAAAGGAGGGCACTGAGGTGCTGGAGTGTGTCCGAAGAAGAGCGAGGAAGCTGGTGTAAGGTCTGCACAGCAAGTCTTGTGAGCAGCAACTGAAGGAATTGGGGAGGCTGAGGGGAGACCTTATTGCCCTCTAAAACTATCTCAGAGGAGGTTGGAGGGAGGCAGGGGTTCTGGGCTCCGTAATTCAAGAGAGATGTTGAGGTGCTGGAAGGTGTCCAGAGAAAAGCAACAAGGCTGGTGAGAGGCCTAGAACACAAACCCTATGAGGAGAGGCTGAGGGAGCTGGGGGTGTGCAGCCTGGAGAAGAGGAGGCTCAGGGCAGACCTCATTGCTGTCTACAACTACCTGAAGGGAGGTTGTAGCCAGGTGGAGTTGGTCTCTTCTCCCAGGCAACCAGCAACAGAACAAGAGGACACAGTCTCAAGTTGTGCCAGGGCAGGTCTAGGCTGGATGTTAGGAGGAAGTTGTTGCCAGGGAGAGTGAGTTGCATTGGAGTGGGCTGCCCAGGGAGGTGGAGGAGTCACCATCCCTGGAGGTGTTCCAGCAAAGCCTGGATGAGGCACTTAGTGCCATGGTCTGGTTGACTGGATAGGGCTGGGTGCTAGGTTGGAGTGGATGATCTTGGAGGTCTCTTCCAACCTGGTTGATTCTATTCTATTCTAATTCTATTCTAATCCAAAAGGGGTTGGTCACTTCTGTCTAGCAACAAGTGACAGGACAAGAAGAAATAGCCTCAGGCTGTGCCAGGTGGGGTTTAGGTTGCATATTAGGAAAAATTTCTTCCCAGAAATGGTTCTCAGGCACTGGAACAGGCTGCCCAGGGAGGTATTGCATTCACTTTAGGGATCCCCAGTTTAAGAGGGACAGGGATCTGCTTGAGAGAGACCAGTAGAGGGCCAAGAGGATGATGAGGAGACTGAAGCACTGCCTGATGAGGAGAGGCTGAGGGACCTGGGGCTTTTTATTCTGGAGAAGAGAAGACTGAGAGGGGATTTAATCAATGTTTATAACTCTCTGAGGGCTGGGGGTCAGGAGGAGTGGGACAGACTCTGCTCACTGCTCCCTGGGATACAACAATGAGCAATGGATGTAAGCTGCAGCACAGGAGGTTCTCCACTTTAATACAAGGGGGAACTTCTTTACTGTAAGGGTCCTAGAGCACTGGAACAGGCTCCCTAGAGAGGTTGTGGGGTCTCCTTCTTTGGAGCCTTTCAAGGCCTGTCTGGATGTGTTCATGTGTGACCTGAGCTAGACTGTATGGTCCTGCTGTGGCAGGGGGGTTGGACTCAAGGATCTTTTTGGGCTCTTTCCAACCCCTAACATCCTGTGATCCTGTAGTGGAGTCACCATCCCTAGAGGTGTTTAAAACATATATGGATGTGGTGCTTGGGGACATGGCTTAGTGGCAGTGGCTTAGCAGGAGTGGTGGGATTGTGAGCTCTAGGCTGGACTTAAAAATCTCAAAGGTCTCTTCCAACTTCAACAGTTCTATGGTTCATACACTGTGGCTATTGGGTGAGCAAAACCAAGGGCTTTACTTTTACCTGTGACTTGTTGTCGTGCTTACACTTTCATGTGATTTGATATTTAGATGATCTCACTGAGCATCCTTTAAAGATACCTTTTGTTCTATCCAGCAGCAGTTTAAAATGGCTGGGCATTTAAAAAAAGTTGCAGTTAAGATATTCCTATGTCCACTTTGGGCTGATGTCTTTCTTTGATGTCCAAGGGAATTCCTTTGCTAGTAGAAAACTGAGTGGGAGAATCACAAGGAAAGCTAAAGCTGAAGAATTCTCTTTCCACGAAATTCCCATTTGTCATCTACCCCAGTTTACTCCCTTGGCTGGGATCACCACTGTCAGCACAGCCTGCCTTGTACTTGTGGAGAACAAGCATTTCTGTAGTCACTCCACGTCCTCCCTTCCCCCTTTTATAAGAAACACAACAGAAAATCTTATTTCCTTGTTTCCAGGTGCTACACAGGAGATCCTGATTTACTTCAAGTGTGGTGGGAATACTAAAGATGACTCTTACTATTCAGGAGGAGTCCCTATGAGGTCACCTCCTTGTTGCACCACTGTGAAAATATGGTCCTCTGCCAGACCTCAAACTACTGTAAAGTCCAGTCCTGAGTTAGGGTGGATCCCTCCCCCGGTAGAACAAACTCACCACAAGGCAGTGGTGTCCCAGGTTAGGGTGGATCCCTCCCCCACTAGAACAAACTCACCACAAGGCAGTGGTGTCCTGGGTTAGGATGGATCTCTCTCCTGGTAGAATAAACTCACCACAAGGCAGTGGTGTCCTGGGTTAGGATGGATCCCTCCCCTGGTAGAACAAACTCACCACAAGGCAGTGGAGTCCTGGGTTAGGATGGATCGCTCCCCTCGTAGAATAAACTAACCACAAAGCANGGGAATACTAAAGATGACTCTTACTATTCAGGAGGAGTCCCTATGAGGTCACCTCCTTGTTGCACCACTGTGAAAATATGGTCCTCTGACAGACCCCAAACTACTGTAAAGTCCAGTCCTGAGTTAGGGTGGATCCCTCCCCCGGTAGAATAAACTCACCACAAGGCAGTGGTGTCCTGGGTTAGGATGGATCCCTCCCCTGGTAGAATAAACTCACCACAAGGCAGTGGTGTCCTGGGTTAGGATGGATCCCTCCCCCGGTAGAATCACCACAACAGGGATTTTTTGTTTTGAAAGTCAGGGAAAGATGAAATTGTACTTCTTATAGTTTAAATATAGCAGTATAAGGAGAAATAAACTGCTAGAGAAATATAATAACCTTGAGGAAGATGGGGAAGGGGTCAAGCAGCGGCGAAGAAGTAAAAGCAGCAGCAGCCAAAATAGCAGCTGGGGCAGATAGCAGCAGGCGCAGCTGAAGCAGCAGAAGCCAGCAAGTGGAAGGTCCAAGCTGTGCTTCTAGACATAAAGCTCTTGATGCTCCAATGAAATGATATGAACTTATCCATTGTTGCCTCTCTATGGCCTATCCCTAGAATGTTCCTCTCTCCCCTGTGTCTGAGCTAGACATCTAGCTCAAATGGCCACAAGTGGTGGGACCATCATGAGCCTCAGCTGCTGTGGCTCATCACACGTGATGCTGGTGAACATTTTGATGCTGATGAACATCTATTTTCTCTTGCACTACCTTTTGTACACCTTCTAGTGGGACTGGGTGCATGTAGCCATGCTCCACATGCAAAGGGATTCTTAGTTGTTGTGCTAGTTTGAAGTTGGTGGAATATTTTGGTGAGAAGAATTAGATTCTAGGTCGTGAAATGGAAACAATGGTAGAATTAGATTATAGGCTGTGAAAAGGAGACAATGGTGATGTCTACTTCACTCATAGGCTTGCTGAGATGTATAAAAAGAAGAACATAAGTATAGATAACAGAGTTGCTCTCTGATTCTGGCTGCCTGCACTTCTCTAACCTGCTGTCTGTGTAACTAATCCTTCACTTCCTAACCCCCCAATGCCAACTCTCCAAACTCACCTTGAATGTAAAGCAAAGTCTGGGATAAGGTAGAGGGGTGGAAGGGAGGTGGAAGGGTGGTTGGGAGCCCCTCCTGGGGACTATGTTTTCTGGGAGAGCTGTTGTGCTTCTGTATTACTTTTTAACTTGTCTATTTCTGTCTGTAGCTGCATAGGTTGTAAATATCTGCTTGTATATTGTGCTAAGCTGTAAATACAAAGCTTCATTCTTAATTTCCAGCTCAGCTGAGGCTAGTCTGGGTGATTTCTTTAGGGGGGGGTAACATCCAAACCGCCACAGTCATCTTCCTATTTGTAATTATCCTGGAGACAGTTGAGAAGCAAACTTTTGTGCAGGAGTATTTTCTACAGAACTCTTTGCAAAGTCTGCAGTGAGCAATGTGCCTCTGCAGTGTTCAGGGAGTAATATGAACTATTAGTACTGCAATGAAAATCAAAGTCTGCTGGGAATATTTTGGTGGTAAATAGAGGGTAATTATCTGAAATGAGGGCTCAAGGAACATAATGTTTTGCAAATATGGCCTTTACACCCTGTCAGTATATCTGGAGAGGCTGTTTCCCACAGTAAGAAATGCATGACCCTTTCAGGGAAACAATGTCTGTTTTTACCTCCCACTAAGGTGTCAAAGCTACAGTGAGAATAAATGCTTGGGTAGTTTTTCCCTCATTAGCCTTCCACTGGAGTCAGAATTGGCTTAGCCAGACCACACTGTTACGAAATGTGTTTGTGATCCAAGTTTGTTTCTGACCAGTGTAGAGCATAGAGCATTTCTTTCTGAGACTCTTTAAGGATCAGAGTGTGTCATGATTTCAGAAGCAGGTCTTCAGTCCTGGGAAAGCCTTGGCAGTCCTCACAGCCTAATAACATCAGCTGGAAGGTGATGCCAGCAGTCCACATGCAGGCAGTCTCTTTCATCTCCAGTTTTCTGAAGACAACTGGAAGATGCTGAGGATAGTGTCAGAACAAGTTCAGCATTAACTGTAATACCTCTTTCTGAAGAATTTTCTTCTGCTCCTGCCCAGGAGCAGGCTGCCCAGGAAGGGCAATGAAGCTGGAGAGAGACCTGGAATACAAACCCTATGAGGAGAGGCTGAGGGAGCTGGGGGTGTGCAGCCTGCAGAAGAGGAAGCTCAGGCCAGACTTCATTGCTGTTTACAAGTACCTGAAGGGAGGCTGTAGCCAGGTGGGGCTGGACTCTCCTGCCAGGCAACCAGCCACAGAAGAAGGGGACACAGTCTCAAGTTGTGCCAGGGGAGGTACAGGCTAGATGCTAGGAGTAAGTTGTTGGCAGAGAGAGTGATTGGCATTGGAATGGGCTGCCCAGGGAGGTGGAGGAGTCACTGTCCCTGGAGGTGTTCAAGAAGAGCCTGGATGAGGCACTTAGTGCCATGGTCTGGTTGATTGGCTCAGGCTGGGTGCTAGGTTGGAGTGGATGATCTTGGAGGTCTCTTCCAACCTGGTTGATTCTATGATTCTATGATTCTTTTACCCATTGGTTTTGACAACATTTGTTTTTAGGTGCCCTCTCTGGTTTGTGAATAATGCCAAAGGAAAGCTGTATCAGACAAGAGGAGAAATCTTTGATTACAAGACAGATATCCAGCAGTCTGAAACTGGCTAATGCTGCTGGGGGATTGAGTTTGCTTCTAAGGTAAAATCCAAGTGAAGCAATTTTCAGGCCTGAAAGCTTATCTGACTTCATTTCCAACATATTACTTCTTCTTTTCTCATGGGTGAGCGACAGGGATCTGTCAAGAATCTATTGCTGCTCATCCTTTAGTGGATGTTTGATAGTCAAGGACCAGCGAGTATGTATGAACTGGTAACCGGCCAGCCGGAGGAAACACGCAGAGGACTTGTTAAGCCCTAGAAGATGTTCACAAATGTAGATTTGGGTATTGCTGCATTTGTGTAGTTGTGTGTTTCCCTCTTTCTAGAGAGTATCTTCTGAGCCCTTCTTCCCTTGCATTGACCAGCAAGGACAGAAGGTTTTAGCACACTGTGGGGAGAAAAGCAAAGGAAGTTGCTTAAAGTCAGATTTTATTTCATTATCTTCCCAGTCCTGTGAAAAATCTCTGCAGGAATTACGATTTTCTTTTTTCCTTGTTTCAATTTTTCCCCCCTCTAGTGCTGAACTTCACTATACTGACAGCTTTTGCTCTGTTCATCTTGATTTTATTCAGTTATTTGGTGCAAGCCTTCCTGTTACATCCTCAGCTTTTTAGGACCCTAGCCATCACTTGCAGCATTGTATGACTTGCTCTTGGAGAATCTTATCTACTCTTTAGAGATTTCTAGCCTGTTTCTCATTACAGTCTGTAAGAGTGTGTCTCACTCCAACATTTTACACTTCAACCATTTAGATTTGTGCTTCTGAATCAAGGTATCAGTTGTTCCCCCGAGGCCATGGGACCTAGATGTGTGAACTTGCCTGATGACAACACAGGACTATAAAGCACACTGCCTAATACTTGCTCTGGGTTATGCTGTAGCTGATATCCTTCAATATCCTCCAATCTCCTAGTGGAGAATAAAAGAAACTGTGTGATAAGCTTGCTGCTGCAGAAGGCAGAGGGAATATTGTATATGAAAGACCTTAATTTAATAAGGAACACTGGAAGAAATAGGCAAATAGAAAGCATTTAGGATTGCCTGGATTTTTAGTTTCTTAAAGAGAACTTCCTCAGTTGCCAAATTCAACTTTCCCACCTCTTTACATGACTCCTACCAGCTGCAGCAATCTGTGCAACACCTTCCAGCACTGTATGGAGAGGGAATTTGCCATCTTCTTATAATCTGTGGGGTGAGGGAGGGAATATATGACTTCCTTTTCCTCTTTCCCTTTTCCTCTTTCCTTTTCCTCTTTTTTTTTCCTTTTCCTTTCCCTTCCTCTTTTACTTTAAAAAAAAAATGTTCTCTTTATTTATTCTTTTCATAGATTCACAGAATGACAGAATGTCAGGGGCTGGAAGGGACCTCCAAAGCTCATCCAATACAACCCCCCTGCCAGAGCAGGATCACCTACAGCAGATCACACAGGAACGTGTCCAGGACTTGCTTTGAGTATCTCCAAAGAGGGAGATTCCACAAGTCCCCTGGGCAGCCTGTTCCAGGGTTCTGTCACCCTCACAGGGAAGAAAATCCTCCTCATGTTTACATGGAACTTCCTCTGCCTCAGCTTCCACCCATTGCCTCTTGTCCTATCATTGGGCATCACCCATCAGAGCCTGGCTCCAGCCTCCTGGCACTCACCTGCACATATTGATAACCATTGATGAGGTCACCTCTCAGTCTCCTCCAAGCAGCACAGCCCCAGCTCCCTCAGGCTCTCCTTGTAAGAGAGATCTTCCATTTCCTTCATCATCTTTGTGGCTCTGCATTGGACTTTCCCAAGCAGTTCTATGTCCCTCTTGAGCTGGGGAGGGCCCGGAACTGAACACAGTATTCCAGATGTGGCCTCACCAGGGCCACATCTTTCTCATCCTCTTTAAAACCTGAGAAGGACCAGAACCACAGTCAGTGCTTCATATGGTGACCAGGCATTCCTATTTTTAGTGGATATTGTCTGCATAGCATTGGTAGTCTGTAATATTCCCAGAGGGCAGGCACAGCTGAACAGACATAAAACTTGTTCCAAACAAATAAAGCTGATATTAAACAAACACTGGAATTTCAAGACAGCCATTTGAAATGATAAGGAACTGTTGGATTTTAACTTGATCAGGTAAAACAAACCAGCATGTAATTCTATTTGTCAGAGGAGTGGGGGAGTTTTGGAGTGGGGGAGTTTTGAAGTGGGGAAACTCTGATACTCAAAACCTCTTGTAAAGACGTTGAACTTGGCTGGTTGCCATGGCTTGGAGAATCTGCAAGCAAATTGGACGTGCTATTAATTAAACAGGAGTATATAAAGTTTATCCTACTGGGATTTGTCTGCAAAAACATTGCTTTGAGGCTTTGTAATGATGTCCCAGTTGGACATTGCTCTCGTGAGGCAGATTACTCATGAGAAAATGAAAGCCTACATAGTTCAAGGGAATGGAAGAGTGAGGAGCCTTGTTCAGCAGAAGAAACCTAGCAGCAGAAAGATTGGATTTGTCCTGATGGTCCCAGAGGCAGCTGCATCTCTTTGGTGGTTGCTTTGATTTATGTGGTTTGGTACTGGCTACTGGAGCTGCCCCCAGCATGACTACAGGCAGTGATGTGTAGTGGCAGATGAGCCTTGAAGAAGCCATTTAATCAGATTTCAGCTTGGTTTCTCCTTCCTTTGGATGTGGATGTTTCTCTGGACTTCTCAGCTTACAGAACTGTGAGGCCCTTCTCCAGGAGCAGGCTGATCTGTGGATGTTTCTGCTCACAGCCACAAGTAGGGAATGCAAAGGCGTAGGGAAATGAAAGCCAGTCGGAGTCAATTTGTAACGTCCGGCTTTGCTTCGGAGGCAGCTCTTACCTTACCTGACATTCCCAGTTCTCCTGCTCTGATACAGCAGGCCTTGCTCTTTGCCATGTAAGCCATATCAAAAGAATGCTTGAAGCTCCTATGTGAATACCAAGAGCCCTGTTCAGTCATCAGCTCTATCCCAAGTCCCAAGCAGTGCTATATCCTCTACTGACCAAGTTCTGAATCAGCCAGCTCTGACTTCAGCTGTGTGCTGGGGCTTCAGCAAAGGGCATCATTGCACTTTGGTTTTAACAATCCCATGAAACATTCCAGGCTTGGGGCAGAGTACATGGAAAGCTGCCTTGAAGAAGAGTGCCTGTACCCAGTGTCCAAGAAGGCCAACGGCATCCTGGCCTGGAACAGCAATAATGTGAACAGCAAGAGGAGAGAAGGGATCATGCCCCTGTATTCTGTACTGGTGAGGCCATACCTGGAATCCTAGATTGAGTTTTGGGCCACTGAATCCAAGAAGAATGTTTTGTTGCTGAAGCATGGGCAGAGAAGTGCAAAGAAGCTGGTGAAGGGGCTGTACAACAGGTTTTGTGAAGAGTGGCTGGGGAAACTGGGGGTGTTTTGTTGTGAGGAAAGGAGGCTGAGGGAAGACCTTCTGACTCTCTACAATTCCCTGAAAGGAGGTTGTAGTGAGATGAATGTTGGTCTCTTCTCTCAAGTAACCAGGGACAGGACAAGAAGAAATGGCCTCAAGTTGCACAAAGGGAGGTTCAGGTTGGGTATTAGGAAGAAATTCCTTAGTGCAAGAGTGGTCAGGCATTGGAGCAGGCTGCCCAGGGAGGTGGAGGACTCAGCATCTCTGGAGCTGTTCAAAAAACCTTTAGACATGGCACTTCAAGACGTGGTGTAATGGCCATGCTGCTGTTGGGTTGATGGTTGCACTTGATGATCTTAGAGATCTTTTCCAACATTAATGATTCTGCTTGAGAAAGTCCAGTGCAGAGCTACAAAAATGATTGAGGAAGCTGAACATCTTCCTTATGAGGAGAGCCTGAGGGAGCTGGAACTCTTTAGCCTGGAGAGGAGAAGACTAAGGGGTGACCTCATTCCTGTTTATAAATATGTAAGGGGTGAGTGCCAGGAGGATGGAGCCAGCCTCTTCTCAGTGATGCCCAGTGACAGGACAAAGGGCAAGGGGTGGAAGTTGAGGCATAGGAGGTTCCATGTGAACCTGAGGAGGAATTTTTTCACTGTGAGGGTGACAGAGCACTGGGACAGGCTGCCCGGGGAGGTTGTGGAGTCTCCCTCTCCGGAGATATTCAAGATCTGTGTGGATGTGTTCTTGTGTGATCTGCTTTAGGTGATCCTGCTCTGGCAGAGGCCTGGACCAGATGATCTTTTGAGGTCCCTTCCAGCTCCTGACACTGATTCTATGATTCTGTTTTCTAATTGCAGCAATGGTGTGTGATCTCACAGCTGATAATTGCACGATTCATTGTAGCATCTATCTCCTTGGGGGAAGGAGCTTAGGAAGCTGATGTTGGACCACAGGAAATGGTTGGACTTGACGATCTTGGATATTGGACTTGTTGATCTGTTCTTCCAACAGTTCTATGATTCTATGAAATGCTGCAGAGTGTGATTTTATGCAAAGCTTGGGCCCTCAGTGGTATACAGTGCAGGTGGAGGAACTTTAAAAGTCTATGTAAAAACCTCTGAGTTCAACAGTACTTGGAGAAGGTTCTCATAGAATCATAAAATCATGGCATCAGTCAGGCTTGGAAGGGACCACAAGGATTGTCTAGTTCCAACCCCCCTGCCATGGGCAGGGACACCCTAGCCTAGATCAGGCTGGCCTGAGCTTCATCCAACCTGGCCTTAAACACCTGCAGGGATGTAAAGAGGGATTTTACAGCATCTCTGGTTGGACTCATCTGTCATGGCCACGTCACATACTTGTTAAAGTTAGGTGAGTAAGAAATGAGTCGTGAGCCACACAAAGACCTGGAGCTGCTAACATTCACACACTGCTGTTTTTCATGAAAAGTAACAAGGACTCCAGGGAGGTCAAACCCTGACTATGGGAATTCTTGTCAGAAAGTTCACAGCTTGGAGATGAGGGTTGTTGTGGTTTTATTTTCCCTCACCACTGCAGTGAAAACAATTGATCTGCTGGAACACAGACGGAGCTGCTGCGTGCAGCTCTGTTAGAGCAAACAACAGCTTCCAGCACAGATCCTTGTCTGTCCCTGGAGCAGGTGAGCACTTCCCAGGTTTTCCTTTCTCCTCGGGGAGGATGAGCAAGCCAACATTTGGGCACCCGGGTGAGCAGATGAATCGAAGCGTGTGGCTCATTCCCTCCTCCTCTCACAGCATGCCAGGCTGGATGGCTGGGGCTGTGTGTTGCAGCCCGCATGTGTTGAAGCAGTGGCAGGTGTTAAATAGTAACAGATGTTAATATTGACAAACTGAAGTGGCTAAATGTGGAAATACAGCACTGCTGAGACGTGTGAAGTGAGGCAATGACCTTCACACGTTACCCATCCAGTCAATAAGAAGGAGTTTGACGTGAGTGAAATGATGCTGCCTGCACAGTGGGATGCTGGAGAGGGCTGGGACAGTTTCATGTCTTCCAGGGGACAGGACTGAAGGCAAGGCCTGTGCTAAAGAAGTAACAGGTTCCAAAAACCCAGACTTCAGCAAGCCTGATTTCAGCACCCGGTGCCCATGTGAACTTTGTGTTTGTCCTCCAGTGCCATTTCAGTGCCACAGAAGAAGAGGCAGCTCTGTTAACCACTGACTCCCTCTGCAGCATTAGCCCCTTTGAGCCACATTTTCTCTTTTGTTTGCACAGATCAAGGGTCCTGATGTACAGGCTGTTCATGCTGCCACAGAAGCTTTTCTTACTAACTTGTTTTATACCAGACCCCAAGGTGTTTAGGGTCAAAGCCTGCTTTTCATGTCTTTAGCCAGGGACTTCAGTGGGGAAAGGTTTTGATCTCTTTTGTTCCAGGGAGCAACAGCAATTTCTGCTCCCCTAACTGACATTGTTCTGAAATTTGGAAGAGAAGATGGAGATGTTTGCTGCATTAAAGGGAGATGGATTCTACTTTAAAGCTCCCCCTGTATTCAGTCCAAGGTCTTTATTAGCAGATGTTTCATCCTGTGAATGTCTCCTCATTCTCAGGCTAAGCTACAAAAGCCTCCATCAGCTTGTGCTGCACACAGGCCATCTGAGATTTGGGGAAGCCATGTAGAGTGATGAAACCACATTTGTGCACCATGCATCCACCTCAGACCTAAACCAGGAGTGCTCAGGAGGGAAGGATTTCCTCACTGAAAGGAAAGGAGGCTTCATATGCTTTTTTTCCCTCAAATATATACCTTTGACTATGGTCAAATTTTAAACCAAACATTGAGGATCTTGGTTTTAACTCTCTGGCTTTGTTTCTGCATTGCAGGAACTCAGCAAGCTTTGCACCAAGCCTGGACAGGTGGAGTTCATAACATCAGGTATCCATCGGGGCCAAGCAGCCTGATGTGTTTTTAACTGGCATCAGCTCCCACCAGCAGCAGCATGCATATAGATCACAGCCTGGAGACAGTGCAGTGATGTTCAGTGACAATATTAGTGGTGGAAATCAGCTTTAATTTTTCACTTTCCATTTCTCAGCAGATCAAAAGTGAATATGCACTGCCTTCATTAGCAAGGCAAATACCTCAGTGCGCAGGAACCGCTTCCCTTCCCTTCCCTTCGGAGGCACTCAGCAGTAGATAAGCACACATCAAAGGGGGAATTGGTGATTTCTGTGGAAGAATCCCAGCCTGACCTGGAAGGCTCCTGCACGGGACCCAATCCCACCTGATGTGTGTCAAGTGGAAATTAAGAGCTTTGCTGGCGTTTGTGGGTTTTGGTGTTGGCATTGCTGAGGGAAGGGCCCCACAACGGACCCAGCCACCCAGGTTTTGATTTGTAGGTGAAATAATAACTATGGTAGCTCGAGTTCAGCTCTAGCCTGTGCAATTCCACTCTGAAAAGCAGGCATCCAGGCTCCCTGGAGAAGGTTTGGCAGGCTCTGAGCGTGACTCACCCTCTCCCAAAATACATGACTGAGATGAATCACCCATTGACTGGGGAGGGTGTCTAAGCTGGTAACTCAGGCAGGATGCCTGTCATTGAGATGCTAATGGTTGGTGACCCCCTGGATGCTCTTTGGTTCTTTATCCTTGGTGAGCAAGGCTTTTTGCAGGCCATCTTTGACGTTTGCTAAACCAGCGCCAGATTCGTTTGATGTGCAGAGCAACAAGCTGCAGTAATTTGGGAGCTGACAGAGAGCCTGTGGGCAGTTTCTGCTGCCAAGGAAGGAGACTTTCAGACATCCTGTCCTCGCTCAGGAGTCACAGCCCTTTGCCCACTTCAAAGCAAACTGAATCCAGTGAGCCTCAGTCAGCACTGGGAGAAGAACCTGCCCATGAGACAGGGGCTGCAGCTGGGAGCAGTGATTACCAAACAGGAGATGTGATTTCTGAAACCTTTCTAGTTTTAAAAGCTCTTCTATCCAAACCTGCCATAGGCAAGGGAATTCTATTTGCATTCATGATAGTGGGAACTAGTCAGCTATTTGTTTTCCTTTCCTGAGATCACCCAACACATGCCTCAAAAATATGCCTCAGCCAATTTAAAGCTATGTAAGCTACACCATGTTGACATGTTTTCCAACACAGCCTCCTCTTTGAGGTTAGATAGGGGCAAGGCTTGGGGTGGCTGATGGTTCTTTTCTAACCCATCAAAGAATCACAGAATCACAGAGTGTCAGGGGCTGGAAGGGACCACAAAAGATCATCCAGTCCAACCCTGCTGCCAGAGCAGGGTCACCTATAAGAGGTCACACAGGAATGTGTCCAGGTGGGTTTTGAGTATCTCCAGAGAGGGAGACTCCACAACTCCTCTTGGGCAGCCTGTTCCAGTGTTCTGTCACCCTCACCTTCTCTAAAATAGGCTGTAGGGAGGTGGAGAAGTTTGCAGAAGGTCAGAGGTACCAGCAACCCCTGGGTGCTGCACTACTAAGTTTTCAAGACAAATGTGTTCCCCATATTTGCTCTGTTTGATCCTTTGGAACTGGTGAGATTGCTGGAAATAAACCACCTCTGAAGGATGAAAGCCTGTGGACTTCAGGACAGGCAGGAGTTCAAAGGGTGTTCTTAAGAACTATGCAGAAGGGGAGCTTCGATTAGCTGTCTTTGTATTTCCAGAGCAATAGAAGCAAGGTGATTTCTGGCTTTATAATTTTTTAAGCTTATTTTTTCTCATCAGAGGCTTTTAGCATTAACCTATGAGCATTGAAAGTTTTTAATGTGATGGCACAGAGAGTTTCGAGTTGGCAGAGGTCAGTTCTCAAGGATTTTAGCCTCCAGGAGCTTACTGATTTTTAATGGGAGTCACACAGCTAAATCCCTGCATATGGTTTTGAAATTCATTCCATAAAGCCACAGTCTTTCCAAGCCTTTGTTTCGGCTAACATCATTATAAATACTTGAATGACTTTTGGAGATCATATAGGATATATTGTCAGTCAAAAGGAGTTAGAACCAAACTGACATGCTCTTGCATCTGGGCAAGTAGTAGTTTTCCTTGGGTTCTGTTGTTTTCTTTCCTCTGTAATGAAATTATTTGCTCTAAAAGTTGATTGGTATTGACAAAGAGTACATTCTGTCTGCACTGAATGCAATTTTTCCTTTACTTTGTGAGTCAGATATGAAACATTTACACTCCTGCTAAGGTGAAAAAAAAAAAGAGAAAAGAACAACACCTAAATACTTAATGGTTGGGAGCTACTATTTTTAAAGAGCACAGAGCTACACTCAGCCACTCTGTACTTGACACTGAAGCCAGAGTTTCAGAGAAAGCTTCCCTGACTTCCAGAGAAGACCCTAAACAGAAGGGGTCAGTGGGGAACTTTTGATAGGCAGCTCTCAAATGCATTGAAGAGAGCAGTGCATAAAATCCATCTCACTCTACTAGATGCAGAATAACACACTCAAAGCTCCTCAGTGACCAAGGAGCCCAAGATCTATTAGCTGAAGATTTGAAACTGTTACCCAGCTTTACTGCCAAAATGTAGGGCATTCATTTTCCTGGATCACTGAGCTAAATGATTTTTCCTCACTCAGACCTAGGGGCAGAAACACAGGCTCTTGACTCCTGGTCCAACACTCTAAATACATCTCCTTTGTTAGGAAGACAAGAGCTGCAAATAAATTCTTGCAAGGCCTTGACACAAAGAGCATGTGTGGAGAGGGGGAGGCATTTGCACTGTCAAATATTACCTGTTTAATTCAATTAAGGAACTAGTGTCTATTTATAGGCAATGAGGGTTTAAGGACATGTTCCACAAATGTGCTCTGAAATCTCCCCCCTGGAGAAGCCCTTCCTTTCCCTAACCCAAGACTGAGTTGTCTAAAACCTTGTCTATCTTCTCAGAGCCCACAGGTTAGGCTGGACACTCTCTACCAGTCTCACTTCACTTCTCTGTTGATGTTTTCTCTGCCTGAGCAAACTATTTCATCGACAGCTTTTGCTGAGGAAGTCATGGATTACTTCCAGATGTAGATATTTCTTTCTGCTAAAGTTGCCACCTACTTTCTAGCAACAAGGAAAGCTGGCTGCCATCTTTCACTACTGACATCTGCTGAAATGCAAACTGGAGGCCAGCACCGAGCTCAGAGAGGTTAAGGAGCTCTCAGAAGTCTGGTTAGTCTAGACTTTTCCTTTCATACAGTGAAGTCACCCGTACTGAAAGCATGGTCTGGCTGGGAGGCTGAGGTAGGGCTGTGGGTGGAGGAGAGGAGCCCAAAGCAGTCTTTAAAATCATCTTGCCATGATGTGTGGGGTTTGGGAGGGAGTGGGTGTTTGCAGAGGGTCTGTCTGATCAGTATGTTAAGCTGTCTGTGCCCTTCCTAGGTGGGAGTTGTGCACACCAGGATTGCAAAATCCAGGCTAACTTTTGCCTAGGAGGAATTTGTGTTAGCACATTGACCTTTATTTCTCTTCATCCAAAAAATAAGCTACCATATACTGACAGAAGTATGCTCACTTTTGCTAAGATGAACATTGCAAGTTTGAGCTTTCTGCCTGGGCTGTGCAGGAAGTTGGATTATTTGGTTTCCATGAGCGTGCTGCCATTAGCATGGTGCTCCCTCTGATTTGAAACCAGGCAACAGCAGGGGTGCTGGAGAGTCACACTGCCCTGGTTTCTCTCTTGCTTGATGCTAATGTGGCCTTCATTAACTTGAGTTCTGGGAGTTTGTGTTGTGGGTGCTGCTCCTCTGGGGTTTTGTTGCTGTTGGGCAGGCAATTGCACACCGTGAGTGGCAGCAGCTGATTTATCCCCAGACTCTTCTGTGACTGTGCCCTGAAGATGTACAGAGCAGCCCTTTGGGGCTCTGCATCACATACACCGAGGCCCCACAGCTGCTTTTCCAATCAAGACTTGTTCAGGGTGGAAGGCTGTTGGTTATTTTGTCCCCCAAGAATTATACTTTTCCAGAAAGAAGGAAAAGACTTCTTTGAAAGGTCTGGTTTTCAGCTCTTACATTTTTTATATCTACCCACATAACAGCTGAGCCTTTCCTCTCTATTAATGCCTGCCTCATGGTGCCTGTTTTGCAGGGGCACCAAATCTGTCTTACATTAAACTCTAGTCCTTGTATTGCTGTAACGTAGCCTTTTAGAGGGTGGTTCATTTCTAGCGGCAGGTGTAAGAAATCAGTATTTCCACACCAGGTCTGGTCCACAGTTCCAGAGGATCCTGAGCTGGGCAGCATAAGGCTCTCCTCATTCCTTCCTTATGGTTGGTACTACCCATTCCTCCCCTGTGAGAACCAATCTTTTCTTCTGCTCATTTCAAAGTGACCCTCTTGAGGATCACCAGACAGCAGCCACCGAGGCAGCGCTGCGCCGTGACATTGATAAACCACAACATATTGCTTAACATATTGTTCCCAGTCCAACATATTGTTTGCATTCATCATGGAAGCAATCAGTACAGAGCATTTTATTGCAAACCTGTTTCCTGGTGCTCATCATTAGGTCATTAACCTTAACAATGTCAACATGTTCTCGGTATGCGGTTTAATTGGAGAGCAGTACAGAGCAGTTGCAGAGGCTGTACCACATACGGGGGAGTATGGTTGGAGAATAAGAGAAGTGCTGTACCAGCATGGCACTGATGCTAAATAAAGTCTGGACAGGAGATGCAAATTAAAGAAGAAAGTAGCTATACCTAGGAGGACCCAAAGAATTTCTCAGCAGAAGCATAATTTGCTGTGAGCACCTCTGCTAGCTGCAGGTTTTCATTTTCCACTATCAAATTCCAGATACCTTTTCTGGAGTTCTTTCCCGTGGTACCTTTGTCATTTCCAAGGAGAGGAGATGGAGAGTCCAATGACTTTTGCTACTCTAACTAACAGCATTGATGCTGGCAAGGGTTTCCTCTGAAAGAGCTTGTTAAAGAAGCAAGGCTTGAGTCTTCTGGGGCTAGCAGCTTCCAGGCAATGTGATACTGAGATACAACAAGCAGCTTGGCTATGGAGAAGGCTGGTAGAAGCCAGTCAATTCTTCAGGAATATATTCCAGTTTGGGGAAAGGTCTCTTTTCTGATGAGATTTGCTCAGTCAGTTATAAAGTACAGTTTCTCTATATGAATTCTGCTTGGGTATTATGGGGGTTGTCAGGATGCCACCACCTTCATTAGTGTAGATGGTTGAACTCTGCAGATCAAAGCCTGTTTCTCTACACGTACTGGAGAACAACCTCATACAGTGGAGGCCATCTAGATCTTCTCCCTCTACTCTGCTCTGCTGAGACCCCACCTGCAGTACTGCATCCAGTTCTGGAGGCCCTATTACAAGAGGGATGTGGAGGTGCTGGAGTGTGTCCAGAGAAGGGCTACGAAGGTGATCAGAGGGCTGAGGCAGCTGCGCTATGAGGACAGACTGAAAGAGTTGGGGCTGTGCAGTCTGGAGAAGAGGAGGCTCCCAGGTGACCTTCTCGTGGCCTTCCAATATCTGAAGGGGGCCTAGAAAAAAGCTGGGGAGGGACTTTTGAGGCTCTGAGGGAGTGACAGGACTAGGGGGAATGAAGCAAAGCTGGAGGTGGGGAGATTGAGACTGGATGTGAGGAGGAAGTTGTTGAGCATGAGAGTGGTGAGAGGCTGGAATGGGTTGCTCAGGGAGGTGGTTGAGGCCCCATGGCTGGAGGTGTTTAAGGCCAGGCTGGATGAGGCTGTGGGCAGCCTGCTCTAGGGTAAGGTGTTCCTGGGCATGGCAGGGGGGTTGGAACTGGCTGATCCTTGTGGTCCCTTCCAACTCTGACTGATTCTACAATTCTATGATCTTCTCATAAAGCTATTGACTGCTGGCAACCTGTGGCTTGGGTGTTGAGGTTGATATTTAAGGGATCTGTGAGATGCCAGTTTCCATTTCTTATTCATTTGTATTGACAGGTAGAAGTGAACATTTCAGCCTCGAGTTCTGCTGGGTTTTGATTTCCCTGCAGCAGTGAGTAGGTGAGGTCTAATTAACTGCTGTGCATATGACTGAAAAAAAAGCATCACTTTCCTCAAGAGCACACACATAAAACCTCTAATTGCTCATCACTGCAAAGCCAATGGTCACATTTGCTGTGCTCCAGGAAAGGAAAAGATGTGGCAGGGAAAGCACAAATCAGTGTCAGATCTTTTGGAGGTTCTTGGGATGAGCAGCAGCTGCACTGTCATGCTTCCATTCCTCTTCCCTTGCTGCCTCCCCTCCTATAAGACACAAATCCCTTTTCCTAGCCACCTGGCATCTTTCTGCTGTCTCACCTTCTTGTGCTTCAGCATGCAAAGTCAAGGCAGTGCACTGACACCCTGCTTCTTCCTCATCACAGAATAAACTAATTTCTTTAGCTTTGCACACTATTCTTCTGAAAACAGCTATTGATCTATGCAAGTCAGTAGACTGAGTAATCAATATCCACCAGCTGGGCTGGGGGGGTGGTGTGGAGGGTGGGATAAATAAATAAATGGACAGAAAATGATGGATGAGAATCCCATTGAGTGTTCTTTGATGCAGTGTTCTGATCACTCAGCTGCTGAAAGGCTGGGCTGGATTTCTTTTGTAAGCAGCAAAATTATGTGAAAGCTTTCAGATGCCCAACTTGAGATTAACCCAGGTGTTAGGTGTTATTGAATCACTTCTGAACCAGTGGTACTTTCCAGTCTGGCTCTTGTATCTGGTTAAAGACAATAGCTCATCAAGAGGGAGAGGCTTCCCTTTTTCCCACTGTGGCATTTATAAAGTGTAATCAAGCTTAGTGGTTTGACATTTGTATGTATCTGAGCCTGTCTCCATGGATCAGATCAGGTTGGAGGGCAAGAGGAAAGACTTCATCAGCAGGGAAGCACTGGAGTGCTTCAGTCTTAGAAAACCAGAGAAGCTGCTTCCTTAATCTTGCTCTAAAGTCACTGTACTCCTCACACAGAACTTGCATAAAGCCTGTTCAACCCCTGAAGTGTAGCATAAGTGAGAGGCAAGTGTGTGTGTGGTTTCTGCATGGAGAAGCACCCAGCTATGTGAGTAATGCACTCTGGTTACAGACCGAGAGTCTCCCTCTTGGCTTATAATGCCAGAACTGGCAACCTTCCACAAGACACCTCTTGTCCCATCCCATCTTGTGCTCTTTGCTGCCTGGATCTGATCCCAGAGCACACCTAGCTGGTCCAGCCTCACCCTGAGCACCATGAGGCTGCGATCTGAAAGCTTCTGGAAGAGCACAAATGCTGCTCCAAATTATGGTATAGCAAACTTTATTTATCCTCAGTCTACTTCCCTGCACCTTTAGGACACTAAGACCTTCTAGGGAGCAAATGATCAATGTTTTAAACCAGTAACCAAAGGGCCAGATAAGCAGTTAACAACCTTACTGCAGATGACAAGGCCAGCCCAAGCTGGCCTAAGCTTTCTCTGGAGCAGCAGGAAGCAGTGCTCCTCTGTGACACACACAAATCTTCCAGATGATGAAGACCCAGGTGCAGCTCAGGCACAGTTTCAAGCAAACAAGAACAGACCAGGAGAGGTGGAGAGGAGGGACAGTTGTATTGATCAGGCTGCATAGCCTGCTGAAATCAAATACAGCTTATTCCAGGAGGTGACCTTATTTCTAAAGCCAGTGAAATAGTAGAAGGGTTTGGGAAACTCTGTTTGATGGAAATGGAGAGGAAATCAGGCCATGCTTTCAAAGCAATGTGTTTCTTCTCTCCCTGTCCATTGAATGTAGTTTCTTGAATAGACTTCAGCTGTCATTTCCTGAATGCTCAGCGAGCAGCTGGCCTGAGATTTTAGATGTCTTAAGAGGGAACAAATAGGATGTGTGGCTATGGTATAGCTGGGGGATGAGAAAAGGGGCTTGAACATACCACATGCAGCTTCTTTGTCCTCCCCAGTCAGTCCATAGTCTTCTCAAAGCAGGCCTGGTGAGTACTCCAGGAGTACTGAATAAAAGAGTTGTGTGTTTGCCTGTAAGGTGAGAGATCAGCAGTATGCAGGGCTGGGATGTCAGTTCACTTGTAGACGACCCTCTCCCTAGGAAGGTCCATGTATGGGGCACCCAGGTACAATGTGGTTTTCATTGCTTTGTACTGGGGAAGATGATCCCTATAAGATCACCTGGTGGAAGGCTGTGTTCAGTAGTGCCTGCTACTCCTTAGAGTAACTGCTTTCTCTGTTAAGAAGCTGCGGTGTAACTGCAGACCTGCTCTGGTTTTTCTACATCAGTTCTTATTCAGATCCTTTGAGATGGATCTTTTAGCTTCCTAGCAATTCCTCATCTCTTTGTTGTAATTAAACAGCTCTCTGTGGTCAGAGTAGATCTGTGAGCATGAGGAAGCCTGTCAAATCAATACAAATCATTGCCAGACACCAGCTTAACAAGCCTGACCGGGAAGTACAAAGGGGCCCTCTGTCATTTAAAGAAATAAACAGAAGGCAGAGAGCTTAATTCAACTCAATCAGCTGCTAAGCCTGGCCTGACAAGCACTCTTGGGCGACACCTTCCCCTGGCTCCAGCACTTACCTGAATCAGCATTTTTCCCTTTCCCCTGCAAGAGGACTGGTGTCTCGTGTGTGTCAGCAGAGGGATGGAAAGGATGGACACATTGCCATGCTGGAGCAATCTTGGCTTGAGAGTACAGTATGAAAGCCATCAAAGTACCTGCAACTGCCTGATGGGGAGGCAGCTGTTTGAGATGGACATTTGCAGCGTAAGCAGTTTTCACCAGACCTGCATCCTGGCAAAACAACTCAGAGTGTCTTTACTGCTGCTGTCTCTGAACGTCCCTTCATGCCTCTGCAAGGAGAGAGGGCAGTCAAGGGGGTGGCTAACAGGCAGAAGAGGGGCAGCTGTGAGTCAGTGAGAGTATTGTGCCTGGGACAGGGCAGGTTTAGGCTGGATGTTAGGAAGAAGTTTATGACAGCAGGAGTGATTGGCATTGGAATGGACTACCTGGGGAGATGGTGGAGTCCCCATCCCTGGAGGTGTTTAAGAGGTGGCTGCATGAGGCACTTAGTGCCATAGTTTACCTAATTAGAAGGGTTAGGTGATAGGTTGGACTCGATGATCCCAGAGCTCTTTTCTGGCCTGGTTAGTTCTGTGATTCTGTGACATTCATAGAATCAGCCAGGTTGGAAGAGACCTCCAAGCTCATCCAGTCCAACCTAGCACCCAGCCCTATTCAGTCAACCAGACCATGGCACCAAGTGCCTCAGCCAGGCTTTTCTTGAACATCTGCAGGGATGGCAACTCCACCACCTCCCTGGGCAGCCCATTTCAATGCCAATCTCTCTCTCTGCCAACAACTTCCTCCTAACATCAGCCTGGACCTCCTCTGGCACAACTTGAGACTGTGTCCCCTTCTTCTGTTGCTGGTTGCCTGGGAGAAGAGACCAACCTCACCTGGCTACAGCCTCCCTTCAGGTAGTCATAGACAGCAATGAGGTCTGCCCTGATCCTCCTCTTCTGCAGGCTGCACACCCCCAGCTCCCTCAGCCTCTCCTCACAGAGCTGTGCTTCAGGCCTCTCTCCAGCTTCATCATCCTTCTCTGTACATATTCCAGTGCCTCAACATCTCTCTTGAACTGAACTGAATTCTGTGAAGACTGAATGCTGGCAGAGGCATGTGTGTGTTTCTACTGACGTCAGCTGCCTCAGATTAATGCTTTGAAAGAAAATAGCAGCAGTAAGTGAAAAAGAGTTGGCCAGCTGGCTGATGCCAACTAGAATGAAGAGAAGGGATCCTGAAGGAAATGGAAGCTGAGAAGGTGAATTTCACAAGGCAGAAATCAGGCAGATCAGGGTTCTGTCTCTGTCTGCTTCCCTGCCCGTGGCCAAGGTGATAGAGCTGAAGAAAATGTTTTGGGTGTTTTTTAAGTTTAAGGAACAAAGAGATGATTTTTAGGCATTGCATTCTGGATGCTGAGGTCTAAAAATGAAATCCTGCACCATCCAGATCTTCAAAGAGCTTATTGTCAAGTCATCCCTACGCTGTTTCTCATCCCAGCTTGTTGATAGCACTTTCTATCAAGTGCCCAGGAAGCTGTGCCCCAAATATAACAACAAAGTCTCAAAAAACTGCACTTCAGGTAATTCCTGGGCCAACTGTTCTAGCTCATGTCTTTTAGAGGCACTGCAGTAGAGTCCTGATGAGCAGTATCCCCCCCATATGCAGGTCTCATGAGAATCTGATAGTTTATTTAGAATCAAACAATCAAGGTTGGAAGAGACCTCCAAGCTCATCCAATCCAACCTAGCACCCAGCCCTAGCCAGTCAACTAGTCTAGCACTAGCACTAAGTGCCCCATCCAGGCTTTTCTTCAACACCTCCAGGCACAGCGACTCCACCACCTCCCTGGGCAGCCCATTCCAATGCCAATCACTCTCTCTGCCAACAACTTCCTCCTAACATCCAGCCTAGACCTCCCCAGGCACAACTTGAGACTGTGTCCCCTTCTTCTGTTGCTGGTTGCCTGAGAAAAGGGGTGCCCAACCCCACCTGGCTACAACCTCCCTTCAGGTAGTTGTAGACAGCAATGAGGTCACTCCTGAGCCTCCTCTTCTGCAGGCTGCATACCCCCAGCTCCCTCAGCCTCTCCTCATAGGGCTTATGCTTTCTGAGTGCATTTGTTTCTGAGTGCATCTGTGCTGAGCTGTGTGCTGGGACAGCTATACAAAGTCTTGTAGCTTTGGGATTGGGGCTACATATCAGATCTTGCTTCAGGTTGTCCATCTCTGACTTTTGACCCAATTCCTCTTTGGGCTGGCTGATTGTGCAGAGCTGGAATTAACTGAAGTATCTCTCCATTGCAGGTACAGAAGGAGCACAGCTGGCTGTTTTGATTTGTATATGTTTATGTAAATGCCTCATAAAACATCCCCCAGTGGGACAAGCCAAAGTCATGCATCATAAAGATCAGCTCCTGTAATGGCTTCTTTACAACTGCATTTGCCAAGGTGGTGGGGGAAAAAAAAGCCTGTGTTTATAGGAAATTAATTTCTGCCCCTTCAGTGATCAGCCCTGAGCAAGCAAAAGAGCTGAGTTATCCCAGTTGCTCCACTCTGGCAGAGAACTGCTCTTCAGAGCCTCCTGCAATGTAATCCAGTGGGGATGTTTAATCAGGAAACCTTAAAGCAGAGAGGTCCCAATCCAGCCAGCCTCGAGCTCCTGCAGCAAGGAGCCCTTCCTCAGCTCAGCACTAAATCACCCCTGTAATGGTAAAGCTCTGCCAGGCTCACTGTGCTGGGCTGGATTCAGGGGGGGTGTACATCTTTTGCAGAAGAAGGATGCATTTTTGCCTCTGGGCTTAAATTAGCATACAAAGAATGAAATGCCTGATGAGGCAGATCAGCAAGGTTATTTAAACCATAAAACAACCCAGGCATGACAGGACCTACCAAGAAAGGCAGATGTGTTAGTGCCAGTAGGTGGTGCTCCACAGGCTCCCTTTATAGGTGAAGGCCATGCTGACCCCAGCTGTATGCAGCCCCCCCCAAATCCTTATGGATTAGTGCTGCTCCCTTTGCAAAGGAGGTCTTTGTGACTTTATTGAGAATGAACCTAGTAGAGCTCTGCAGAAAGCAGCTGGATTTTGTAGGAGTCTTTCTGTGCCTTCAGGTAAGACCACAGAATCCCAGAGGTTAGAAGAGACCTCTGGAGATGATCTAGTCCAACCCTTCTGCTAATGCAGGGGCACCTAGACCAGGCTTCACGGCAACAGAATGTCCAGGCAGGTTTTGCAAGTTTCCAGAGGAGACTCCACAGTCATAGAATCATAGAATCAAGCAGATTGGAAGAGACCTCCAAGTCCAACCTAGCATCCAGCCCTATCCAATCAACCAGACCATGGCACTAAGTGCCTCAGCCAGGCTTTTCTTGAACACCTCCAGGGATGGTGACTCCACCACCTCCCTGGGCAGCCCATTCCAATGCCAATCACTCTCTCAGAGGAGAACTTTCTCCTAACATCCAGCCTAGACCTCCCTCAGCACAACTTGAGATTGTGTCCCCTTGTTCTGTTCTGCTCAGTGTCTATCAGATGAGGTTTGCAGCAGAAGCAATCTCCCAAGTAGTTCCTGCCACTGAAAGTATGGCTTACATCTGTCCCCTCGTAGGATCACAGGCTCACAGGCTCACAGGATGTTAGAGGTTGGGAGGGACCCAAGGAGATCATCGAGTCCAAACCCCCTGCCAGAGCAGGACAATCCTATCTAACACAGATCACAGAGGAACATCCAGACAGGCCTTGAAAGGCTCCAGAGAAGGAGACCACACTGCCTCTCTGGGGAGCCTGTTCCAGTGCTCTGTGACCCTTACAGTAAAGAAGTTCCCCCTTGTGTTGAGGTGAAACCTCTTTTGCTCCAACTTAGACCCATTGCTCCTTATTCTCTCCCAGGGAGCAGTGAGCAGAGCCTGTCCCCCTGCTCCTGGCCAGCCCTCAGATACCTATAAACATTTATCAAATCCCCTCTAGGTCTTCTCTTCTCCAGACTAAAAAGCCTAAGGTCCCTCAGCCTCTGCTCATCAGCCATGCCCTCCAGTCCCCTCATCATCCTCGTAGCCCTCTGCTGGACCCTCTCCAGCAGATCCCTGTCCCTCTGAAACTGGGGAGCCCAAAACTGACCACAGTATTCAAGATGAGGTCTCACCAGGGCAGAGTAGAGGGGGAGGAGAACCTCCCTTGATCTACTGGACACACTCTTCTTAATACACCCCAGGATCCCCTTGGCCTTCTTAGCCACAAGGGCACATTGCTATACCAAAGATTAAGCCTGGGAGAGATAAAGAGCAGCAGATATGGGCAGCTGTTCAAATTAAGTGTTTTGTCTGTCTGTATCCACCCCACTGCTTGTGTTAAGAGTGGCCTTGGCCGTTGCAGTTCATCTAGCAGATGAAGGAGATGTCTGTTTGCTGGTACATCCCTCTTAAAATTTGAGGAGTTTCCCTGCCAGAGTGATGCATAGTTATAGGCTCAGTAAAAGGTAGAATGATTTATGGCTTACACACCTTAAATCAATAAAAGGAATCACAGCCATTGACAGCACCTTCACAGCCCATTTCTTTAAATAGAAGGCACTTCTCTACCCTTCCCATTTCAGACTGGTTGGTGCACAGGGAGGTTCCTGCCACTAACAAGTGCTAAAAGAGTCTTTATAAAGCTTGTAAAACCTGTATCTTATGTAATGCTTCTCCTTATATGCCCTTTCTTGCTGTATCATCATTTCCAGTCATAGAAAGCACCATTTCCTCCATCCTCACTTAGGTGATTGCCTTCTCCTGTGGGGTAGAGGAAAAACACAGTAAAAATCTGCTGGTTTTTAAGCCACTCCAGACCAATCCATGAACCCCAGCCTTGGTATAAATCCTAAGTAAACTGTGTTTGGTTGGTCTGACTATTGGTGTGAGGTTCCTGTGCTCTGCAAGTGCTCACATCAGCAGGGCAGATGTGTCTAGTGACCCTCCAGTATCTGAAGGAGGCCTGCAGGAGAACTGGAGAGGGACTACTTATAAGGGCCCGTGGTGATAGGATAAGTGACAGTAGTTTGAAACTTCATTGGGGTGGACTTAGATTAGACATTAGCAAGAAGATTTTTACTGTGAGGGTGGTAAAACACAGGAGTAGGTTGATCAGAGAAGTTGTGGACACATCTCTGGAAATGTTTAAGACCAGGCTGGATGAGGCTTTGAGCAACCTGATCTCGTGGAAAGTGTCCCTGCCCATGGCAGATGGGTTGGGACTTGATCAAAGAATCATAGAATCAACCAGGTTGGAAGAGACCTGCAAGCTCATCCAGTCCAGCCTAGCACCCAGCCCTGCCCAACCAGCTAGACCATGGTGCTAAGTGCCTCGTCCAGGCTTTTCTTGAACACCTCCAGGGTGTCTTCCAACTCAAGCCATTCAATGATTCTACAATTCTATGAGGAGCTCCCCAGACCACTGAGGCTGTGATGCTGTCCATGGGTGCTGCAGGATGGATTTCAAAAGAAAAGGGGATGAAGTTAACTCATGCAGAAGGTGCTGCACCTGATCATTAGTGCCCCATGTCCCATGTGATTGGCTGTGGAGCTTGGGATTGTGCAGGCCAGTTTGCATGGGGAGGTGAGGATGGGGAGCTTGGGTACCAGCCAAGTACAACTTCCTTTATTTACATGTAGATACTAGTCCTGGAACATGTTTAACTGCTTTGTTGAGTGATAAATGGGCCATAAAAGTTAGCCATTTTAAGTCTGGAGAAGCATTAAGAGACTCTTCAGTGGTGGATGAGTTTAAAATAGTCCACAGCAGAATCACACTTCAACTAATGCCTGGTTGCTGGCTGCTTGCAAAGAGCCTTCTCCAAATATCCACCATCTGCTCTTTCCCAGGGCAGCCATGGGCCAACTGCACAGGATTTCTTCAGCCCAGTTACTAAGGCTTGTCTAAGCTCTAAGCAACAGGCACCAAGGTGTTAAAAGTTAGTGGCTAGAAGGTAATGTCTTTTAGAAAATCAGGTTGCTCACTACAGTTCCCATTTGCCTTCAAAGACAGCATGTGTAACCGGTGTGCCAATCCCATGGGCTCACAGCCTCTGCTTAGATGTTCTTTGGCTAAGCTGGAGAGTTTCCTGAGTCAGGCCAAAACTGAGATTTCAGCAGCCTAAGGCAGTTTGATGTCTCCCTTGTTTCTTGCAATGAGAGGATAGGAGGCACCCTTTGCACAATCAGCATTATCCACAGGGTTGCAGCCCTGCATGCTGCAAGCTTACATCTCATTGTGGTGTGCAAGAGGAACTGGAAACAGCCACAGTGATTCTAATTACTGTATGTTAATTGGGCTGCATTCAGGCTTCATTGATGATGCTATTATGCTGCAAGAAAACAATGGCAGCATATGTACTTACCTTGCTCTACTTAGCCTATGATTATTCTCTGTTAGCACAGAAACACGCTCAAAGTACCAGCCTGAACACAAATTAGTCCCTGAAATGAAGCACTGGAAGTTCAGCCCTTGAGCACATTCATCCTCTCTTCTTTTGCATCAAATGCAATACCCTGGATGCCACAGAAGCACTTTTATCTTGTGTTGGGCTTCAGTGGTAACAGCATTTGCAACCTTGTGTTCCCTCCCAAGAAAACACTTTTTGCATTCCCAGCCAATCCATCCTGATGTCCTTATCTGATAGGATCTCCAATTGCAGAGCTTCACCTTGGCGGTGGTCTGGAAGTCACACAGCCAGGGGGAGCATCGCCCAGCAATGTGCATCCAGCAGCACTCCTGTGCTGGTCTCTGCCAATTATCTCTAGACTAAATCCGATAAGGGAGAGGAGTGCAAGCAGTGCTGTGCTGCTCACTGGCTGCTTTGCCGGCAGGAGCAGCGCTGGGTGTTTGCTGTACACTGGACTCAGACACTTGCATGTGGTTTTTTACAGTGGGATCTAATAGCTGGAAGCTTCTGGAGTCACTACAGAGCCATCAGTGCTCGTTGCAGTGTGATAGAGTCTGTTTGCCTAGCTGGCTGCTTGCTACCATATGTATCTATTGAAGCTGGCTGAGTATCTGATTCACTCATATTTTGCTTATTTGTTCAAGAAGAGCTTCATCAAAATTCAGCCAAGCTCTCCACCTTCACCACACACAAATTTAATCTAGCATTCTGAACACAGCCATCACAGCAGCACCTGAGTGCAAACTTGACAGGAGCAATGAGAAACATCTTCCTCCCCACGAAGCCATCACAGGTTCTGCTGTGCATTACTCTGGGAGGTAAAGGCACCACCTCCAGCTGTGCCAAGGGAGGTTCAAGTTGGATATTAGGAACATTTTCTTCACAAAGAGGGTTACCAGGCATTGGAACAGGTTACCCAGGGAGGTAGTGGAGTCACTGTCCTTGAAGGTATTTACAAGGTACATAGATGTGGTGCTGAGGGACATGGTTTAGTGGCAGTGGTGTAGCAGTAGTGGTGGGATTGTGAGCTCAAGGCAAGCGGTTGGACTTGATCTCAAAGATCTCTTCCAACCTCAACAGTCCTATGGTTCTCTGGTTCTTCTAAGACACCAGGTTTGCCAGGTAACTCAAACTACACTTGAACACTGAGTCTGTGAGGAGTTCCTAGCAAGTCCCTGTCTCAGGGCCTATCAACTAGCAAAGTGGTCATGATGTCTTGTACAATATTGTGGTCTCATCAAGGAGACTGATTTGTGTTGCATTAAGCAAGACAGAGTTGCTAATCTCCACTGAGGTTTACTTTGGAAAATTTAAAGCCTATTCCAATATATTAAATGAGGTTGAAAACCTTTGATCAATAATTTCCCTTGTCTGAAAAATAAGAGATGAAAATGATGGCAGATTGATTCAAAATACTTAATGCCAGATACCAGCTGATGGAAGTACCTTGTAAATAGCCTTTTGTACAGTTGCCAGTGAATTAGCCTAGATTGGGAGGGTGATTGAAATGTCTTTTATAATGTTCATCTCCCCTTTAGTGGCCATTTACAAAATTTAGAAGAATATGAAACCCCTAGAGGATGAGTGTGCAGCCAGCAAAACACAGAGCAGCTAAGCAGTGGTAGTTTGCAAATGAGCTCTTGGAGTACTCCACAAGACAAAAAGGCAGAGTTCTTTACAAGCAAGAGGAATCAGTGCTGGTAGTGCTTTAAAGTTTAAAATGTGTTTTCTAAGTACCTCTTTTTTCATCAACCCTCTCTTCTGCATGGAGATTATGATCTTTGATGTGGGAAGTGAAATGGATGGGGGGTTTTAAAGTTAATGTGGTACTACGAGAGCGCTGCAGCGGCACTCTGCTCAGCTAAAGCGTTTTGTAGGACCATGTTGTGTCTCATCACATTGATTCCTTCCCTCCAGCCTGTCTGCTGCATCACACAGCTTGGTGTTGTGAGCAGACTTGCTGAGGCTGCACTCAATGCCTCTGTCCCTGGCACTGACAAAGATGTTGAACAAAACTGGTTCCAGGATTGATCCCTGAGGAACTGCACTTGTCACTGGCCTCCACTTGGCCATGGAGCCATTGAGAGCCACTCTTTGGGTGTGGCCATCAAGCCAGTTCTTTATCCATCTCTTGTTCCACTCATCAAACCCATGTGTCACCAGCTTGGAGACCAGGGTGTGCTGCTGGACAGTGTCGAAGGCCTTGCTCAGGTCCAGGTAAATGTTGTGACCTGTTCACAGAAGGCCACCAGGTTTATCAGGCAGGATTTGCCCTTGGTGAAGCCATGCTGATTGTAGCCAATCACCTCTTCACTATTCTCCTGTCTCAGTAGTGACTCCAGGAGGATCTGCTCCATGATCTTACTGAACACAGAGCTGAGACTGACTGGCCTGGAGTTCCAGGTAGTCACTGCCTCAAGAGTCCTCTTGGGTGTAGCTGGTGCTTTTAGCAAAGCAGTTAAAGTGCTCTCTCACCTGCCTGACCCATGATCATAAAGTCCAGAGGAAAAAGGCAGTGTGCAGCTCCTGGTGCTATAACAGGAGTGGCTGATGGTGTCTTTTATCCTTTACCTGAGTTTATGTCCTTTTTTTCTGTGCTTTTACTGGAATGGGAAGAAAATGCAACTGAGGAGGAGCTGTGGAGTGCCCACAGGGCTATGCTGACCACCAGCACCAAAGGAAAAGGCTAGAAAAAGTAATATCTTCTTGTGAGTAACAGGAAAAGAGCCTTTTTCTCCTGGTGATTCAGTCTACTAATTAGCTTCCAATACTCAGTCCACAGGATTTTTGCAGGAAATAGATCTTTCTATTTATAAATTGTTGTTCTATCAAGTCACAAGTTTTAATCTGTGGCCTTGAGGATTTTCATTTCCTCCTTGTCAGGTGAATTTTAACTAAACTGTGTTCTGTCAGCGCTATACAGGTTGCTGCCAAAAGTGCTCTCAGTGCCTCAGGCAAGGTCTTTGTGGGGAAGAGGGGAGCTGGGACCAGGACTCAGCCCCTCAGAGACCCATTGGTACCTAGGAATGATCATAAGCAATGGTCCTTTACTTACAGGCTTTCGTGTCTGCCCTCAAAGCCAGTGGTGCTGCTCACTGAAAAGAGTCTGGCCCCATCCTCTTGACCCTCACCCCTTAGCTATTGATAAGCATTGAGAAGATCCTCTCAGTTTGCTCTTCTCCAGGTTAAACAGCCCCAGGTCTCCCAGTCTCTCCTCACAAAGGAGACACAAAGAAATGTGAAGGGGACACAAACCAATATGCACAAGTACCAGGCTCCAGGCTGAGCAGACTTGACTTTTGGTACCCTCAAGGTCCTGATAAAGCCATAACCCTCATGGGCTTGTTGTTGCCTTTGTCTAGGATGCTTGCTTTCATCAAATTCATATCTAAATAGAAACACACATATATATATGTGTGTGTGTGTGTTTGTCTTCATATATGAATGAGGCACTTAGTGCCATGTTCTAGTTGACTGGATAGGGCTGGGTGATAGGTTGGACTGGATGAGCTTGGAGGTCTTTTCCAACCTAGCTGATTCTATTCTATTCTAAATGTAAATATACATATTTGTACACACACATAGTTTTTTGGAGCCTTCTTCTTCTGTCAGGCATCTCTGAAATCACTTGGAAGGTTCAAAAAGCACCTGGGGGAAAAGGCAACATGTCCATCTGTTCCCAAGGCACAGTTAGGTTGGAGGAGACTTAACTTCTTTAAAAGCTGAGTTTAAAAACAACCCAAAGGGCTCAAAGCTTTTAAAACTCCCCAAGGTCTCTTGCCAGAAGAGAGTCAGCAACTATAGGGTTGACTTGAATCTGTTAGATTTCCCTTTTTTTCCCTCCATATTGCCAGATTTGGAGGGGAGAGTCAGGGCTGGAATTAAATGTCTAAATGGGGCTTGAAAACAGAACTTATGTTTTCAGCCCTTTCCAGATTTGGGCTACTGTGGGGCCTTCATTTCAGCTTGTAGTAAACAAGTGGTAGGCTTTGTTATCTGTTGCTGATGGTGTAAATGCAGAGATTCAAAGAGGACCTTTCCTCAGAGATCTCCCTTTGAATTAAAATGCACAGTAAGGTTCTGTGTGAGTTCTCCATATGTTCTCTTGCTGTAAGAAACCTGTGATGAAAGTGAAGAGCCTTGTGTTTTCTGCCTGGCACTGCTTCCTGTGATTGAAGATGCTGTTTGGTATTTGCAACTGCACACTTGAAATGGGCACTTTGTGCTCATTCATAATTTTTTCTCAGAGGTTATTAAGGGTGATAAAGTGTTGTGCAATGCAGTTCGGAGAGCTAGGGGCACTGCCAGAGTTTCTGAAATACTTATTAAGATTCCTGCGTCTTCCTTGGAGATGAGAAGCAGGTGGGGATTAATGTATATGGAATCATAGAATCAACCAGGTTGGAAGAGAACTCCAAGCTCATCCAGTCCAACCTAGCACCCAGCCCTAACCAATCAACCAGACCATGGCACTAAGTGCCTCATTCAAGCTTTGCTTGAACACCTCCAAGGACGGTGACTCCTCCACCTCCCTGGGCAGCCTATTCCAATGCAACTCACTCTCCCTGGCAACGACTTCCTCCTAACATTCAGCCTAGACCTCCCCTGGCACAATTTGAGACTGTGTTCCCTTGTTCTGCTGCTTGTTGCCTGGCAGAAGAGACCAGCCCCCACCTGGCTGCGGCTTCCCTTCGGGTAGCTGTAGACAGCAACTGGAGCATCTGGCTTGACCAAACACACTCAGCGTATCTGCATGCTGAGCTGTATCCTTGGTACTTCCTAATAGAGCTTCCTGAAGCCATTTGCCCAGTAGTGGAGGTCTCAATGTACATCCCCATGGCTTTGGCCTTGGACAGGAGCATCAGAGCATTGCTGGTTCGGCAGGCAAGCCTGAGATAGTGAATGTTGTCCTTGCTCCTCTTGTACAATTTAGCAGTATCTCTGGAAATAAACACCCATGTGTCTTCACAAGCCTTGCAGCAGCAGCAGAGGTGGAAGAGGCTGTTCCTGTCACCTTTCATTTGAAGGGTTTAGTGCCATGGTTTAGTTAATTAGAAGGGTTAGGTGCTAGGTTGGACTCGATGATCCTAGAGGTCTTTCCCAACCTGGCTAATTCTATCATTCTGTGAATGTCTGGCATTGCTTCTGCACGTGATCAGGCACTGGAACTGGCTGCCCAGAGAGGTGGTAGGGTCACTGTCCATGGTTACAAAACCATAGAATCACAGAATCAGCCAGATTGGAAGAGACCTCTGAGATCATCCAGTCCAACCCAGCACCCAGCCCTATCCAGTCATCTAGACCACAGCACTAAGTGCCTCATCCAGTCTTTTCTTGAACACCTCCAGGGATGCTGACTCCACCACCTCCCTGGGCAGCCCATGCATGTAGACATGGCACTTTGGGGCATGGCTTAATGGCTGTGGTGGTGTTAGGTAAGTAGTTGAACTTTATGACTCCAGAGGTGTTTTTTAACCAAAGCGTTTCTATGATTCTATGATTCTGTTTTCTGCAGATGTTACTGCCATGGAGAAAGGGGGAGGTGAAGCATGAGGAATGAGAGCTGTGCTTCGCCGCTGTCTCTCTAAACAACAAACAAATAAACACTAATCAGTAGCTCAGCCCATAACATCTTCCCCCAGACACTGTCCTCAGATGGCTTGTTCATGCTAATCCTCCTCAGCACTGAATCACATGCACAGCAAGAAAACAAGCCCAAACCTCTGAGCAAGAGATTTTCAACCTACACTGTCTAGGAGAAAACTTTTCACCAGGGCTGGGTTTTGAATTGCAACAAATAATACCAAGCCCCAGGCTGGATGCTAAGGCTGTGGCTGCATGCAGAATCTGCTGCTAATTCGTAAACATCACAAGCAGTTGATTTCAGCAGAACCCCTTGATTTAATTACACTCTTGTGTACAATGGGGACCTTGCATTTCCCTATATGTAATGAATATTAAGCTGATAGCCCTGTAATTTCCTGTGCCAGGCTTGCTCTCATTTTTTGCATATTGATACCACATTTGGTTTGTTATTTTCCAATTTTCCAGTCTTCTAGACTTGTGCTCAGCTAGTTCTCCATAGTAATTGCTGTTGGCACACACATTTCCTTCCTCAAATCTGCTCTAACACCCTGGAATGAATTTTGTCTCATCCTAGAGATTTGCTCGGGTTTGAATTTCTCTTATTTATTCATTGCCTTTAACTCGGCAACCCTGGAATCACTCAGGGCACTGGATATAATTTCATATTCCACACTTTTAATTTCCTCCTGTATCCCAGGCAGCACTCCCCACACTCCCAACCCTTCCCCTCCACCTGTCTGTATGGAAGGTGGTTATCTGATCCTGTGACTTTCTGCTGTTCAGAAGCCATTTTTCCAGTGCTACTTCCTCAGAGACTCCTGTTCAAATCTGAACACCAAAGGAAGTTAACCATAGAATCATAGAATCAACTAGGTTGGAAGAGACCTCCAAGCTCATCCAGTCCAACCTATCACCCAGCCCTACCCAGTCAACTAGACCATGGCGCTAAATGGCCATGATGCAAGTGAGGGTGCTCTATCACTGTGAGCTCATCTCCCTCCTCATGGCCATGATGCAAGTGAGGGTGCTCTATCACTGTGAGCTCATCTCCCTCCTCATGGCCATGATGCAAGTGAGGGTGCTCTATCACTGTGAGCTCAACTCCCTCCTTATGGCCATGATGCAAGTGAGGCTGCTCTATCACTGTGAGCTCAACTCCCTCCTTATGGCCATGATGCAAGTGAGGGTGCTCTATCACTGTGAGCTCATCTCCCTCCTCATGGCCATGATGCAAGTGAGGGTGCTCTATCACTGTGAGCTCATCTCCCTCCTCATGGCCATGATGCAAGTGAGGGTGCTCTATCACTGTGAGCTCATCTCCCTCCTCATGGCCATGATGCAAGTGAGGGTGCTCTATCACTGTGAACTCATTTGCTGATGTTTTCCATCCTGGAAGGAATTTCTCTGATTTCAAAAGGAAAGCCAGCTGCCTTGTTTGGTTTCTTTCTAGGAGTATTTACCCAGAAGAGTATTCCCACTGTGAATAATCATCTTTGCCAGAACAAACAGGGGGTGTGCCAATATCCCAAACCTGACCTTCACCCATCACATCCTCATGCTTGACTGTACTGCTGGCAGGAAGGTGGTAAGCTGGCTGGCTGCACATATCCCAGGTAAGCTCCTACCTTTTCCTTAAGTATGTCCTATCCTTGCTGGCTGATTTTTCTAATGTGAAGTTATATGAAGGCCAGGTCCTTTCTCAGGACTTAATAGATAATGTTGATTGTATGTTCTTCACCTACCCCTCCAAAAAAAACCCCAAACCCCAATGAGGCAGCTCCACCTGTTTGAACCAGTATAATCCTGCTACATTTTGCACACTTGCTTCCCAGTCTGGTCACCACTGAGTGAGGCAAGAGCTGAGTGAGGCAAGGGACCGTTCTGGATGAAGCAGTGGAGCAGACACATTGATGCTGGTGTTGCTGTGTGGGTGGGGCACATTTTTCTGGTTTTTATCAGGTATGAGGCTCTTGGTGAACCAGAGTCTAGATCAAAGACACTGTACTTGGAATTCTCCTTATACTGTCACCTCTTTCTGCAGAGTAACCTACTTCCAGGTGCTACCTGATGTAATCAGAAGCAAGCTGTGCAATTAAGAGTCTGAGAGACACCTTGGGATGGGAAAACTGTCAAGCTGCTGTCTTTCCCAGTTGAATTTTATTTTCCTTAGTGCTCTCTTTCAAGAGACAATTCGTGTTCACAGGCTCAGCAATTATTGATGGGTTCCTTTGTCAGACAAACAGGATATGTGAGCATGTGTGTATCACTCACAAGGTACTCAACCACTCTCCAAAATTCATTGCTGAGCATCTTATAATTAGAAGCAAACCCACCATTCCTCACTGAATTGCACCACCTCCTCATCCATGGGGATAAAAAAAGGCCTTTTATTTTGTCTGCTTGTGTGGAAAGAGCTGATCTGGAAGGACCTGTATGTTCAGTACTTCTTATGTGGTGGTCCTGAAGGCTTAGTGATGAACACAAGATAAACACAAGCTGGAGCAGCTGTGATGAGCTAAGACTAGCTGAAATGTGCTTGATGGCTTTCCTCCATCTGACCCAAGTGACTACATTCACTTCATGGTGATGCTGGTGATTCACTTGGTGTCCAGGGGTACCCCCAAATTTCTCTCTTCTCCCTCTCACTCCACGGGTTTGAATGGGAGAAGGAAGGCACAAAAACTGCTTTCCTCCAGCCTGCCCTGTGGGCTTGAAAGGGGGCAGCAAAGGTGCCTTTCTGCACGTGGGTGACCCCTGTGGAAGCACAACTTGGAATTAGGCTGGTGCTTGGCTGTATTTTTGTGCTCAGTACAAAAGGTAAATGGACACTTTGTCTGGAAAAAGGATAAACAGAGCAAGGGTTCTCATCTTGAGGGTTCACATCTTGAGCGTTCCTGTCTTGAGGCTCCCATCTTGAGAGTCCCCTGCCAGCACAAATGACAAGTTCCTGCCATGACTGGACCATCCCTGCTTTTGGATGGCTCTTACCTTTTGTATGACTCTTGGTTTTATCCCATCCCTGCTTTTGGACAGTTGTTCCCACTCTTGCACCCTTCTGTGCAAACCTGCAGGCTTGGGAAGCCCTGGGGTCCTTTGAGAGAAAGAATCAGTGGCATCTGGACCACTCTCTCTCAGACCCTGTCAGTAGCCAACTTCATGGCTGCCTCCTGGACTGGGAGACCTTAGCAATTTTGGCTCTCCACTGCTGTTGCAAAGGCAGCATCCTTCCACGACCATCCCACTCAGGAAGAAGTACTCCAGACACTTCCAAGTTTGGCAGCTCTGCCACTCACCTCGAACTTCTGCTGTGTGGATCTCTATGATTGGATATTGCCTGCAGCATCAGAAGGCTGCTCCTGCAGAGGAATCCAGCAAGAGATCGTTGCTGAATGCCTATCTCACCTCTATGAGTAAGACCTGCTGTTCCCTTCATCTTCTGCTCAGTCTGATTGACAGTGGGGTAAAGCTGTGTTTATAACTTGGCCTTTTCCATTTCTTGACTTCCTAAATATCCTAATTTGTCTATAATACCCTTTTGGAAGAAATTCCCAAGTGAACTGAATCTGGTAATAAACTAAACTCGTTTTTGTATATAATTTGGGGAAAATAAAATAATTCTATTCTTTATAATTCCTGACTCAGCCACGTTAATTCCCTGCCTCCACAACACTTGGTGATGCTGGAGCCAGAACACAAGTGTGAAGAGGCCTCAGGACCCAGCCTTCGCTCCCGTTCATTGCTCCTCTTGATGGCTCTCACCTCCTACACTTGCCTACTGGTGCGGTGCCCAGCGCTGTCCTTCTTCTACTCAATGCACTTGCACTGAGCCAAATTAACCTAAAAGCCTGCAGGTAGATAGGTTTTTTTGCTAATTTAGCCTTGCTTCCTGGCTCTGGGTCAATTGCACACATGGAGACACTGGTGGATAAAAGAAGGCTCAGACAGCTGAAGTGTGCAGGTGTTCACAACTCAGCACCGTGCCCTGACAAACCAGAAATGAGTGAGCTCTCTATCAGCTGGGCTGCCCTGTGCACAGGAGATGCCAGTCAGTTGTTGACTTCTTTCCTGGAAGGCTGGTTGTGGATATCACAGCATGGCATTCCAGGCACTGTTAGCTGCAGAGGTACCAGGGGCAGATAGCTTTGGTTCTGGAAAAGGGGAGATTTTCCTGAGGCAGAGTTGCCATGAGCAGACAACTTGTGTTCTGTAGATTTCTGAGCGTCCTCTGAAGGGTAGGACCTGCTGGATCTGTGGGACTCTGGCTTAGATGCACTTTGATGCCTCAGAGATGAATTGATGCTTTATCTTTTACATTCACAGAGGATACAATTCTGAATATATCTGGTTTAATTGATGGCAATTTCTGCCACGGCAAAGGGCCAAACTGATTCGCCTGCACTTCTCTTTCTGAGAAGAGAGTAGAAAGTGGCTGAGCACCCAGCACAGGCAGCAGCAATAGTCTTGGAGCAGGAGCTTCAGAGTTATTCATAACAGTTGAGCACATAATTGTGCATAATGCAGCAGATTCTATTCTATTCTATTCTATTCTAGAAACAAACAAAATCTTGTGATTGAAAAATGTTTGCTTTTGACTGGTCTTTAACTGTTCTACCTGGCAATATCCAGGGGCTGTGAATCCAAAACATTTCAGGCATGAGTGCTTATTTGTACCATCTGAAACCACCAGGGCAAAGTGGCCTCATGAAAAACATGATCAGGACAGATAATGACCTTTACAAGACAGGTTTATGGAGCAGGATAAACAATAGGGGCTGCATCCTCAGCTGTAGTAAACCATCCTGTCTGTGCTGACATTGCCAGTCGAGGTGCTGATCCTCAGACATCCAGAGAAATGTCACACAGAAGCAGCTGCCTCTCTGCTTGGTAGCTGTAGAGAAGTTGTTATGAGTGGGACCTGAGAGCCAGGCTTCCAGGAGGGTTAGGAAGTTCATATCATCCACGTCTATGCTTGGGAGCTGGTGAGAAATGTTTCCTGCCAGCAAACCTTCCTTTAGAAATGTTGTGGAGCAGGAAAGCAGGTGAGGTTGGACAATGTGCAAGGGATGCTGTGCAGACAATTGTTGCCCATCATTTCCAACTCAGGGGCTGTTTATTTCCTTTAATTCTCTTCTTGGATCAAATATTGATGGCCTGGCTGGAATTGTCTTCTCCATTAAGACAGTGAGACAAAACCATCTGGAAGGGCTACAGAGTGCATGTGGGAACACTGATGTGGTTCTAGTGGTCAAGAGGCTGTAGATGCAATGACTGAACTTGCACACCTTGTTCATCCTCCAGTATCAAACCTGAGGTCTGAGTTGGTGAAGCAGTCAAATTACCTTCAATCACAGAGCAGATCTGGGCTGCCCCTCTTACCAGGCTTGTGTTCAGGTGAGGAGTCCAGTCCACAAAGCTGCTGAATTGAGACTTACCTGTGTGAAATTCATTGTGGAAGAGTAACATCATTAAAAAGTGAAGCTGTCTGGCTTTCCTAAATTAAGCAATTACTCTCAGACACAGCCCTCCCTGTGAAGTAGCTGCAAGTTCATCCTCAGGCTGAGATGGAAGGTGGTTTAACAAAGTGTTTTACAAAGTGTAGGTGGATAAATTTCTGAAGCATATCTGTATAAACCTGCTGTAAAGGCTGCACAGAGGTTAAGCAGATAGATAACTTTATAGAAGCTGAATAATCACACTATTACTCTATATAATCTTGCTGGAAAGTGTAGTTTTCTACAGAGCAATGATACAGAAGAGATCTGTGTGTGGTGATTACAGCAGCAGAAATCAATTGCATGCAGCACATAATTTGTTAGCACAGGGATGCACATTATATCATCAATAAAGGGATTAGTTTGTTGAACTATAACGAGGGTGAGAAGAAAGCAAAATTCACACTGGTGTAACTAGTCCAGTCATAATATTGGCAACAAACACATCTAGCACACAGACATCCTTCAGCAGATTAATACAGTCTTGTGAGGCTTCCTTAATACCCACTCAGTGCTCTTTGCATATTCAGTAAATGCTACAAGTATCTGCTCATTAGTCCTTTCAAAAGAATACTCAGCCTGGCTTTTAAGGGACATAAACATGTGCGCTGTGACATTCACAGCTATGAAAGGAGAAACCAACACCCTCATGTCACTGCCTCTCTTAAGATACAGGTAGAGTAATTGATTTCTTTTTTGTCTCCATTAGGAGCTTTTTTGTCTTGGATTAGATGTTCCCAAAGGCAGGCTTGGTCCCTTATCCTTCACTTGGATGGAGCCTTGGAGGTGCTCGCCATAGCTAAGCTTCTCTTGCTACTCCCTCATTGCACGAATGCTATGCTGTGACAGTCACAAATCGCGGTGGAGGAGAAGCCTCCCCAACACCTGTGAGGTGGGCTGGCTTAACTACCCTCACTGCAGAGTGGCTTTTCCAAGTGTGCTGCTGCTGGCACAAGTTGGTGGCTTTTCATGATGTAGTCACATCTGCAATGGACAGGGGAAGGGCAACTGATGTCATCTACCTAGACCTGAGTAAGGCATTCGACTCTGTCCCACATGACATCCTGGTCACCAAACTGGAAAAGCACAAACTGGATGGGTGAGCACTCACTGGATAAGGAATTGGCTGGATGGTGGCATGCAGAGAGTGGTGATCAATGGCACAATGTCCACCTGGCGACCGGTGACAAGTGGTGTTCCTCAGGGGTCAGTGCTGGGACCAGTGCTCTTTAACATCTTTGTCAGTGATATGGACAGAGGAATTGAGTGCACCCTCAGCAAGTTTGCAGATGACACCAAGCTGTGTGGCACAGCTGACTTGCTGGAGGGCAGGGATGCCATCCAGAGGGACCTGGACAGGCTGGAGAGGTGGGCCCAGGCCAACCTCATGACGTTTAACAAGGCCAAGTGTAAGGTCCTGCACCTGGGTCGGTGCAATCCCAGGCACAGATACAGGCTGGGTGATGAATGGCTGAGAGCAGCCCTGAGGAGAAGGACCTGGGGGTCTGGGTCGACGAGAAGCTCAACATGAGCCGGCAGTGTGCACATGCAGCCCAGACAGCCAACCGAGTGCTGGGCTGCATCAAGAGAAGTGTGGCCAGCAGGGCAAGGGAGGGGATTCTCCCCCTTTACTCTGCTCTCCTCAGACCCCACCTGGAGTACTGTGTGCAGTTCTGGAGCCCCCAACACAAGAAGGACATGGAACTGCTGGAGCGGGTCCAGAGGAGAGCCGCGAAGATGCTCAGAGGGCTGCAGCAGCTCTGCTATGAGGACAGGCTGAGAGAGTTGGGGCTCTGCACCCTGGAGAAGAGAAGGCTTCCAGGAGACCTTAGAGTGGCTTTGCAGTATCTGAAGGGAGCCTACAGGAAGGCTGGGGAGGGACTATTTACACAGTCTAGTAATGTTAGGACGAGGGGGAATGGGTTTAAACTGGCAGAGGGGAGATTTAGACTGGATGTTAGGAGGAAGTTCTTTACAGTGAGGGTGGTGAGACACTGGCACAGGTTGCCCAGGGAGGTTGTGGATGCTTCCTCCCTGGAGGTGTTTAAGGCCAGGCTGGATGAGGCCTTGAGCAGCCTGCTCTAGTGGGAGGTGTCCCTGCCTATGGCAGGGGGTTGGAGCTGGATGATCCTTGAGGTCCCTTCCAACCTAAACCATTCTATGATTATGTGATTCTATGCTTCTAAGTTCAAAGTCACCTGAAGAGATCACGACTGCTGGCTGAAGAAACAGATATTAGGCTCTGCCTCTTCTCCCAGCTCCTCATCAGCCACATGTCCCCACACCTCTTCTGAGCTGCAGGAGAAAACTCCTTGAATCCCTTCAAAGGATGCTTTAAATCCCTGTCTGCAGCTCCCTGGTGCTGAAGGAATTGGATGCATGTTTACATGTAAGGTGGGTTGTGATGTCTTCTCTTTGGAAGTTCCTTTGGTTCTCACTAAGTACCAAGGCCAGGGCCAACCCCAGCATGATCCTCTGCAGGGACTGGTCTTGGTTAAAGCTGAGATTTGTCTTGCTGCAAATCCTACATGTTAGGTAGGAACGAGTCTTGCCTTACTTCAGATCTGAGGATAAGTTTTAAACTGACCACTTTGAAGGAGAGAAGACAACCAGGAGGCAGCTGAAAAGGCAGGTTGTGCATCAGCAGGGGAAAATAATCCCTCCTGATTGCTGCAGGTAAAGAGAAGTCCCAAAGCATGGGATTAACGTTACATAAATAAGGTGTAAACAAACTCAGTGGCAGTAGGATGCCTAAATCCTTTAGCCTTATTACAAATCAACCCTGTTCTGGAAGGATTCAATTATTTCTGAGATCTCACCTTAGCTAGGGATTAACTGACAGCAAGACATCAGGAAACCCATTATATTTGAATCTCTGTGTGTGCTCATGGGCTTAGTTTTTTGCTGCAAATGGTAGAAGGAAGATGCAAGGCTTCAATATGTGAGCTGCCAGGGTTACCATGAGGCCCATTCCATTTTTATAGTCAGCCAGTGGTCCCTTTGGATTTTGCTGGAGCAACTAGAACTAGTAGTTTCTTGGCCAAGAAAAAAAAGAGCAATATGGCACATCCTGGCATATATCAGGGACTGGGAGAGTAGTGAAGAGTATCTGATGTTGCCTTGCATTGTGTGGAGATGTTTCCTGCAAGCCAATAAATTATCCTCAGGATTGGTCTTGCTGATTCTTTGGCCTGATTCTGTGGTAGCTGTGCTAATTTGAAGCTAGCTAGAATGTTTTGGTGAGAAGAGTTAGATCATAGCCTAAGAAATGAAAACAATGGTGAGGTCTACTTTCCTCACAGTCTTGCTGAGATGTGTAAAGAAGAAAAGCAAAACAAAAGATAAAGTCACTTCGCTCTGCACTTTGCTTGGGCACTTAGCTTGGTCTGCTGGCTGAACTCCATCTTGCTTTCTAACCTCACCCTCCATTTGCTTTGGCTGATTTCACCTTTGCTTCTTAATCCTCTTGGCCGAACCTCCATTCTTCCTTGGGACTGGGGTAAGGTTGAGAGGGGTAGGGGGAAGGTGAGGGGGTGGTTGAGAGCCCCTCCTGGGGACTCAGGTTTCTGGGAGGGGAGTTGTGTCTCTATTACCTTTTTTACCTTGTCTATTTCTATCTATAACTGTATATACTGTAAATATCTGCTTGTACATTGTGCCAGCTGTAAATATAAGCTTCATTCAAATTTCCAGAGCTGGCTGAGTCTAGTCTGGGTAATTTCTAAAGTGTGGGGGGGTGGGGGACACCCAAACCATCACAGTAGCTGAAGCAAAAAGCCCATTTGTCAAGGCTGGTTTGGGAACTGCTATGCTTCTGATGTCTTGCACCATGGTCCCCACCGTGCATGTCGAAATGTGAGGACTAGTTCCCTCAGCTGCAAGGTTCGTGACATGGGGTGGGAAGACAGGAGAGTGGTAACAGCAAAGTCTCTGACCTAAATATGAGGAAAGAAATGGAAAATCACAGCTGAGTTATTACTGGAAACAGAAACACATGTAAATTCCACCTCAGCTGGCCTATTCTGGGTAGCTTCCAGACATTTAATTGGCTAAGACAGATATATAGCAATGTCACTGTCTGCTGGGGACCAGTATAAATTGTCAGTGATGGTTTCTCTTGCCATTTCATGTAGCCATGCCTGGTGGCTTGAGTGTTACAGGAAGGAAGCAAAATACAGCTCATCCTGTCAAGAGCTGCTCTGTGTTGTAATTGCAGTATCTATAAGGAGTGTCAGGGCTGGATTATTGGAGATGTCAGAAACAAAATGAGAGAGATTAAACAGCCACAAAGAGCTGCAAAATGAGGAGGTAATTGCACTTCAGAGACTACAAAGATAACACTGGGAATGCAGATCTCAGCCAGCAGTCTATGGAGCTGGAAATGCATGTTTTAGTGTCCCTAGGCTCTAGGTGTGCTCCTGGGAGCATGCTAAGATGGTCAGCCTGAAGGAGCCGAGTGCTTGAGGAGCGTGGCCTTGCTGAACTTGCTGAGGAGAACACCTTGTTCCTCTTGCAGGAGGCAGCACAGTAGAAAGGTGAACTCTGCAAGGTGAACAAATGCACTTTAGCAGCAATGTGTTACCCAGCCTTTTAAATGAAGGGAACAGCTCCCTGCTGAATACGAAAGCTGGGAAGACATGAAAGTGATTCTGCTTGAAAGGTTTGGACAGGCAGAACATCTCCAGGCATAATGGCAAGTGTGCTGCTGCTGTACTACACCACATCCCTTGGCACAGGGCCAGTTCTGGCCTTATCCACCACCTTCATCAACCTCTCAAGTGCTGCCCCAGGTGAGCTGTCTTGGGGCTGGTAGAAAGCCATGGGATCTTTGAAGAGAGAGGCAGAGCATAAGCATTTTCCCTCCTTGCAGATGCCAGCTCCCATCCTGAAACAGTGCTCAGGCAGCAGGAGAGCTCTTCTGGCTGTCAGTTAGCTGTGGTTGCTCCTCATTACTGAAAGCCTCTGTCTGTAGAGAAGCTTCTGAACACTGCTGTGCTGATACTGGACAGATGTGTTTGTTTTCTCTCAGCTCCTGTTTCTCCATTGTGTCTGCATGGCACTTCAAGGAGGATCTCTAGGCGGGCTGCAGAGCAAGGCTTGCTGCCTGCGCAAGGCTGCCTGCACAGCCAGAGGATGTCTGCAGTGACTTATCTACTGCAAAGGGCCATTTAGTGCCTCTTTACAATAGAGAAACCCAGGCCTCTCCAGGGTTCAGTTCACCCAGTGCCTGTGAGGTGGGTTCAGCTGCCCTGTGGAGCTTTCTTGGGTCCTGCAGATTGTAAAGGGAGCTGAGGCAGCTCACTTGCACTTCAGTAATGATGACCAGTGAGGTGAATTTCACTCTGGTGCATGCCAAGCTTTACAATATAGTTGGTGCATTTGGACTATCTCTGCATTGGCAAACCAGACAGTACAGCTGTGTCTGCTAGCCCTTTAAGAAGCTGCTTCCAGGACTGGTCTCTAAGAGTGATACAGATTTACTCTTCTCCCTGTCTGAGATGAATCACTTTTTCTGTTTAGCATTTGCTCCTGTCACTGTGATACTTGAGCTCTTGAACATTAGTCTCCACTGGAATCACTTGTGTGATGCTGCAGCAAGCCTAAGGGGTAGCATCGTGTCTGTTGTCCAGGTAAGAAGCTGGAAGCAGCTTCCAAGTCAGGAGTAAAAGTGTGAACAAAGGAACTCAGGTGCCTGATAATCACTGAAATCAAATTTCCTGTGAGAAACCAGGGACTGTGTGACCTGGTAAAAGTCAAACAGAGAATACAGAGCAAAGAAATGTCTTGTTCCTTCCTGCAAAGCATTAGCAGAGGTCAGCACGGCCTGGTCTGCTGCATGGCTGTTTCTTACATGTGCACATTGCCAAGCCAAAGAGTCATAGAATGGCTCAGGTTGGAAGGGACCTTAGAGAAATGTCTTGCTCCTTCCTGCAAAGCATTAGCAGAGGTCAGCTTGGTCAGCATGTTTCTTACAAGTGCACACTGCCAAGCCAGAGAATCATAGAATGGCTCAGGTTGGAAGGGACCTTAGAGATCATCAACTCCAACCTCCCCACCATGGGCAGGGACACCTCTCAACTAGACTTGACTGCTCAGGGCCTCATCCAACCTGGCTTTGAACATCCCCAGGAAGGAGGCATCCACAGCAGAATCACAGAATGAACCAGGTTGGAAAAGACTATCAAGATCATCGAGTCCGACCTATAAGCTTACCTGAGCAACCTATTCCAGAGTCTCACCAACCTATTCCAGAGTCTCACCACTTCAGTGTCTCACTTCTCAGAGAGCACAGGTGTTAGAGTGGCCCAAAGGATTGTTTCTAGCAGCCTGACATCTCTCCTTTCTCTGAAAGCTTAAGAAGCTTCAAGTCTCCCTGGAGCAAGGAGGTCAGTGTGGTTTTCTACACACAGAGAAAGATGTGCAGTGGCTTTATGAAATGCTACTTGGCTGGGGTGTTTTTTTCCCCCAGGATGGACCATATGTGTTACATCAGGTGAGGTTGCTTCCTGGCAGTTGGTTGGAATCTGTCTGGGTGCAATACCTGGCCTTTTTATGGTGTCTGATTAGCTGTTAACCTAAACTGAAGATACCTCCCCTGGCATTAGTAAGATGGGCTGACAGGATCCAGCCCTATTAATCTAAGTGCCATGACTTCTCCACTGCATCTCTGCTCGAATCCTGCAGTGCTGAGCTTTGCAGGAGAGAAGGAATTTGGCCACAGGATTTTCCTGGGTTGCCAATTTGAATGAATTGATGTCTGATGTACGTAGGTAGCACTACCAAGTCAACTGAAGTGGACAAAGGTTAAGTGTGCACTGCAGGCAGTTACCCATTAGTATAAAAGCTCCTTGGTGTAATATTTATACACTGAAATGCCAAAAAAACCTGGACATGATGATAGCTTTTGCAGCACTGTATAATTCATACATTATAGCTCTGCTATTCATGTTTAATATTTCAGAAATAATGGACCACATTTCATCAGGAAAAGCAATATGTGAAATGCAGTGGATATAAATAAGCACTTAGCTGAAGCAGAGGTCTGCATTGCTTGCTGGAGTACTGCATCCAGTTCTGGAGCCCCTATTACAAGAGGGATGTGGAGATGCTGGAGCATGTCCAGAGAAGGGCCATGAGGATGCTCAGAGGGCTGCAGCAGCTCTGCTATTAGGACAGACTGAAAGAGTTGGGGCTGTTCAGGCTGGAGAAGAGGAGGCTCCCAGGTGACCTTCTTGTGGCCTTCCAGTATCTGAAAGGGGCCTAGAAAAAAGCTGGGGAGGGACTTTTTAGGCTCCCAGGGAGTGACAGGACTGGGGGGAATGAAGCAAAGCTGGAGGTGAGGATATTCAGACTGGACATGAGGAGGAAGTTGTTGAGCATGAGAGTGGTGAGAGACTGGAATGGGTTGCCCAGGGAGGTGGCTGAGGCCCCATGCCTGGAGGTGTTTAAGGCCAGGCTGGATGAGGCTGTGACCAGCCTGATCTAGGGTAGGATGTGCCTGGGCATGGCAGGGGCGTTGGAACTAGATGATCCTTGTGGTCCCTTCCAACCCTGACTGATTCTATGATTTTATGAATCTCTTGCTAATTTTATAAATACCCTGGGGTTTCTGGTGTAAGAAAGTCTCTGACATGGTAAGCTGACATGACCAGTTGGCAGAAATCTCTGCAGCCCACATGGAGAGGTGAAATCCTGTTCCCATGAGAGGCAGGGACAGTTTCCCTGCACTGCAGTCAGAGCAGGATTTCTCCTGCCGGGCTTCAGTGACTTCCCTGTCAGTGATGTCTGTGGTACCAAGAAAATCCAATTTGCAGCTGAAAGGATTAATAACTGGCTATTACCATGCATTACCTGAGAGAATAAGTCTGCAGTGTGTGTATAAAACAAGTGGTTCTTGGGCATCAATGTGCTTGATACTTGTGAAACTCTCCTTGAAGATTTCCTGGTGCTTGTGCTCAAGATGGTTTCTTCCCACAGAGGCTATAATTTAGGACACTCCCATCTAGAAGACCACCTGTTCAGGTGCTCCACATCTTCAGAAGCTTTGAGTCTTTGTGACTTCAACCTCTACCTCCACTTTCCTTCAATCTGTTTTGCTGCAACACTAGGCTGCTGTTGTAAAGGCTCATCCCCATCACCTGCCTTGACCCATGGGCAGAGGAGGAGCTGGTGGGTAGAAATGAAAGTGGAAAACAGACACTTTTCCAAGTATCATCATAGTAGTATCATAGTATCATCAGGGTTGGAAGAGACCTCACAGATCATCAAGTCCAACCTTTTACCACAGATCTCAAGGCTAGACCATGGCACCAAGTGCCACGTCCAATCCTGTCTTGAACAGCTCCAGGGACGGTGACTCCACCACCTCCCTGGGCAGCCCATTCCAGTGGCCAATGACTCTCTCAGTGAAGAACTTTCTCCTCACCTCAAGCCTAAACTTCCCCTGGCACAGCCTGAGGCTGTGTCCTCTCATTCTGGTGCTGGCCACCTGAGAGAAGAGAGCAACCTCCCCCTGGCCCACCTAAGTGCACCTTAGAACTGTGGGTTTGTGGTTGGCTGATATATCTTGCTGTGATTGTGTCCCAGTCACCTTAAAGAACCACAGTTCAAGCATCTGAATAACCAGACCAGCCCAGGAGGCCCAGCTTTATGAAGAAGGAAGTCAAGACAGACATGCTAAGGCCAATTCACTGCACCATCTGGGACTCCAGGTGTGTATCCTGTCCCAATACCATGGTGCAACTGCTGGGACTGTTGTCATCTCAGGTGGGATTCTCCTCCTCTTAACCTAGAAGTCTGACACTGCTCTTTCTCGTTAAAGCTCAGTTTCTGGAGTTATCTGAGAGCAGCAGAACATGAAATTCCACTTTTTACTGTGAAAGTAGTAGCTTGTGTCAAAAAAAGTAGCAACTGCTAAGTCCTAAATGGTCAGAATATACCTGGAAAATGCAGCAATCCTGGGAATGTTTAAGTTGTGTCTGTTCTTTAAACCAGTTTTGTGCCTGTTGGGAACTGAGCTTGGTGATGCTACAGTCAGAAACAGCGGGCAGTGAGGCACATTCTCACTGCCCTGAGAGTATTAAAAGAAGAGGTAGTGTAAGTGAGAATTACCTTTTCCAGGCTCTAATAACTCCCAGTGTATTTATTGGTCTATCTGTGATCCTTCCATAATCTTTGGATCCAAAGTTAAAGGCCCTGATGAAATACCCATTGAAATCACGGAGTTGGTTTGCACACCTCTCCAGGCACTGGATGAGATCCAGCCTAAATAACCCAATCTGCATTTTCATGAGTCATTGCAGGAGCAGGGAACAGTCCAAGGCAGGTATTATTTTCAGTGTCAGTGTGAATTTTGCTGCCTATAATCTAACTCCAGCCTGGTCAATCTACATTTCCATTATGGACAAGGCTGATCTTCCATCCCTATGGCACATTGCTCGAATCACATGCACACACAGCAGTGGAATGGTCATAAACCATTTTCCAATGACTCAGGGGCTTAATATTAAAGCCTGTATGGTCTATGCATCTGCTCTGTTGTAAATCTGCTGGTGCTTCCACCCAGTCTGCTCAAGAAGCAGGGAAGACACAGAAACATCTGTTTAGAGTTTTAAGCAGCTTGTTAGATGAATTCAGCACCTGGGTTTCCTGTGGTGAATCAGCTCTGCTCTCCTCACTGTGTATGAGAAGCTGAGAAATGCAATGCTCTGTGGGATCTATGCTCTACCAGTCCATGCTGGATTGCTCTGGGAAATTCCTGCTGGTGCCCATGGGAAACGCCTGTGCAGCACCTCCAGATGTAAATAAGGGAGTAGCACTCTAAGAGGTGAAAGTTTCCTCTGCTAAAACGTAGAATCATAGAATGGTCTAGTTTGGAAGGGACCTCAAGAATCATCCAGCTCCAACCCCCTGCCATAGGCAGGGACACCTCCCACTAGAGCAGGCTGCTCAAGGCCTCATCCAGCCTGGCCTTAAACACCTCCAGGGAGGAAGCATCCACAACCTCCCTGGGCAACCTGTGCCAGTGTCTTACCACCCTCACTGGAAAGAACTTCCTCCTAACATCCAGTCTAAATCTCCCCTCTTCCAGTTCAAACCCATTCCCCCTCAACCTGTCATTACAAGACCTTGTCAATAGTCCCTCCCCAGCCTTCCTGTAGCCCCCTTCAGATACTGAAAGGCCACTATAAGGTCTCCTCAAATCCTTCTCTTCTCCAGGCTGAAAAGCCCCAACTTTTATAGACTGTCCTCATAGCAGAACTGCTCCTGCCCTCTGAGCATCTTCGTGGCCCTCCTCTGGACTCGCTGCAACACTTTCATGTCCCTCGTGTTGGGGGCTCCATAAATGTCAACTAACCAAATTGTCTCCGAGGAACTGAGCTCTTTAGCTCTAATTCTTGTGCTTTGTCTGAGCAGTGCAGGGTGTGTTTGCAGCACTTCATATGCTCAGGCTGGGTGGACAGATGCAGCTTGGCTGGTGCAGCTCATCAGCACCCAGCAATAAGAGGAGCTGCTCTGAGCATGTCCTCAGCAGCATTGTGCTGTTTTCTACCTTGCTGCCTTCTCAGTTACCACCATGATATTATCTACTAATGTGCAGTAGGCTTGAAAAAAATTCACTCCACCTGGACAGAAATTCCCAGTTATCTTTCCAAGCCCCTTCTCCCTTTCACAGAATCAACCAGATTGGAAAAGGCCTTAGAGATCATCGAGTCCAACCTATCACCTAACCCTTCTAATTAACTAAACCATGGCACTAAGTGCTTCATCCAGCCTCCTCTTAAACACCTCCAAAGATGGGGACTCCACCACCTCCCTGGGCAGCCCATTCCAATGCCAATCACTCTTTCTGTGAAGAACTTCTTCCTAACATCCATCCTGAACCTGCCATGGCACAGCTTGAAACTGTGTCCTCTTGTTCTGTCACTGGGTGCCTGGGAGAAGAGACCAACCCCACCTGGCTACAACCTACCTTCAGGTAGTTGTAGAGAGCAGTAAGGTCTGCCCTGCACCTCCTCTTCTCCAGGCTGAACATCCCCAGCTCCCTCAGCCTCTCCTCACAGGGCTATGCTCCAGGACCCTCCCCAGCCTTGCTGCCCTTCTCTGGACACCTTCCAGTATCTCAACATCTCTCTTGAATTGAGGGGCACAGAACTGGACACAGCACTCAAGGTGTGGCCTGCCCAGTGCTGAGTACAGAGGCAGAATGACCTCCCTTGTCCTGCTGGCCACACTGTTCCTGACACAGGCCAGGATGCCACTGGCCTTCTTGGCCACTGCACACACTGCTGGCTCATCTTCAGTCAGCTGTCACCCTCCAGGTCCCTTTCTGCCTGGCTGCTCTCCAGCCACTCTGTCCCCAGCCTGTAGCACTGCATGGGGTTGCTGTGGCCGAAGTGCAGCTCCTGGCACTTGGACTTGTTATATCTCATGGTGTTGGACTGCGCCCATCTGCCCAGCCTGCCCAGGTTCCTCTGCAACTCTTTGGGTTCTGTGACCATTACACAACCAAATGGACATCTCATTTTGGTGGCAATGTCTGGCCATGCTGTGAAACCAGTATGAGGGGCTCAGCTCCAACAAAGGAATGTAAAGCAGCTACCCAGTGACAGGTTGCCTCTGTTTTGACAGTCCTCTTTTCCTGCCTGTGTATGACATGTTAGACAGAAGTCAATGTCAGGGGCTAATATGCCACAGCAAGATGTTAAATTCCAGTTAATTAAGTTTTAACCCACCCAGGAATCCATCCACTCTGCCTCCTGAAAGGAACTGGTGTACATGGAACAGAAGAATTGGGCTTTGTGAGACAAACTGTTCTGTTCCTTTGTAACTGTAGGGTCAGACACTGTAAACAGTGTGATGCATTTGTGTACGACCTACACACAGAAATGCAGAGTCAGCATAATGTCAGCTGTCTAAAGCACTATGAACCTCACCTCAGAGCCAAAGAACAACAAACTGGTGAGACCCCATCCCTCTGGTGAGCCCTCATCCCTCTGGTGAGCCCTCATCTTGAATACTGTGGTCAGTTTTGCAGGGATCTGGTGGAGAGGGTCCAGTGGGGGGCTAGGAGGATGTTTAGGGGACTGGAGGGCATGGCTTATGAGGAGAGGCTGAGGGACCTGGGGCTTTTTGGTCTGGAAAAGAGAAGGCTGAGAGGGGATTTGATAAATGTTTATAGATATCTGAAGGCTGGCCAGGAGGTAGGGGACAGGCTCTGCTCACTGCTCCCTGGGATAGGATAAGGAGCAATGGGTCTAAGTTGGAGCAAAAAAGGTTCTGCCTCAACACAAGGGGGAACTTCTTTCCTGTAAGGGTCCCAGAGCACTGGAACAGGCTGCCCAGATTGGTTGTGGAGTCTCCTTCTCTGGAGCCTTTCAAGGCCTGTCTGGATGTGCTCCTGTGTGATCTGTGTTAGATAGGATTGTCCTGCTCTGGCAGGGGGTTTGGACTCGATGATCTCCTTGGGTCCCTTCCAACCCCTAACATCCTGTGAGCCTGTGAAACTGGCTCATGGCTTGTTGCAGAGCCCACAGTCTCACAAGGAACCTCCAGTTCTGGTCCTTTGTGAGCTTCAGTTGGGATTCCCTGAGGTTCATCCCTTCCACTAGCACCAAAGCTTATGGAGAATCAGGGCTGAAGTCACCTGATGTCTTCCCACCCCTGCTGTGAGCAGCAGGGACCTGCAGTAACCTGGACACGGTGTGTTCTGTCTCGTGCAGTTACAATGATCACTGAGCTATTTCTCCCTCTTTTCTGAGTGATTTTGATTATAATGTATAACAGCTCATGGTCTCCAGTGGATAAAAGCCTCTAATTCTATTTTATCCAACTCAGAGAGCAATCTCAGCAACTGGCTGCTGCCTGTATTATTCAGCAGCAGCTCTGGCATGTATTATTGCCTATGATGTGAAGGACTTTGTAATAAATATTTAGTGTTCCTTTAATCTGTCTGTTCTTATATCAAGTTCTCCAGATAATCCCCTACTCCACCATGTACTATTTAATAATTCTTTTTCTGCCAAGCTGTTCTTCTCTTTCATACAGGCACATGTGCTTGCCTGCCCTGGGACATGCTTTCCATTGGTCTCTTCTCCTGAGGAGTCTTGAAAGTCTTCAGTTTCCACCACTGTACTGTTAAAAGGAAGAGCATTTGTTGCTTCTGTGAATTTGTGAGTACCAGTAAAGTGGTTTGAGTTTAGATCCCAGCCAGATGATGCACAACAGTGACTTTTTTAAACCCAAACAGAGGCCAAAAGCCTCCAGGAGACAACAAGGTCTGGTGCAGCCAGCACTAGCACCGGGTTGGTGGTGTTTCTGGTTTGCTGCTCACTGGTTTCTCTCATCCCAGTCACTTTGGGCCTCTTCTTTCTTCTCAGACAGTGCATAGATGGATTGTATCCCTTTAGGGAAGGAGGGAACACAAGTTTTAGGCAGCTGGGTTCATTGTCATGCAAGTACCAAGAAGTCCAGCTCTCCCAAATGTCTGTTTTCAGCAGTGTCACTTCATTAAGCAGAAGTAGCTAGAGGTGGGAGCTGGGGAGCGTTTTGTAGCAGGGCCAAAGGGTGAAAGGTGTATGTGAGACTTGTACACCCTCTGAGCCTGCCTTGATTTGGGTGCTGTGAAGATCTGGCTGCGGCGAGTCAGGCACAGCTTCCAGTCGTGTGCTTCTGCATACCTGTCCTTTCCCAGCACACAGCATCAGCACTCTCTGAGAGCACATTGGAGACTACATGAACCAAAAGATGTGTCTAGACTGTCACAGTTAACATGCAGCGAAAGGCTTGTCTGTTTATTGACCTTTTCCCTCTTTGAGTCCACATATAACCATTGTTTTCTCTCAATATCTGTGGCAGTGAGATCTGTATTTAAAGTAATCTGGGACTTCTCTTGAGTTTTAGTTGAAGACCACTTGGAGAGGCAAGAGGTCATAAATCAGGACATACATTTTTCTGGAGTACTTTTCCTATGAGCCTTATGAGGAGAGGATGAGGGATTTGGAGGTGTGCAGCCTGGAGAAGAGAAGGCTCAGGGCAGACCTCATTGCTGTCTACAACTACCTGAAGGGAGGTTGTAGCCAGGTGGGGTTGGTCTCTTCTGCCAGGCAAGCAGCAACAGAACAAGGGGACACAGTCTCAAGTTGTGCCAGGGGAAGTCTAGGCTTAATATTAGGAGGAATTGTTGGCAGAGAGAGTGATTGGCATTGGAATGGGCTGCCCAGAGAGGTGGTGGAGTTGCCATCCCTGAAGGTGGTCAGGCAAAGCCTGTATGAGGCACTGAGTGCCATGGTCTAGTTGACTGGACAGGGCTGGGTGATTGACTGGACTGGATAATCTTGGAGGTCTCTTCCAACCTGGCTGATTCTATTCTATTCTTCTAGCCAGACCTGACTTGCAAAGTCAAACATCCCCTCTCATGCCTTCTCTGCTACTGTAACCTGAGGCTGCTAATCCGCAAGGAGCTGAGTGGGAGAGATGGAAGGGGGATGGGAAAAAGCAGTGAAAAAACCTCAATCAAAAAGTAGCATATCTGTAATGGTGCCATGCTTGACTGCTTGAGAGTTACTTATATTGCAAGTCATGATATGTTATAGCTAACCCTTCTACAAAACCTGCTAATGAAATCATGCCTGTATCTCTTAAAGCAGGCAATAATGCTGAACCAAAGGAGACATGAGAAGAGTTCTGATCATCTATTAATGGTGTAGCAGCCCTAGTTTGAAAAGATCCCCAAGTTTGTGTGTGGTGGCATTAAACACTAACCTCCTTAAAGAACACTTAATGCACCTTAGGAGTATCTATTATAGTGTATGGGATTTTAATTGCTTTATTATAAAAGAAAGCAATATTCACCCTTTTATGAATTTTGATTTAATGACTTTAGCACATTCATTATTAGTTCATTATGGTTCTGTGGAATTGAGGCCTCCTGAGTTAAAAGGATGTCCCCACACTAAGCTGGCCTCAATTAAAATGTAATCATATTGTGGTTAATCTCAAGGACTTGCTCTATGAGCGCAGGGGTATGGGAGAGCGAGAGGCAGTGGGGGGCATGAGGAGGAAACATGAATACAGGGAGGCAAAATTTGCACTGTGAAAGGCTCCTTCAGTCCAATCCTGAGTATATCCTGAGCTGTAATCTGAAATTGCTTTCTTAGCTTGACCCACAATATCACAGGTTTAAAGCCACGAGGCGAACTTCTCGCAATACATAGAACACTGCTGATATCTAGCAACTGAGAAAAATCCTACTGATGGAAGTTTGGCCAATTCCTCAGCAAGGCCTGGTGCTAGCAAAGGGCCAGGACACACCTGAAGGGGACTGGAGGTAGATTCTCGCACAAAGTCTCTGTCAGACTAGAGTGTGTGTGTGGATGGGAAGAAGAGGGAAGTGTGGCTGGTGAGAGGTCTGGCAAACATGACCTGTGAGGAGCAGCTGAGGGAGCTGGGGGTGTTTAGTCTGGAGAAGAGGAGGCTGAGAGGGGACCTTATTGCCCTCTACAACTACCTAAAAGGAGGTGTAGTGAGGTTGGAGCTGGTCTCTTCTCCCCAGTTACTAATGATAGGACAAGAGGAAATGGCCTCAAGTTGCATCAGGGGAGGTTTAGGTTGGATTTTGGGAGGAAATTCTTCCCTGAGCAGGTGGTCAGGCACTGGAACAGGCTGCCCAGGGAGGTGGTGGAGTCACCATCCCTGGAGGTGTTTAAAAGGAGAGTGGATGTGGAGGTTGAGGCTATGGTCTGGTGATGAAGGATGGTGGGATGAAGGTTGAACTGGATGATCCTGGTGGTCCTTTCCGACCACAGGATTCATAGCGATAAGATGTTGTGCTGAGGGCTTTGGTTTGGTCAAGGACTTTTCAGTGTGAAACTAAAGATGGGACTCAATGAGCTTGAAGGGCTTTTCTGTGATTCTGTGAAGCCCCTTGCAGAGGAAAACGTCAGTGTTCAAGATGCTGCAGGAAATAGTGGTGTGTGAATGTGAGAGGAACGGCAGCGTGCTGGGGTCGGGGGACAGCTGCATGATTAACAGTTCATTGCCTGGGTTAGATGTACAAGGAAGCTCTCTCCCCCTGAGCCTTACATTTCCATGGTTGACCACAGGGCCACGTTAAGAAACCAAAGCAAGTTGTGAGGAGCTTGGAAGAAGATGAGAAATTCAGCTCACTAGTAATTTGGTTGAAATATTTCCTCTTTGATGTTTTGCCATACTGAACAGTATAATAACTCTTCTAGAAGAACACTCCAAACAGAGCTATTTTGGGATTACTTTTCTCCTTTAGCTTTTATCCTGTGGTTTTCCTGGATCTTCTTTTTATCTCCCACATCTCGCTGAAAATGTCTCAAGCTCTCACCAACTACTTCTGATGTTTCAAGATCCCTTCAAGCTTAGATCCTGGGTATAAATAAGACTTACTTAGTAAAGCTGGAGCGCTTTGCAATGACTGTTTGAAAGGCTTCATGCTTTATTTTTGGACTCTGCAGTGGAGCCAGTCCTGGAATCCACGAGGCCCACAAGTGAGGAGAATGCAGAGAGGCCAGATTCCTGTGTTTGTAATGCAGGGATCAGGGAGGATTTCCACACCAGCTTCCCATTAAAGAAAAAACACCAAACAATCAAACCAGATCCTCAGTGAGTATAAAATTGAGTAGAGTCTTCAATTTCAGTTCATAATTTAATGTGATTGGAGCTAAATAAATAATTAAAACAACACACCACCACCACCCCCCTAAGTCCCAGAGAAACTAGAATCCTCCTTGAGCTTAATCTCCTTCACAATATGAAGCCCTGTGAACACAGTCTCACAGTATCACCAAGGTTGGAAGAGACCTCACAGATCATCAAGTCCAACCCTTTACCACACAGCTCAAGGCTAGACCATGGCACCTTCTCCTCACCTCAAGCCTAAATTTCCCCTGGCGTAGCTTGAGGCTGTGTCCTCTCGTTCTGGTGCTGGCTTGAAGGGCCCAGAACTGGACACAGAGGCACAGCCACTTTTCGACTCTAAAAGGAGATGTTTGGCTTTGTAAAGAGCAGAAACTAAATCAAGTCTAAAAGGTTAGTTCTCGGGAGCAGCCCTCACCAGCCATTGTGCCATATTGTTTGATGACTATGAAAGATAATTACTATGGGCATATCAGTAATGCCAGGGATGTCAATATCTCATAAAGCTCTCCTAGATTACAGGGACAAGTGGGGAAGTGTTGTATTTCATGAAGTAACAAAAGCTGTTTGGGGAAAAATGATGGTTTTTTTATGGCAGTGACTCGTGTGGAGAGTTTTATGCTACCTTTTCAGGCTAGAGTGGTCTCTTCATCAGTTTACAGCTGCAATGAGTCTTTCATTTCCCAAATTTCACAAGTCCCTTTAAATCACTATTATATGTTGCTGATGTTCAAAGGCCAGGCCGGACCCATTAGCTTTGACAAAGGATACTCCACACTCAGCAACTGCAGAGAGCCCTAAAGTAAAACACATCTGTTTGCCATGAGAAATTATCCTTTCTTTTTTTCCCTCCTTTTCTTCTTCATTAGGGCATTCTCTTGCAAATGATTAATCACAAAAGACCCAGCCCCTGAAAATAATCAACACTGGCAAGAGCAGGTCTAAACTGAAAACAGCTTAAGACGTTTCTTTGTTAGTCTGAAAATATGCACACGTATATGAGAGGAGGTAGCTCAGGCACCTTTGCAGAGCTCCTAGCTGTGAAAGCTGCAACCTTCAGAGCAGTTCAGCAGGCAGCCACGTTCAGCCTGAGCACACAAATGCTGCTACTGACAGAAAGTAACAACCCCAAGAAATGAAGGGGAAGTGCAGTGCGATGTAAGGCACACCTCAGCAGAAACACATCAGTTTGTCAAAGTGCTCTGCTGCAGCTCAGTTCAACCTCTGACTTGTGAGCCCAATCCAGAGGCCAATCTGCAGAGATGTCACTTGCTGCTGCTTCCATCCATACCACAATAATGACCACTCACCTCAACACAGCCTTGTTGTCTTGGTTCCTGAGCTAGTTTGGAAACATAATTCAGAGTATGAGCCTGTTTGAGATGGCTTCAATGTTTCTTTCACTTGGTCAGCTTTTGTATGATGAAGTTTCTCCATGGGAAAGCTTTCCAGTCTAGTGGCTTCTGAGATGACTGCTGCAGACTCTCATGATAATGAGATTACTCTCTAGTAATGTCAGGACGAGGGGGAATGGGTTTAAGCTGGAGGAGGGGAGATTTAGACTGGATGTTAGGAGGAAGTTCTTTACAGTGAGGGTGGTGAGACACTGGCACAGGTTGCCCAGGGAGGTTGTGGATGCTTCCTCCCTGGAGACGTTTAAGGCCAGGCTGGATGAGGCCTTGAGCAACCTGCTCTAGTGGGAGGTGTCCCTGCCTATGGCAGGGGGTTGGAGCTGGATGATCCTTGAGGTCCCTTCCAACCTAAACCATTCTATGATTCTATGATTCTATGATGGGTACTCAGCTGGATACATGGATAAGTAAATCTTCTGAGATATATGGATAAGTAAATGCTTAACTCTTCCTTGTGGGTTTTTTTCCACCTGCACTTTAAATACTCTTGAAGAGCAAACTTGGATTACATCTATTTTGGTGGAAAGGCACCAAGTTTAACAAAAGCAGTGAGTGAGGTTTCATAAATATTGAAAAAAAGAGACACACTTGCCATGTACTCTCTCCTTTTTGTGATCCAGATGGATAGAGCTACTTCTAAGAATTTAATTCCCACAGTGGAGCAGAAGGCAGCCAAGCTGACTGCGTGTCAGTTTTCTGCCTGCTGCTGCCTGCACCTGGGAATCAAAATGGAGATGTGCTTGGAAAAAATAGCTCCCCATGGCACTCTTCTGTTTGAAAGAGCAGCCAGACCAACAGCCCTCTATCCTGCCATACCCTCAGACTGGGCACTGCAGCAAGGGCACACTGGGTACCACAGTATCACAGTACCACAGTATCATCAGGGTTGGAAGAGACCTCACAGATCATCAAGTCCAACCCTTTACCACAGAGCTCAAGGCTAGACCATGGCACCAAGTGCCACGTCCAATCCTGCCTTGAACAGCTCCAGGGACGGCGACTCCACCACCTCCCTGGGCAGCCCATTCCAGTGGCCAATGACTCTCTCAGTGAAGAACTTTCTCCTCACCTCGAGCCTAAACTTCCCCTGGCGCAGCCTGAGGCTGTGTCCTCTCGTTCTGGCGCTGGCCACCTGAGAGAAGAGAGCAACCTCCCCCTGGCCACAACCACCCCTCAGGTAGTTGTAGACAGCAATAAGGTCACCCCTGAGCCTCCTCTTCTCCAGGCTAAACAATCCCAGCTCCCTCAGCCTCTCCTCGTAGGGCTGTGCTCGAGGCCTCTCACCAGCCTCGTTGCCCTTCTCTGGACACGCTCAAGCATCTCAATGTCCCTTCTAAACTGGGGGGCCCAGAACTGAACACAGTACTCAAGGTGTGGTCTAACCAGTGCAGAGTACAGGGGCAGAATGACCTCCCTGCTCCTGCTGGCCACACCATTCCTGATGCAGGCCAGGATGCCATTGGCTCTCTTGGCCACCTGGGCACACTGCTGGCTCATGTTCAGGCGGGTATCAATCAGCACCCCCAGATCCCTCTCTGTCTGGCTGCTCTCCAGCCACTCCGACCCCAGCCTGTATCTCTGCATGGGGTTGTTGTGGCCAAAGTGCAGCACCCTGCACTTGGAGCCATTGAATGCCATCCCCTTGGACTCTGCCCATCTGTCCAGGCGGTCAAGGTCCCGCTGCAGAGCCCTTCTGCCCTCCAACTCAGTCACATCTGCCCCCAGCTGATGAGCCTGTGGCAGTAAAGCAGCTGTGTTGTTGCTTGGGCTTTGACACTGAGCTCTGTTTTTCCTTTCCAGGTCATGTATGCCTGCAGATAGGAAGAAGATCCTATTGGAAAGAAGTTCTTCAGCATGAGGGTGGTAAGACCCTGGAAGGGTTTGCCCAGGGAGGTGGTGGAAGCCTCATCCTTGGAGGTGTTTAAGGCCAGGCTGGATGAGGCTCTGGACAGCCTGACTTAGTGTGAGGTTGGCAGGGGTGTTGGAACTGGATGATCCTTGTGGTCCCTTCCAACCTTGAACGATTCTCTGATTCTATGCATAGTTACTGTAACTATATAGTTACAATAACTATACTACTATAGTAAATATAGCTATACTATGCAATTACAGATATGACTACACTATACAACTATAACCATATGGCTACTATAACTATGATTACTATAACTGCATGGCTACTATAACCATATGGCTACTATAACCATATGGTTACTGTAACTGCATGGCTACTATCACCATATGGCTACTATAGCCATATGGCTACTGTGACTATGGTTACTATAACTGCATGGCTACTATAAATCCATGGCTACTATAACTATGGTTACTGTAACTGCATGGCTATTATAACTCTATGGCTACTATAGCCATATGGCTACTATAACTATGGTTACTGTAACTGCATGGCTACTTTATGGCTACTGTAGCCATATGGCTACTGTAACTATGGTTACTATAACTGCATGGCTAATATAACTCTATGACTAATATAACTATGGTTACTGTAACTGCATGGCTACTATAACTCTATGGCTACTATAACCATATGCCTACTATAACCATATGCCTACTATAACTATGGTTACTATAACTGCACTGCTATTATAACTCTATGGCTACTCTTAGCTCTGTGACTACTATGACTCTGTGGTTGCTATAACTGCAGGACAATTCTAACTCTGTGGTTACCATAACTGTGTGGTTACTATAACTATACACACACTATTACAGCACAGTACCTAAACATGCTGCAGTGGAGGTCAGCACCTTTCATGTGTCACTGAAGGATTGCTGAAGTCCTCCAGAGAGAAATCAGTATCTTGCATGGTGTATATGTGTGGTAGACACAGAGCCAGCCCTGTGTTTAATGGGCTTAGAGGAGCAGGTACAGAAGAAGATGGCAGTGAGCAATGAACCTTGTCAGGCACCATCTCTGCTTCTGATTAGTTTGCAAAGACAAATAATTGAACCCCAACAACCTCCCTGCACTGTAGTCAACTTCATCTTTTGTCTTTCCCCGAGCATCCCTTACTGAGCATACACATACCTGCACATTGATCAATAGAGTAGAGCCTGCAAAGTAATTCCTAGAGCAAGATTGCACTGCTTTTCCCCTCAGTAAGCTTGAGAAAGGTAAAAATTACCATACTATGGGTGCTTTGGTCATGAAGAGAAAATGATGCTAGATATGAACAGAAGAAATTCCTCTTATCCCTGGGAATTTTTAAGTATTAAATTAATTTCCCTATCTCTTGGCATGTTAATGGGAAGACTTTCAGCTCTGTGTTAGGCAGAGGTCCACATTTGCATTTAGATGGAGCTATTTTAAGGTTTGTAGTATATACACAGGGACCTGTATGCCATTTACAATAGAATCTGGGAGATAACATTAATATGGAGTAAGTGGTTGGGTTTTTTTCCAGTTGTGTTATAATCTGAACCAGTAACTGAAGTGGTATAATCCCACATAATAAATACTGGAGTTGCTCACTTGAGAGGTGTCTTATCCACCCACAAGGAGGAATACACTCCTTACCCAGTGAAGTGGGTGATATGCTCTCCCTTTCAGGAGGCAGCCATGAAGAGCTGCATCTAGGGTTGGTCCTGCTGAGGACACCCAGAAGAACTTTTGTTCCTTGTGCTGCTGCTGCTTCGTGAAGAGAAAAGCTTTTTTCCCAGCAGACAGCAGAACATAGCAGGGTGGTGATGCCTGTCAGGTGAGGCAGCAAGGCAACTTCAAATCTTTCCACTTGTTTCTGCCCTGCAGATGGGCTCTCATAGGCGTTCCACAGACAGGCAGGGGTCTCTGCTAGATAATTCTACTGGTTTTACGTGCTGCTGATTTCCAGAAACACCCTGAAGCATTGGGTACATAAAATCATAGAACTGTTGGAGTTGGAAGAGACCTCTGAGATCAAGTCCAACCACTCACCTAACAATTCCACCACTACAGCTGTGTCCCCAAGCACCACATCTAAGTGTTTTTTAAATACCTCCAGGGATAATGACTTCACCACCTCTCTGGGCAGCCTGTTCCAGGGCTTGATAACCCTCTCTCTGAAGAAATTCTTCCTCGTGTCCAACCTGAACCTCCAGTTCTGGAGCTCCCATTACAAGAAGGATGTGGAGATGCTGGAGCATGTCCAGAGAAGGGCCATGAGGATGATCAGAGGGCTGGAGCAGCTCTGCTGTNGGGGTGTCCCTGGGCATGGCAAGGGGAGGTTGGAACTAGATAATCCTTGTGGTCCCTTCCAACCTGATTGATTCTATGATTCTATGATTCTGAATCTCCTCTGGCACAACTTGAGGGCATTTGCTCTTGTCCTGTCACTTGTGGCACTCAACCATCCTCCACCTCTCTCCAACCTCTTTTGAGGTAGTTGTAGAGGGGGATGAGGTCTCCCCTCAGCCTCCTCTTCTGAAGACTAAACAACCCTACTTCTCTCAGCCACTCCTCACAGGACTTGTGTTCAAAGCCCTTCACTGGCTTTGTTTCAGTTGGACTTAGGCAAATTGTCAGCACCCAGAGAGGTTGTGGAGTCTCTGTCTCCGGAGGCATTCATGTGGGTGTGTTCCTGGGTGGTTTACTCTAGGTGGTCCTGCTCTACCGAGGGTGGGGAATGACCTTCAGGGGTCCCTTCTACCCCCTCACCATTCTGTGTTTCTTTGTGCTTCCACAAAGTGGGATGCTGTCTGTGTAAGGATAATGCATGAAGCCCAGATTTGGGATTTCAGCTTGGTGTGCACCACCCTAAGCCTGTTATGTCTCTGGCATTTGGCAGCAAAGATGAAGGACATTCCCAGAGCACAGGGAGCTATAGCTCTGCCTCCGTCTTCTGCCAAGAGAGGCCCGAGGAGCCATGGTTTCATTTGCTGTGCATTAATTCTGGTGGCAGGCCTTGTGTGAAGTGGTGATGTAAAATCAATGGGTTTTGTTTCAAATCCAATCCACTTTCACTGACACAAATTAGTCATCAGTGTAAAGCCTCTGCATCCAGTGACACGGCGTAGCCCTGGAATAATTCACTCCTGCAGCCGGAGCCGCGCACACCCACTGGTCATTTGATGGAGCAAGCAGCCCCGATGAGAAGAGCTGCTCAGGTGCTGCTGAAGGGGCTTTTGGAGGGGAATTTAAGCAAAACTTCCTAAAATTGTCCTGTTGAGGCAAAGAAAAATTTTGCTGGGTTTACTGCCTCTGGTTTTAGGCAAAACTGAGCCAGGATTTCACACTAAATTGCTGTACTTTGCAGATCCTTGTCAGAGATGGAAAAGCTTTGGTCACCTAAGGTTATTTCCCAGGCTTGTAGTAAATGGATTTTCTTACTTTATAGGCAGTTCTTAAAACCTCCTTTTATAGAATCATAGAATTGTTTCAGTTGGAAAAGACCTCTAAGGTCATTGAGTCCAACCACTGACCTAGCACCACCATAGCCATTAAACCATAGAATGGTTTAGGTTGGAAGGGACCTCAAAGATCATCCAGTTCCAACCCCCTGCTATAGGCAGAGACACCTCCTACTAGAACAGGTCACTAAATGCCTCATCCATCCTAGCCTTGAACAGCTCCGGGGAGGTAGCATCCATGACCTCCCTGGGCAACCTGTGCCAGTGTCTCACCACTCTCACTGGAAAGAACTTCTTTCTAACATCCAGTTTAAATCTCCCCTCTGCCAGTTTAAACCCATTACTCCTCATCCTGTCATTACAAGACCTTGTCAATAGTCCCTCCCCAGCCCTCCTGTAGCCCCCTTCAGACACTGGAAGGCCACTCCAAGGTCTCCTTGAAGCCTTCTCTTCTCCAGGCTGTAGAGCCCAACTCTCATGGCCTGTCCTCATAGCAGAGCTGCTGCAGCCCTCTGAGCATCTTTGTGACCTCCTCTGAACTCACTCCAACAGTTCCATGTCCTCAAGTGCCACGTCTACACATTTTTTTTAACATGTCCAAGGATGATGATTCCACCCCCTGCTTGGACAGCCTATTCCAATGCCTGACCAAACATTTGAACACCTGAACAAAAATTTCCTGAAAAACAGGAGCCCCAAACTCCCCAAACTGAAACCATGATTCAAGTAGTTTGAGACTCTTTTCTTTGCAAAGTTGAAGTGTTACTCTGCTCATACTAAGTTATGCCTTAAAATGACTATGCAATGAGAGTGCTTTTAAGGAATTTCCTATGATGTCAGAAATTAACATGTTTCTGAACTATTGGAAGCTCTTTAGGTGGAAGGGACCCAAGGAGATCGAGTCCAACCCCCTGACAGAGAAGAACCACACAATCTAGCACAGATCACAGAGGATTGCATCCAGACAGGCTTTGAAAGTCTCCAGAGAAGGAGACTCCACAACCTCTCTGGGCAGCCTGTTCCAGTGCTTTGGAACCCTTACAGTAAAGAAGTTCCCCCTTGTGTTGAGGTGGAACCTCCTGTGCTGCAACTTACATCCATTGTTCCTTGTCCTATCCCAGGGAGCAGTGAGCAGAGCCTGTCCCCTGACTCCTGCCCAGCTCTCGGATATTTATAAACACTTATTAAATCCCCTCTCAGGCTTTTCTTCTCCAGACTAGAAAGTCCCTCAGCCTCTCCTCATAAGGCATGTCCTCCATCACCCTTGTAGCCCTCTGATGGACCCTCTCCAGCAGATCCCTGTCCCTCTGAAACTGAGGAGCCCAAAATTGAACACAGTATTCAAGATGAGGTCTCACCAGGGCAGAGTAGAGGGGAAAGAGAACCTCCCTTGCTCTGCTGGACACACTCTTCCTAATACACCCCAGGATCCCATTGGCCTTCTTGGCCACAAGGGCACATTGCTGTGCCATGGTGAACTTGTTAGCCACCAGGACCCCAGGTCCCTCTCCACAGGGCTGCTCTCCAGCAGATCACCTCCCAGCCTGTACTGGTGCAGTTTATTATTCCTCCCCAGATGCAGGACTCTGCACTTGTCCTTGTTGAACCTCATTTGGTTCCTCTGTGCCCAGCTCTCCAGTCTGTCCAGGTCTCTCTGGGTGGCAGCACAGCCTGCAGCTGTATCAGCCAAGCCTCCCAGTTTGGTGTCATCAGCAAACCTGCTGAACAGACTCTGTCTGTCTGTCCCCTCATGGATGTCACTGATGAAGACATCTCTTGGCTTTTCTCTAGGAGTGAACTTCCATTAAAAATGCAAGCCTGGTGCAAGAAGGTCCCCACAGAACGAGCAGGCATTGCCTGGTGGAAAATCCTTGTGGGAAGGATTTGGAGTGTTGTGGGGCTCTGTGCCCTGTCTCACCAGAAATTACTGGGAGGATGGGGAGAATTAAAAATTTATCTCCCAAGAACACATGATCAGCATTCCCAGGAGCTGCACCTAGCAGGAATCTGTTTGCCAACTCCTGTTGTTACTAATGCTGACAGCTCTGAGAGCACTTCTATTTTGGGCAGAGAGCAAACTCATCCATCTCTCAGCCTTTCCAACAGCCCCACGCCTGCCTGCTGAAACCCAGCACTGAGTGTCTGCAACCCCAGAGACCTGCTCTGAGATTGAAACAGGGATTAAAAGCCTGCTAGTGTTTTTCAAGTGAACCCATATGACTGAAGAATTGGACTAGTGAGTAGTAACCCTCTAATCTGACATGAAAGATCAAATGAAGGGATGGGGCAATAGAGATATCATGAGCAAAGCTTGTTTTGGACTAGTTTCCCTAACAAGAATGGAAGACTAGTGAGACATGTCAGACTGACTTTTATAGAGCAGGTTAATGCCAGAGTCTTGTTTATCCTTGGAGATTCCTCAACTCCAGCAGATTTCAGTGTTGCCTAATGAAAGCTGGGGGAAGAGCAGGAAATTGAGCATGTAGACTTCAGAGGAGGGGAAGATGCAGATGAAAACAAATGGGAAGCCTCTCTCCTTCATGTTTCAAGCGCCAAATTATGCTTGACATTTCAATTTCCCCAAGGCGTGCTTCCATAAAATCGTCTTGAACTCTCCTCCAAGTGTTAAAGCTTCCATCAGCTCCTCCAGTGGCATCAAACAGGTCTGATTCACTTCTGTCTGGGGTGTGAAATGTAATCATTGTTACAGCACCACACAATTGGCACTCCAAAGGAGCACCGAGCGTCTCTGTGTTTTCAGGGATGGGCTTCACAGGTGACTTTGCAGTAGGCACTGTGTAGCCACTCAGGCTGCCACTCAGGTAGGGTTTGGTGATTTAGAATCATAGAATCAGTCAGAGTTGGAAGGGACCACAAGGATCAGACAGTTCCAACCCTCCTGCCATGCCCAGGGACACCCTACCCTAGAGCAGGCTGCACACAGCCTCATCCAGCCTGGCCTTAAACACCTCCAGCAATGGGGCGTCAGCCACCTCCCTGGGCAACCCATTCCAGGCTCGTACCACCCTCATGCTCAACAGCTTCCTCCTCATGTCCAGCCTGAACCTACCCTTCTCCAGCTTTGCTCCATTCCCCCCAGTCCTGTCACTCCCTGAGAGCTCAAAAAGTCCCTCCCCAGCTATTTTGTAGAATCATAGAATGGTTTAGGTTGGAAGGGACCTCAGGGATCATCCAGCCCCAACCCCCTGCCATAGGCAGGGACACCTCCCACTAAAGCAGGCTGCTCATCCAGCCTGGCCTTAAACGCCTCCAGGGAGGAAGCATCCACAACCTCCCTGGGCAACCTGTGCCAGTGTCTCACCACCCTCACTGTAAAGAACTTCCTCCTAACATCCAGTCTAAATCTCCCCTCTGCCAGTTTAAACCCATTCCCCCTCGTCCTAACATTACCAGACCTTGTCAATAGTCCCTCCCCAGCCTTCCTGTAGGCTCCCTTCAGATACTGCAAAGCCACTCTAAGGTCTCCTCGAAGCCTTCTCTTCTCCAGGCTGCAGAGCCCCAACTCTCTCAGCCTGTCCTCATAGCAGAGCTGCTGCAGCCCTCTGAGCATCTTCGTGGCTCTCCTCTGGACTGGCTCCAGCAGTTCCATGTCCTTCTTGTGCTGGGGGCTCCAGAACTGCACACAGTACTCCAGGTGGGGTCTGAGGAGAGCAGAGTAAAGGGGGAGAATCCCCTCCCTTGCCCTGCTGGCCACACTGCTCTTGCTGCAGCCCAGCACAGGGTTGCTGTCTGGGCTGCATGTGCACACTGCCGGCTCATGTTGAGCTTTGCATCAACCCAGACCCCCAGGTCCTTTTCCTCAGGGCTGCTCTCAGCCATTCACCACCCAGCCTGTATCTGTGCCTGGGATTGCACCGACCCAGGTGCAGGACCTTACACTTGGCCTTGTTAAACGTCATGAGGTTGGCCTGGGCCCACCTCTCCAGCCTGTCCAGGTCCCTCTGGATGGCATCCCTGCCCTCCAGCAAGTCAGCTGTGCCACACAGCTTGGTGTCATCTGCAAACTTGCTGAGGGTGCACTCAATTCCTCTGTCCATATCACTGACAAAGATGTTAAAGAGCACTGGTCCCAGCACTGACCCCTGAGGAACACCACTTGTCACCGGTCGCCAGGTGGACATTGTGCCATTGATCACCACTCTCTGCATGCCACCATCCAGCCAGTTCCTTAGCTTGGTTTGCTTTGTTGTTTTTTGGGTTGTTTTTTTTCCTGTAAAGGTCAGTGAAATTTTGAGTTGCATAAATTTTATTGACTTTACTCATTGCAGTCAGGATTTTGAGGGAGATGCTGAGCTTAGGTGCACTGTCAGTGCCAGTCAGAAGAAACCCTCCTCCCGTGTGAGTGGGAATAATTGTGACCCAGCTTTGGAGAGACCTCACTGAATTGGATTCTTTGAAAAATAGACCCTTGGGCTGTGGTTACTGAGCACTTGAGGAAGCCTATGATTGATGACATGGTCATTAGGAACATGATTAAGAGCAGCCAGGATTTACATTTACCACCTTGGCCTTTTCCAGTGTCTGCTAAAGCATGGACCCGAGACCACCACTGATGCGCACAACGTGACTGTGTGTATGGAGGGGGGAGAACGGGGGAGCTGTGATTAATTTGGCTGGCAACATGATGCTGGCTCTCTTCTTTGATTGCAGCTGATGAATAGTATTTTAAAAGCTAAGAATGCATTAAACACTTTGCTATAGCTCCTATAGAGTCTGAGGGCCAGAACCACAGCTGTGCTCCGTTTACAATGGCTGCAGCTGAAGAAAGGAGAGGAAGGGAAAGAGAAAGCTTTTAGCTCAACTTGAGCTATAGATTCTGCTTATCTTGGGAAGCAGCTAGGGGCACAGGCACCAGTTCTCCCCATGCTGGAAGAAGGGTCAGAATGTTGCTGGTGAGGTTTTGGGAAGAAGCAGGACCGGTGCTCACCAGTTCTGGTTGCTTTGTCCCATGAAAATAACAAGTTGCTGCACGAACAAGAGATTTGCATTCCCTGCTCTTCTTCCAAAGCTGGAATTGCTTCTGTTTCTGGAAGCTCTTTTTCTTCCTTGCAAGGCTCCCTGCTGTGCTCCATGAGCATCCCCTTCCCCTCCTGGCAGTGCATCCCTGTGGGTCTTTGGGAGGTGTCAGAGCCCGCAGGGGTGGACAGTGTGTGTGTGCTCCCTGACACAGCGTCCACTCCTCCAGGTTGATCGCGGTGCCACTTTCCTTCTTCAGAGCAGAACTGTGAGGGTCTCACTATTACTCTGATTTCCCTCAAACCTGCAGGAACTTCATATTTAACCCTTGCCTCTGCCAGGTTTGGTTGAGGTTGACTGTCTGGTTGTTTGGTGCAAGAGGTGGTGAAAGAGAGCTAGGTGGGGAGCTCAGAGCCACAAGCCCTGCTTCCTTTAGAAACCTGCATCATGCTGGGGTGGGGAAGCAGCTCCATTGGGTACAAGGAGCAGAACAGGCTTCTTTGCTGCACTTCATGGCCAACATCAGTGAAGTCACCTGGGTTGAAGAGTGAGCCACAAGCATTCTCTCTTTTTATATAACACAGCAGCTCTCTCTAACATCTAATTTTCAATTCTTTGTAGTGCTGCATGTTAATAGCAACCAAAACTTTGATTGCAGAGCCCCTGACTCAGTCTTCCTGACAGGACATTCATTGCAATTCCCCTGATTTGGTGGCAACCATTGAAGGAAATAAGAATGACAGCCTTGGAGCAATCTTGTCATGCAGCATGATGACTCTTGGCAGCTGGAGACCTATTCACTCTCCTGAAGACTGCTGCTCAGACACAGGGTCTCAAGAGACAAGGTACCAAGTAATTGTTTGCTTCCCCAGCTGGGGTAAGCAGGAGAACCGGCAGGGTCTCACAGGGAGGGTGACCATAAGTGAGGGAGACTCCATCATTACTGCAGGAGAAATTCACCAATGTGACATCCCAAGCTGTGCTCTCCCACCTTAAAATTAGAGGAAGATTTGGGTGTGTAGCTCACAATGTGAGAGATAGGGAGTTTGTTCCTTGCTGGAAAGCATGGGATATTGCTCCTACAGGATCACAGGATCACAGGATGTTAGGAGTTGGAAGGAACTCAAGGAGATCATCGAGTCCAAACCCCCTGCCAGAGCAGGACAATCCTATCTAACACAGATCACAGAGGAACACATCCAGACAGGCCTGGAAAGGCTCCAGAGAAGGAGACCCCACAACCTCTCTTTGAAGAGCCTGTTCCAGTGCTCTGGGACCCTTACAGTAAAGAAGTTCCCCCTTGTGTTGAGGCAGAACCTCTTTTGCTGCAACTTACACCCATTGCTCCTTGTCCTATCCCAGGCAACAGTGAGCAGAGCCTGTCCCCCCGCTCCTGGCAGCCTTCAGATACTTATAAACATTTATCAAATCCCCTCTAAGTCTTCTCTTTTCCAGACTAAAAAGTCCCAAGTCTCCTCTCAGCATCTCCTCATCAGCCATGCCCTCCTGTCCCCTCATCATCCTCATAGCCCTCCTCTGGATCCTCTCCAGCAGATCTCTGTCCCTCTGAAACTGGGGAGCCCAAAACTGACCACAGTATTCAAGATGAGGTCTCAGCAGGGCAGAGTAGAAGGGGAAGAGAACCTGCCTTGATCTGCTGGACACACTCCTCCTAATACACCCCAGGATCTCATTGGCCTTCTTGGCCACAAGGGCACATTGCTGTGCCATGGGGAACTTGTTATCTACCAGGAGCCCCAGGTCCCTCTCCACAGGACTGCTTCTTGTCTATCTGCTCTCCATCACTTCTTAGCTTCAATATCCTTTGTTCTCTCCAGCCAACCTTCCTCCCTCTGAAAGATTACTTCAGACAGGTTGGCTTGGTGTGGGGCAGCCATGTCAAATCTTGAAACTATAATGATAAATTATGGCTTGCCTTTCTGGAAAGAGATTTTAATGTGGATTAAAATAAAAGAGGTTTCTGATAGGTGCTGGAAATGTCTCCCTTTGGCTCTTAAGGAAAAAAAAATAAATCTGAATGCCTGTAGTATTTCTGCTGAGAATTACAATAATTGGTATTTAAATAGTATTCTGAGCTGAGCTGTGATTGCCTAGGAAAGCCAACCCCAGGAGCAAGATCTCTTGTCTTTAAGAGCTCAGCCAGGCTTGGGAACTTAAAAAGAAGCTTGCATTATTGGGAATTTGAAACATGCCCTTGCTTTGGCTTGAATGTGACATCAAAGCAGGAGCCTATGTGTTCCAGGAAAAATGCTTTTTTTCCCCTCCCAGCTGCTCAACACTGTTTCTCTGCTGACTGTAGTTGCACCACTGGCTCAGCATCATCTCCTGGAACACAAACCCCATGAGGAGAGGCTGAGGGAGCTGGGGGTGTTTAGTCTGGAGAACAGGAGGCTCAGGAGTGACCTCATTGCAGTCTACAACTACCTGAAGGGAGGCTGTAGCCAGGTGGGGGTTGGTCTCTTCTGCCAGGCAACCAGCAATAGAACAAGGGGACACAGTCTCAAGTTGTGCCAGGGGAAATATAGGCTGGATGTTAGGAGGAAGTTGTTGGCAGAGAGAGTGATTGGCATTGGAATGGGCTGCCCAGAGAGGTGGTGGCATCACCATCCCTGGAGGTGTTGAAGCAAAGCCTGGCTGAGGCACTTAGTGCCATGGTCTGGTTGACTGGCTAGGGCTGGGTGTTAGGTTGGACTGGATGATCTTGGAGGTCTCTTCCAACCTGGTTGATTCTATGATTCTATGATTCCATCTACAAATGCCAGTTTGTTATCTAGAACTTCCTCTCCAAGGAAATAAAGCAGTAAGCCTTGTTTCTTCCGTGACATCTGTTGAGTTTTTTCCCCTCACCAGTTTAGTTCCAGTGATTATTTTTTTTTTTGCAGGGTTACTTCTGAGACTGAAAAGCTGGAAATGCACAAATGCTCCTTCCATGGTGAAGCAGCTCTGTAAACTCAGCCTAGAGGCAAATGAACACAGAGAGGGGAAAAAAAAAGTAACAATTGTGTGTCAGATAAATAGTCCTGAAGAGGAAACATCACTGAAGAGGTTTATAAAGACTTAGCAGCAAATAGTAGGAGATGCATCAGTTTGTAACTGAGCAGTGAATCAACCTGAGAAGGGACTGCCAATGGCTAGATAAGTTAGCTACTGCTTACTGAAGAGTAAACACCCAGCAAGTTTTTTGCTGGTCACACCAAGGAGGGGAAAAAAAACCAAACCCAAACTAGAACAGGAACCCTTTATGGAACTGTTCAGCAGCTCGAGTGGAGGTGACACTTACAGGAGAATGGCAGCCAGTCTGTGCTTAAAAATACAAGCAGATCTCTCTTCTACTCTTAAAAGATCACTGTGAGTATTTCACTGTGCAGTCAGGGAACCAATGGAACCATATTTGATTTAGAGATCCCTAACCCACACTTAGGGATAATACACTCAGGGATAATACATTGGTGTGTAAATACACATCAATGACATTCCCAATAACCATATTTTAAAGTTTTTGGTAGTCCTTAAGGAGCTGAGTAGAGAGACTCATTAACAGTCTGGGTGAGGAACTGGCTGGAGGGCCGAGCCCAGAGAGTGGTGGTGAATGGTGCCACATCCAGCTGGCAGCTGTCACTAGTGGTGTCCCTCAAGGGTCAGTGCTGGGCCCCATCCTCTTTATCATCTTCAAAGATGATCTGGATGTGGGCGTTGAGTCAGTCATCAGCAAGTTTGCAGATGACACCAAGCTGGGGGCTGATGCGGCTGGGTTGGAGGGCAGAAGGGCTCTGCAGCAGGACCTTGACCGCCTGGACAGATGGGCAGAGTCCAAGGGGATGGCATTCAATGGCTCCAAGTGCAGGGTGCTGCACTTTGGCCACAACAACCCCATGCAGAGATACAGGCTGGGGTCGGAGTGGCTGGAGAGCAGCCAGACAGAGAGGGATCTGGGGGTGCTGATTGATACCCGCCTGAACATGAGCCAGCAGTGTGCCCAGGTGGCCAAGAGAGCCAATGGCATCCTGGCCTGCATCAGGAATGGTGTGGCCAGCAGGAGCAGGGAGGTCATTCTGCCCCTGTACTCTGCACTGGTTAGACCACACCTTGAGTACTGTGTCCAGTTCTGGGCCCCCCAGTTTAAGAGGGACATTGAGATGCTTGAACGTGTCCAGAGAAGGGCAACGAGGCTGGTGAGAGGCCTCGAGCACAGCCCTACGAGGAGAGGCTGAGGGAGCTGGGATTGTTTAGCCTGGAGAAGAGGAGGCTCAGGGGAGACCTTATTGCTGTCTACAACTACCTGAGGGGTGGTTGTAGCCAGGAGGAGGTTGCTCTCTTCTCTCAGGCAGCCAGCACCAGAACAAGAGGACACAGCCTCAAGCTGCGCCAGGGGAAATTTAGGCTTGAGGTGAGGAGAAAGTTCTTCACTGAGAGAGTCATTGGACACTGGAATGGGCTGCCCAGGGAGGTGGTGGAGTCGCCGTCCCTGGGGCTGTTCAAGGCAAGGTTGGACGTGGCACTTGGTGCCATGGTCTAGCCTTGAGCTCTGTGGTGAAGGGTTGGACTTGATGATCTGTGAGGTCTCTTCCAACCCTGGTGATACTGTGAGACTGTGATACTATGAACTGACTCCCAGATTCTCAGTGAAGTTGTTTCAAGTCATCATATTAGCTGGGCAAAAAGGGGCTGTAGACCTGTGGCAAGCTGATGCCCAGCCCCATTGCTCACCTCACAGCAGGTCACAGAAAATCTGAATAACACCTTCAAACTCCAGAAATGCTGATGTGACCTTTCACAGAGGGAGGCATCCCACATTCTAGTGGCCAGGGGCTCTTGCTGACTCTAATCTCCTCCCATCTTCAGGGCAGACCATCCTTGACATCAGGGTATCAATCCAAGAAAGGAAGATACTTCCCTGCTGCCAGACAGCCTGCCTTTTCCTGAATGCATTGTCTTGCCCAAGAGCCAAAAGCCATGACCATAAGAGGCTTCAGATGCTGGTGGAGCAGCAAGGATCATTACAACTGAATAGAGCCATGCACAAAGTTGGAAAGATCCTCTTAGCACTCATTAATTATAATTTTCAGGATTAATGCAAGAGATTTGGCAGCTTGGCAGAAGAGAGTTTTAGCACAGACAATTCACTCACTTGCTGAAGCTGAGAGAAGGGTCAGTGGATCTCCCCAGAACCAGCCACCCTTCTCAGTACAGAGATGTGCCATACCCTTTGTCTAGCAAGTTCTCCAAGCCTTCTAAACCAAACTGGTGTTGGTGGAGGCCATATGCCTTTCCCCTACCCTATTGCATCCCCACCTGCACGTTGGAGCCAAGTGACAAAGACTTCTTAAATGTGATGTCTTTGTGATGAGGAGCAAAACCCACAAAGAGGATGAGGAGAGACTGAAGGAATTGGGGGTGTTCAGTCTGGAGGGGAGAAGGCTCCCAGGTGACCTTACTGTGGCCTTCCAGTATCTGAAGGGGGGCTACAAAAAATCTGGGGAGGGACTTTTTAGGATGTCAGGTAGTGATAGGACTGGTGGGAATGGAACAAAGCTGGGAATGGGTAGATTCAGACTGGATATTAGGAAGAAGTTCTTCAGCATGAGTTTGGTGAGACCCTGGAATGGGTTGCCCATGGAGGTGGTGGAAGCCTCATTCCTGGAGGTGTATAAGGCCAGGCTGGATAAGGCTGTGGGCAGCCTGCTCTAGGGTAAGGGTGGTAGAAGCCTCATCCCTGGAGGTGTTTAAGGCCAGGCTGGATGAGGTTGTGGGCAGCCTGCTCTAGGGTAGGGGTGGTGGAAGCCTCATCCCTGGAGGTGTACAAGGCCAGGCTGGATGAGGTTGTGGGCAGCCTGATCTGTGGTAGGAGTGGTGGAAGCCTCATCCCTGGAGGTGTTTAAAGCCAGGCTGGATGAGGCTGTGGGCAGCCTGCTCTAGGGTAGGGTGTCCCTGGGCATGGCAGGGGGGTTGAAACTAGATGATCCTTGTGGTCCCTTCCAACCCTGACTGATTCTCTGATTCTCTGATTCTCTGACTCCATGTAGAAACTACATTATTCTGAAGTAATCAAAGAGCTTCTCACAGCTCTCTAGCCACTGTTGATCTCATGTGTGTTTCTCAGTATTGCTTTTCACTCCCTATCACTTCTTATTACATTTATTCCTTCAGAAGGAAAAATAACTCAAATGCCTCTAATCTTTTTAGCATGGAATTTTAGATTTTAATGGGCTTGTTTTAATTTGCAGATATTCTTGTTAATAATGAAATCTGTTTAAGGAGAGCTAAACCAAAAAGCCTGTAATGGTAATTCAAAACATAAAACTGGAGTGCTGCATTTCTGTTAGAATTCCCTGCTAATATTCTTAAGGCTTTTTTAATGGCTATTTTTAAGTAGGCATTGGTATTAGCAGAAACATCACACAAATTAAAATTAGGCTCTTGGTGACTATTTAAAAATGAATATTCACAGACTCTTCAGCATGAAATTAAATCTAGTTACATGTGATGCTGCTGGTGTATTTTAAGGAAGTAGACTTAAATGGTGCTGCCTGTGAACTTGCTGCTGAGAGTTAATTTAATTTATTACAACCCCTTGAATGTAGCAATCAGGTTTTATATAGCACAGCCTAGGAGCCTGTGTCAGGCTTTAAATCTGTGGGGATGGAGCCTGAGCCAGTAGTTTAGTGACAGAGCTAGGAATGGGGACTTCCAACTCTTGTTTCACTTGCATAGACTATAAATCTGCCAGGTTTCCTGCACTTGCAGTGGTGCTCTAAAAGGGGGAACCTGCCTTTGAGGATGTGGGTTTGTCCTACAACTGGGCCCTCTTGGAAAGGTTGGGTTTTCTTTTCTCTTGTTTAAACCCACAGCTTTGCACTGGGACCATCTGTTTCACAGACACTTTTGGACCTTGACTAGGTACATGATAATCTCTTTGCTCTTTGTCACTGGCTCTGCTTTCACCTGCTGTAAAGGACTGCAGAAGTCTCCTCTATAGCTCAATGTGCCTTATCTAAGCTAGGTTGGAGTTAACTCCTCTGATGCCAGTGGGATGTATAAAATACCAATGAGTGGGCAATCACATCCTTTCCTCACCAATCTTCGCTGTTCTCTGCTGAATCACAGGCTCACAGGATGTTAGGGGTTGGAAGGGACCCAAGGAGATCATCGAGTCCAACCCCCCTGCCAGAGCAGGACAATCCTATCTAACACAGATCACACAGGAGCACATCCAGACAGGCCTTGAAAGGCTCCAGAGAAGGAGACCCCACAACCTCTCTTTGAAGAGCCTGTTCCAGTGCTCTGTGACCCTTACAGTAAAGAAGTTCCCCCTTGTGTTGAGGCAGAACTTCCTGTGCTGCAACTTACACCCATTACTCCTTGTCCTATCCCAGGGAGCAGTGAGCAGAGCCTGTCCCCCTGCTTCTGGCAGCCCTCAGATATCTATAAACATTTATCAATTCCCCTCTCAATCTTCTCTTTTCCAGACTAAAAAGTCCCAAGTCTCCTCTCAGCATCTCCTCATCAGCCATGCCCTCCAGTCCCCTCATCATCCTCGTAGCCCTCCTCTGGATCATCTCCAGCTGATCCCTGTCCCTCTGAAACTGGGGAGCCCAAAATTGAACACAGTATTCAAGATGAGATCTCACCAGGACAGAGTAGAGGGGCAGGAAAACCTCCCTTGATCTGCTGGACACACTCTTCCTAATACACCCCAGGATCCCATTGGCCTTCTTGGCCACAAGGGCACATTGCTGTGCCATGGTGAACTTGTTAGCCACCAGGACCCCCAGGTCCCTCTCCACAGGGCTTCTCTCCAGCAGATCACCTCCCAGCCTGTACTGGTGCAGTTTATTATTCTTCCCCAGATGCCTGCACTTGTCCCTGTTGAACTTCATCTGGTTCCTCTGTGCCCAGCTCTCCAGTCTGTCCAGGTCTCCCTTCTTCTGAATGTACAGAAGTAAGCTCAGTAAAATAAAATCCAGATTACCATCCCTAAGTAGCATGGCCACAAAGCATGTGCTTAAAATTAAATGCATGCAAATCCACTGAACGTCCATGGGATTGAAATGGATGGTAAATAGATTGAATCAAAAGCTAAATCCTGAAGGAACACACTTTGGGGCTGAACTGGTGAGGAAACATCTCTGTTTTCCATAAAAGAAAGATGCTACTATGATTCCCTGCCTGTTGCTATCATCATGAGATAGTCAAATTCAAAACCTGCCCCAGTCCATATTCTGGACTGTGTCAAGAGGAGTGTGGCCAGCAGGTCAGGAACGATGATTCTGCCCCTTTACTCTGCTCCTGTGAGACTCCAACTCCAATAATCCCTCCAGTTCTGGTGTCTCCAGCATAAGAAGGACACAGCTTTTGGAGAGAGTCCAGAGGAGGGTCACAGAGATGATCCAAGAGCTGGAGCACCTCTGTTCTGAGCATAGGCTGAGGGCACTGGAGTTGTCCAGCCTGCAGAAGAGAGGACTCCAGGGTGACCTTAGAGCTACCTTCCAATAGCTGAAGGCTGGGGAGGGATTTTTCATGAAGGTGTCTAGCAATAGGTCAAGCAGGAATGGTTTGAAGGTGAGGGAGAGTGAGCTTAGAGTGGATTTTAGGAAGAAGTTCTTTGGTACAAGAGTGGTGAGACTGAAATATGTCGCCCAGGGAGATTGTGGATGCCTCCTCCCTGGGGTTGTTCAAGGCCCCAGGTTGGATGAGGCCTTGAGCAGCTGAGTCTAGTTGAGAGGCAGCCCTGCAGGATCACTGTCTGAACTGGCATTCTTTGCCAAAACTATCTGGGCTCCAGGAAGAGTTCATGGAATAAACATGCTAATGGCAGGGCAGTTCTTCAACTAGCAGAAGCTGGCATGATTCTGGGGAAGCTAAACTGAAGATCAACTCTTCCTTGGTATCTCCATTAGACATTCAAAGAAAACAAGCAGTGCCAGCAACTGTCTATGCAGTTTGGTGATGAAATGCTGCATCTTGACATTTGTTGTCTGGATTTTGCTGTTTTCTACTGCTGGGGAATTGTGCAAGTTCTTCATGTAGAGGCAAAGAATACTTGTGATGGTTTGGGTGTCCCCCACCACACTTTAGAAATCACCCAGATTAGACTCAGTTGGCTCTGGAAATTTGAATGAAGCTTTTATTTACAGCTGGCACAATTTACAAGCAGATAGTTACAGTATATACAGTTATAGACAGAAATAGACAAGGTAAAAGTAATACAGAAACACAACTCCCCTCCCAGAAACCTGAGTCCCCAGGAGGGGCTCTCAACCACCCCCTCACCTTCCCCCTACCCCTCTCAACCTTACCCCAGTCCCAAGGAATAATGGAGGTTCGGCCAAGAGGATTAAGAAGCAAAGGTGAAATCAGCCAAAGCAAATGGAGGGTGAGGTTAGAAAGCAAGATGGAGTTCAGCCAGCAGCCTCAGCTCTCCCCAGCAGGCAAAAGCAGAAGAGCCAGCCCAGCACGAAGTGCAGAGCAAAGTGACCTAATCTTTGTTTTGTCTTTCTTCTTTACACATCTCAGCAAGACTGTGAGGGAAGTAGACCTCACCATTGTTTTCATTTCTCAGGCTATGATCTAATTCTTCTCACCAAAACATTCTAGCTAGCTTCAAACTAGCACAATACTGATAATTAAGAGATGTGCATCTTGGATTTCAGAGAATCTCATAAATCCACAGTAGTGTTCTCACACAGCAGCACATTCAGTGCCACAGCTGTGGCAACTGCTGTCTGACATCCAGAACCAGGTTCTCAGCCCTTCAGAAGGTCACTTTGCACATTTCTCACTGACCGCTGAAGATGGGAAATGAGATACTTGCACCAAAAGAACAGGGCAGCAGCAGAAGAGGGCAGGACTACCAGGCAGAAGGACCTGCCCACATTCCAGTCCTAGTTCTCCAAGTGTAGTTAAACAGCTCTGTCTGTTTAAGGGAAGCTGAGGAGAAGACTAAATGTCTTTGGAGATGTGCCAGCTCAGAGCAGAGATGTCACTGCGTTGTCCTTGGGGGGACAGGCACTGACTGGCAGGGCTGGCAAACAAAACTTCTCTTTGCAGGTAAACTCTTCACACATCAAAAAAGAGCACAGCCTTTAGAGATTAGGCCACTTCTAGCTACAGCTTGGACCTACTGAGGTAATTGCAATCTTTTGGGAAAGGTTTGGGTTAGGTACTAAAGGTGTCTGTGTCCTGGGGGCAAGAGACAGAGAGCTCAGCAGATTTTTAGTCTGCCTTCAACTCCTGTGCAAATGATGCACAAATACTCTCCAGAGGGGCAAGTCTCACCTCAGGTAGACAATGTCACTAAGAGAAAAATGTTTCTCCTGTTGAGTTTCTTGCATGACTGTAAAGGCTTGATGTGAAATGGCATCTACCTTCACACCCATGAACAGTTTGAGGACCTCAATGTGCTTGTTTTTAATAGCAATACTTAAAAACCCCTTCATAGCTTCTTGACCTCAGAGGGCAGTTGGCTTAAAATTCTGAAAGAGACATCAGCAAAGGCACAGAAGAGCTTGTGCTATCAGAGCATGACAGAGGCTGTCCTTGAAGGAGGCTCATGCTTCTCTCAGGACCCTAACTGATGGCCAATTCAAGCATGTGGTGGACAAAGACAGTCCAGAGGGCTTCTCGGTTTGAGTTCTTGCAGGAGTATCCCACATGGGTGCAAAGTCCCAGATTCCTCAGCCCTAGGTGTTATGACACCAGGCTGAGCTTGTGGTCCAAAGGGAGCCACAGAAAATATGGTGCTCGACTTTAAAAGGTGTTATTTGAGTCTAGAAGCAATTACTTTGATTTCATAGAATCATAGAATCAGTCAGGGTTGGAAGGGACCACAAGGATCATCTAGTTCCAACCCCCCTGCCATGGCAGGGACACCCTACCCTAGATCAGGCTGGCCAGAGCCTCATCCAGCCTGGCCTTAAACACTTCCAGGGATGGGGCCTCAACTAGTGCTGGCATTGAAGGCAGGCCATGAGACCTGCCAAAGGAACTTATGGTAATGGTTAACTGAGCAGATGAACTCCCATCAACCTGGTAAAGCAGAGGAGTAAGACAGAGAGACCTATAAAAGCCTGGATGAGTCTATTCTATTCTATTCTAAGCCTATCAGCTACCAGAAGCTAGGAAAGCTTAGGCTGGGGTCAGAGTGGCTGGAGAGCAGCCAAATAGAAAGGGATCTGGGGGTGCTGATTGATACCCACCTGAACATGAGCCAGCAGTGTGCCCAGGTGGCCAAGAGAGCCAATGGCATCCTGGCCTGCATCAGGAATGGTGTGGCCAGCAGGAGCAGGGAGGTCATTCTGCCCCTGTACTCTGCACTGGTTAGACCACACCTTGAGTACTGTGTCCAGTTCTGGGCCCCCCAGTTTAAGAGGGACATTGAGATGCTTGAACGTGTCCAGAGAAGGGCAACGAGGCTGGGGAGAGGCCTCGAGCACAGCCCTACGAGGAGAGGCTGAGGGAGCTGGGATTGTTTAGCCTGGAGAAGAGGAGGCTCAGGGCAGACCTTATTGCTGTCTACAACTACCTGAGGGGTGGTTGTAGCCAGGAGGAGGTTGCTCTCTTCTCTCAGGCAGCCAGCACCAGAACAAGAGGACACAGCCTCAAGCTGCGCCAGGGGAAATTTAGGCTTGAGGTGAGGAGAAAGTTCTTCACTGAGAGAGTCATTGGCTACTGGAATGGGCTGCCCAGGGAGGTGGTGGAGTTGCTGTCCCTGGAGCTGATCAAGGCAGGATTGGACGTGGCACTTGGTGCCATGGTCTAGCCTTGAGCTGTGTGGTAAAGGGTTGGACTTGATGATCTATGAGGTCTCTTCCAACCTTGGTGATACTGTGAGACTGTGATACTGTGAAAGGATCCCTCCATGCTCATTCTGGTCTCATATTCTTAGCCAGATACTGGTAGTATTTCCAAATACTGTAATTTCTGCCCCAAGGCAAGGAAAAGCCAAACTTAATCAATTTAAAAACCATAAGTTGTTTGCTACGTAGAAGAAAAGAAAGGAGGCAAAATTTGTGAGGGCTGATGGCTGGATGGTCAGTGAAATTCCTGCCCCACTCACTGTGCTACCTAAAGAACCCAGCCACACTGGGCTGCAGGTCTTTTGGAAATCCAGCTGTCAATGACAGCTGAAAATCTAGCCCTAGTTTTATGCAAGTGGAGTAGGTCAAAGCTTAGCCCTAGATATAATTAGCAGAAGGGCAGGTTATTTTCAACTACAGCAGACTGTCTCATTTGCATAGTCTCCATACCATTTATTAAACCCTGCAAGAATCTCAACCAGGGAGTCAGTCACATTAGCAGAATGAATATTAACCTGGCAACCTCCACACACACAGAGAGAGAGAGAAAAAGCTTTACCTTGACTTTCTGCTGTGTATACTTTTCACTCAGTACAGTACTGCCAGTGCACAATTTAATTCTCTTCTGGACACAATTGTCAACCTGGTTTCCAGAAGGGAGACATGCTGCAGGATTTATTTTATTCCATTTAAGTAACTATGACCAGTTGTCATAAATTGAGGAGCTGAAATTGCTCATTCCCTAAGGCTCTCTAACAAATGAGATCAGAAGCCCAATGAATACATGTCTTGCAAAGCCTTTCAGTTCAATTACATATACCCGAGTGCAACCGGCGATGCCACCAACGCTTCAAATAGTATCTTTGCAGGTCTGAAAGACTGCAAATTGAAGTCTATTTCACATCAGTATCCCACATGTTACTGGAAAGATTAAAAGGGAAAAAAAAAAAAAAAATTCAAGGGACAGAGGATGAACAATTAATGAGCCCTGGAGAGGCTCTGAAACAGGTAGCAAAAGAAAAACAACCGTCAGAGGAGAAACTATCAGAAGTGAGCAGTTTGGTGCCAAGTTCCAGAAGGAGATTAGTGGAGAGTTTCACCAGATCCATTAGTGTTTGCAAAGTACTTGTGGAGTGGATCAATGAGCATCACAGAAACTCCCAGGGGGAAGTGAATTAAAAGCTTTTTCTTTTTCTCTTTTTTTTTCTATAGTGGTCAGCTCACATACTAGCTGATGAGAATCAAACAAGGCATTGGATGGGCATATGGTCAAGTGAGTGCTGTCCATCCCTCCCTAATAGAAAAGAAAAGAAAAGAAAAGAAGAGAAAAGAAGAGAAAAGAAAAGAAAANCAGTCAATTAGAGCATGGCACTGAGTGCCTCATCTAGTCTTTTCCTGAACACCTCCAGGGACGGTGACTCCACCACCTCCCTGGGCAGCCCATTCCGATGGCTAAGTTAGGATAAGGTCAGATGGCAGAGTACATAGTCATGTTAAAACCTTGTGGTGAGAGCCAGAGGAGGCCAGAGGGGGTGTACAGTTCTGGTGCCCCCAACACAAGAAGGACATCAAACTGTTGGAGCAAGCCCAACACGAAGATGCTCAGAGGGTTGGAGCAGCTCTGCTGTGAGGACAGGCTATGAGAGTTGGGGCTCTGCAGCCTGGAGAAGAGAAGGCTTCAAGAAGACCTTGGAGTGGCCTTCCAGTATCTGAAAAGGGCTACAGGAAAGCTGGGGAGGGATTATTGATAAGGTCTTGTAGTGACAGGATGAGGAGGAATGGGTTTAAACAGGCAGAGAGGAGACTGAAAGTGGATGTTAGGAAGAAGTTCTTTCCAGTGAAGGTGGTGAAACACTGGCACAGGTTGCTTGGGGAGGTTGTGGATGCTCCCTCCCTGAAGGTGTTCAAAGCTGGGCTAGATGAGGCCTTGAGTGAATTCCTCTAGTGGGAGGTGTCCCTGCCTATGACAGGGGGTTGGAACTGGATGAGCTTTGAAATCCCTTCCAACCTAAACCATTCTATAAATCAGTGGGTTTTAACTGCCCTTAAGTCAATGTGTCTTGAGCTTTGGGTGTTTGATCTTAGTTTCTGAGCATTTGGGGAGGGGCAGGAAGAGGAAGGGGATGGCCATTTGTGCATGGGCAATAAACTCAGTGGCTTGGGTTTAGTGGAAGCAATAAGAAGGTACTAAAATCCTGAGAGCCACCTTAAAAAGGCAGCGCCGGATCTTCGGATGATTGCGCCAGCACAGCACCACCGAAGCTTCCCGAATGCTATTGATTTACACCAGTTGAACATCTGGCCCATATGCTTTGTATTATTAAATACTTCTGCCATTATTATGTGAACAATTAAGATTCATGGAAATGAAAAAGCAGGCTATGAATTGCGCCTTCGCTGCAGTTCAGGAGGAGGAGGAGGAGGAGGAGTCGCTCGGGGAATGTGCTGCTTTTTTTTTACTGCAAGTCTGCAGTTTGTGGTTTTCTAGAAGCCAGAAAGTGAGTTGGAGCTCAGGATCATAGAATCATCATAGAGTGGCTTAGGTTGGAAGGTGGAATGGGCCTTAGAGATATTTACTCCAATCTTCAGGCCATCTTCTTCCTCCAGAGAGGGGTTGGCTTCAGCTCCATCCTATTTGCTCAGTATGTTCTTTAAACTCTACCACTTGAGACCCCCATGGTGTATCCCAACATTCAATAACTGGTGCTAAAGTACTTCAAAAATCTTTTCCCCCATCCAATCTAACTTTGCCTCTGGCTGCTCTCAAGACCTCTAACTTCTTGTCCTCTCCACCATTGCTGTGGAGAAGAGCATGGTCCCATCCCTTCCCTTGCCTACCGGCCCTTTTTTGTACACAGAGCTTGTTATTCTGTTTGTCTTTGCTATGTGATGTTCAGCCTGGTCAATGCTGTTGGAATTCAATGCTGAGAAAGTCCAGACAAGCCCAAGTAAATGTTAACACTCCAAATTCTTTACTATTTTTTTTTCCTTATGCCTGATTCCCTTTCATGGTTTGCTGCTAAAGTATGAAAGTATATCCAGCCATAAGAGAAAAAGATCCATCTTTCAGCATCAGGAGATTAAAGGAATAGAGTGAGATAACATTTTGCAAGCCTAAAAGGATTTGAAAATCCCTCTCCTGCTATTTCTGGAAGAAAGTCAATGGCAGGGCAAGATTATCTTCATTAATAGTGTGAGAATGAGTGCTGGCTGCAAGTTCTGTTTAACCTGAAAAGCAGCATTCAGCAGCTGGGTTTTCACATCTGTAATAATATCCAGAGAGTCTTTGCCACACAGAGAATCATCCTTGGGTTGTGTGTGTGATGGAGCTCGGCAGCAGAAGGTGCAGGAGAGCAGGATAACCTTTCCACATCCCAGCATCCCCACGGGCTGGCGCCTTGCTGATTAACAGATGCTCCATGACTTGAAGTTCCTCAAGTCAAAGTTTGGCATGGATTGCACAAGTCACTGGTTTCATTGAGGGCTTGGGAGAGACAGATTTTTTTTGGCTTTTATCCCACTTTTCAGACGTGGCAGGATGTAAGTGACTGCTCTGAAGTGAAGGCAACTGTTCTTGGGAGACAGAAAGCTACCAGCAGTGTTGTGGGAACTGCTCTGCAGATCCTCACCCACAGTATCCTGCTGCAGTAGGGACCATGGACGCCTTCTTCAGAAGGTGTTCTGGGTACTCACAGCAGCATGAGAATGAGTAGGTACTGGAGCTGTTCAGCCTAGAGAAAAGACTCTGAGGACATCTAATAGTGGCCTTCCAGCACCTGAAGGGGGCCTACAAGAAGGCTGGAGAGGGACTGTTTCCAAAGGCCTGGACAAGGAGAAATAGTTTGAAATTAGAGAAGAGGAGATTTAGGTTGGATGTTAAGAAAAGGTTCTCTACCAAGAGGGTGGGGGAACACTGGAACAGGTTTCCCAGGGAGACAGTTGAGGCCCCATCCTTGGAGATATTCAAGGTTGGGCTAGGGCTCTGTGCAGCCTGACCTAATGGAGGATGTCCCTGCTCACTGCAGGGGGTTGGACTGGATGACCTTTGGAGATTGCTTCCAACCCAAACTGTTCTACGATTCTATGCCCTTCTCAAAACACCTCACTGCATTCAGCTCTGCCCTGTGTCTGGAGGGGAAGGTTTTGTTTTCATTGATTCCATCCTGGTTCAATTTCTGCACAGATTTAAGGAGAAGAGGCTAGAGAGGCTGCACAGGAGGCAGGGTTTGTGTCAGGCAAGCCAAGAAGGGTATCATCACCTTTTGAAGGCCCTCTGACAGGTCTCTCTACACTTGAGACAATCTAGCCAAGCAGCTCCAGTTTGGGAGTACATTGCTAAGCTGACTGCAGCCAAACCTGCCCACTAGACACTGTTCTTCACTTCCCTGCCCAGTGCAGTGCCCCATCAGGCCATGGACTCAGTGTGAAAGCCTCAGTTTCTTTGTCCCCACAGTGCTGTTTTCTCAAGCAGAAGATACACATTTCTATGCTAAAACCAAGACAACTCAATTAACCAAAGTAATGTGGTCTAATGGCTAAATTAGGAAAGGAACCCTACAAACTTCCAGGGCCAACCCTCACAAAGATTGAGGTCTTCACTTGAGGCCAAGTAAGACTTTTTTTTTCCTCATCAACTTCTGTACAGGTCCTTCTGAAGGACTTTCATTTATGTGTCCTGAAGTCAGGCAGCTGTTATCTGCTCTGCTCCCGAAAGCAGCCGACACTTGGTCAGCCACTGTGTCTCTGCCACAGGAGCTGCAGGGAGAGCCAAGGCTGTGTGCAGGAAGAAGGTCTAATTAACCAAATCTACACTTCAAGAATTTGCTATTTTCAGGGCACTTCTCGACCTGCCAAGCTGTGCTAACGTTAGCAGTGCGTGGCGAGAGGAGTTTTAAAACAAGTGCTGGAAAAGAACCAAACCCTGTCCCTGAGCAAACTGCTGCCAGCTCCTGAAAGGCTTGCATGACAGACTGAGAGCCCTGTAGCTGTTAGTTCTTCCTGCCCTTTAGGGGTCTGCTTATTATTTTTGACCACTTTACTTCTCCAGTGGTTCTTCTGGCAAAGTGTTGCCTGTAAAAAGAAAATTTACCAATTTAGAAGTAAGGATCTTACTGTGGCTCCCTTTTATTCTGGGTATAAACAGATAACTGTGGCTTCTGATGTTCTTATAATGATGATAGTCTGCACTTTACTTGTGGCTTGTAGGAATTCAAGAGGTTACTCTTAAATGAAAGTTGTTGTGTTGTTGGTCTCAACTTGCACTCCAGCAAAGTGAATGCTGCATCCAGTTCTGGTGTCTCTAGCATAAGAGGGATACAAAGCTGTTGGAGTGAGTCCAGAGGGGGACCATAAGGATGGTTGAAGGGCTGGAGCACCTCTGCTCTGAGGATAGGCTGAGGGAGCTGGGGTTGTTCAGCCTGCAGAAGAGAAGACCCTGGAGGGACCTCAGAGCTGCCTTCCAATAGCTGAAGGAATCCCTACAAGAAGACTGGAGAGGGACTTTTTGTAAAGGTGTCTAGCAACAAGGGGCAATGGTTTGAAGCTGAGGGAGAGTAGTCTTAGACTGGATCTCAGGAAGGAGTTCTTCAGCACAAGAGTGGTGAGTCTCTGGAATAGGCTGCCCAGAGAAGCTGCTGATGCCTCCTCCCTGGAGGTGTTCAAGGCCAGGCTGGATGAGGTCTCAAGCTGCCAAGTGCAGTTGAGACGTGTCTCTGCCTGTGGAAGTGGGCTTGGAATAGATGAAGTCCTTTCCAGTCTAAGCCATTCCGTGATTCTATGATGCAGGTTAGTGTCTTTTCCAAAGCTCTGTGATGAATTCAAAAGCAACCAGAGGCAGAGCAGGGGCTGCAGCACAGCCCTTCCCTTCCCAGTTTTGTCACTCAGGCTCGAACCAGTGACATTTCATGTGCAAAGGGCAAATAAATAGAGGGAAATTATTTGGAGATGAAAGTTCACAGAGGTGTGGAGAAGGAAAGATTTGGTGAGTGAAGGTTTTGTGAAGAGAGTCACTGGCTGGGATTGCTTGACAGAATTCTACTTCATTACTGATGCTTCACAGCCTTGATTTTCATATTTATTTGTGACTCTTCTTTTTTAAACCAGGGGCTCTTTTGACATGAGAGTCATGCTGTGTAGAGCACTATTGATTAGAGTTTCTAATTTCATGCCATTACAGCATGACCATTGGGGAATGAAATGTATTTTCTTTTTTTTCCAGCAGGGCTTTGCCAGCAGTGCTTGGGACTCAGCCATCATGCAGCCTGTCAGCAGCAGGCATTTCAAGCTGAAGATCTTTGCTGTTTGAGCCAAAAGGCGAATTTGCCCGAGGTCTAAGCCTCAGCTCAGTGTGTTGTTCCTGGAATTAGAACAGATCAGTGGCAAAGTGTATTTTGAGGCCAGAGGTTTCCAGAAGGATGCCTGACTTGGGAACTTCCCATTTTTTCACACAGGCCATTTCTTTTCCCCTTCCAGAGGAAGGATTGTCATTTGCACTAACACCTGCTGTCTTTCCACCATCTCTGGTTTGGTGCTCAGAAAAGTGAAGGATATTGCTAAAGGCTTAGGAGAATCCCAGACAGTGTCTGCTGTGATCATGTAACCTAAACAATCCCCACTATGTACAAGCTTCAAGAGTGAACCCATTGCAAGCCTGAGAAAAACCTGCCCCAGCCTTACTATAAATAGGCATTTTTCTTCTCTCTCTCACATGCTGAATTTTGGCCCTCCCGGAGGTTCCCAAAGACAAGGATTTGTGGTGAGATAATGGAGTTGCTGAACTATCTGGAGCCTCCAGCACAAGAAGGACATCAAACTGGTGGAGTGAGTCCAGAGGAGGCCACACAGATGCTCAGAGGGCTGAAGCAGCTCTGCTACTTGACAGACTACAAGAGTCGGGATTCTGCAGCCTGGAGAAGAGAAAGCTTGGAAGAGACCTTGGAGTAGCTTTCCAGTATCTGAAGGGGGCTACATGAAGGCTGGCGAGGGACTATTGACAATGACAGGACGAGGAGAAATGGGTTTAAACTGGCAGAGGGGAGATTTAAACTGGATGTTAAGAAGTTCTCTACAGTGAGGGTGGTGAGACACTGGCACAGGTTGCCCAGGGAGGTTGTGGACACTCCCTCCCTGGAGGTGTTCAAGGTCAGGTTGGATGAGACCTTAAGTGACCTGTTCTAGCAGGAAGTGTCCCTGCCTATGGTGGGGAGTTGGAACTGGATGAGCTTTGAAGTCCCTTCCAACCTAAACCATTCTATGATTCCAGCTAATAGCATTTCACCCTGCTGGTGCTGCCTGGGAGCATCTTCCCCTTCCTTCTTCCTCCAGCTAGCCTCTAAACCCTTCAGGTTTTTTGGTCTATGCCAAAACAGTCTTTAAGAGGATTCCTTTAGTGTCTTGTAAAAGAGAAAATGACCACTTTTCTTTCTTTCTTTCCTTCCTTCCTTCCTTCCTTCCTTCCTTCCTTCCTTCCTTCCTTCCTTCCTTCCTTCCTCTATGTAGCAAAGTCTTGTGCTTCCCTGAGGTAAAAACTCCAGGAAGATGAAGTCAGTCTAAGTCTGCAGCTGAGCTTGTCTCAAATGAGTTTCCCCATGCTATAGCCAACGTGCCTTGTCTTAACACTCTGGTTTTCCCTCTGAACACTAGATATGCACTATCTATCCTGAACTAATGAAGCTTTCCAGCAGGGAAGACAAGCTCTAACAGAGTGGCTATAGATGTCTGAACCCCTTACAAATAGCCAGATGAGAGAAGAGTACATGCTTGAAATCTGTCAAAAGGGAACCAGCCGAGAAAGTTCTCTGACTTCTGCTTTATTCCAGGAGCTACCGGCACCTGCCAGCAGGTGATGAATTAGTGCAGCACAGCTGGAGCTGCTCAGCGCCTGTAGATCTGAATCCCAAAGCTGTTCCAATGCATACTGGAGCACTGGTGGTAGCCTGGCCAGTTTGGGGCTTCCCCTGTGGAAAACCATCATTGTACTGGGATGGGGCTGAGGAGCCAAAGGGGACGTCACATTGCTGTTTATGACTCTTAGTAGGAGAGCTTGCAGAAGGCAGACCCAGGCAGCCCTCAGAGATGCACAGTGACAGGATGAGAGGCACAAATTGCAGCACTGGAAATTCTGCTAACATACAATGCAAAAAGTGTGCACCCTGAAGAGAGTTTAATGTCAGATTAGAGACTCAGAGGATACATAGGATCTCCAGTCTTGGAGGTGTTCAAAACTCAGCTGGACAAGACAAGCCAGTAAATACTCCCTGCTTGGCCAGGAGGCTATGGTTTTAACTGTAGCTGGTGTGACCTGTGTGTGATACCAGGGATGGCACTGCTGATTTCAGCCTGTAGTGATGCATTAGGTTCAAGCTTTCCAAGCTGAAGCTCAGTCCAACCCTATCTTAAACTGCCAGGTTAGTTACTTCTGAATGGCAGAGATCTGATACAGCATTGCAAGATGTGTTTTGCTGGTACTGTCCTTGCTCTCATTGGCAGTTACAAGAGCAAGCCTTTCAAAGAGGAATCAGACACAAGACACTAGGTATGGTGCTCTAACAAAAAGCTGTTCCCAAAGCCAGAAGGGAAGGGTAAACCTTTGGCATTACTCTGTGAGCCACAGCAGCTTCACCCTGGAGGACAGTTTGATTTCACTCTTGGTTTCACTGTTGGATGTGGTGAGAAATTGTCTCTCTTCACTGCAGAGTGATTAGCCAGCACCCCTTTGGACACAGCAGACTCTTGAAATGGATGTAGGGCAGCCAGACTGGGCAGTTCACTCTAAGTACAATGCTGGTCTTACCTGTTTGTTTCTGGGAGGTGTCCCAGCTGGCAGCTGTATTTTAAAGTTCAAAAAGCCATCTCTCTTTGTGGAGTGAGGAAAAGACTTTCTGGCTTCAGCTGGAGCACAGCCTGATCTATAACATTTTGGAGCCTCTGTAGAAGGTGATCATCCTGTGGTGTTCTCACCACTTCATATGTGTGGCCTTGCTCTGCTTCCCACTGCCATGCAGAGACTTCAGACAATAGTCTGTCCCTGAACAGCTTTGGCACCTGCACATGTCAGACTGGCACTGCTGAGAGACAAGAGCAAGAGATGCCATCGGTCACAGTCCATCTTCTGTTGCCATCCAATGTCTTCCCTGAGATACAATGCAAAAAGTGTGCACCCTGAAGAGAGTTTAATGTCAGATGAGAGACTCAGAGGATCTGTAGCATCCCCAGTCTTAGAATAGAATCATAGAATCATAGAATGGTTTAGGTTGGAAGGGACCTCAAGGATCATCCAGCTCCAACCCCCTGCCATAGGCAGGGACACCTCCCACTAGAGCAGGCTGCTCAAGGCCTCATCCAGCCTGGCCTTAAACACCTCCAGGGAGGAAGCAGCCACAACCTCCCTGAGCAACCTGTGCCAGTGTCTTACCACCCTCACTGTAAAGAACTTCCTCCTAATATCCAGTCTGAATCTCCCCTCCTCCAGCTTAAACCCATTCCCCTTCATCCTGACATTACTAGACTGTGTAAATAGTCCCTTCCCAGCCTCCCTGCAGGCTCCCTTCAGATACTGGAAAGCCACCTCTTGGAGGTGTTCAAAACTCAGCCAGACATCCAATGACTTCCCTGAGAATTCTCCCCCAGCAACCTGCAACGCAGCCAAGAAATCCTGGGAGAGGACTGCTTGGCCCTTCCCCAGCCCTGGGGTTTTGTGAAGCAGTCTGGGTGAGCTCCACACCTACCTGCTGCCTGCAGAGTCCTGGGGGGGCTTTTCCCAGCTTGCTGACATTTATGTACATTTCTAAATATCACAGAAGTATTGCTGGGAGAGGGGAATGTGGGATGAATGACATGGGCTTGCGAGCAGCAAAGGGGAAAAGGTAGTCGAGGGTTTGATTGTAGTAACTGTGCCAATCCCCCTCGAGGAACAAAGCTTCCTGCAGGCACTGTGCCTTTTCCAGGAGATGAAATGAACTTCTTCAGGTTTAGCCCTAAGTAAACGACAGTCCAGCTCATAAAACATCCTGAAGTGCAGAACTGTTTACAGACTGTATTTGTCTTGAGCCTTGTGCTTTGTGAGATCAGAGGCAATTTTATTACCTAACTTTGGGCAATGTCATTCCAGAAACGATCACAAATACCATGTGGATGTTTACCATAATGAGGAAATACATTACAGCCTGAAAGGATGGCAGCCTCTAATAGATATATACCTCGAGAGCTACTGAGGCCCAATCCCAGGAATGGGCTCCTCTTTACTTCTTAGCTAGAGCTGAATGAGGGGACATATCCAGACCCTGATGCTCTGCGACATAATCTCGCTGCTGCTGGATGCTCCCTGCAGCTGGGCAGAGGGCCAAGCCAAAGGGGCAGGACTGAGACCTCTTCTCTCTGGTAAGGGGCATTAATTTGGTGAAACAATTCATAGAATCATAGAATCAACCAGGTTGGAAGAGACCTCCAAGATCATCCAGTCCAACCTAGCACCCAGCCCTAGCCAGTCAACCAGACCATGGCACTAAGTGCCTCAGGCTTTGCTTGAACACCTCCAGGGATGGCGACTCCACCACCTCCCTGGGCAGCCCATTCCAATGCCAATCACTCCCTCTGCCAACAACTTCCTCCTAACATCCAGCCTAGACCTCCCCCAGCACAACTTGAGACTGTGTCCCCTTGTTCTATTGCTGGTTGCCTGGCAGAAGAGACCAACCCCACCTGGCAACAACCTCCCTTCAGGTAGCTGTAGACAGCAAAGAGGTCACCCCTGAGCCTCCTGTTCTCCAGGCTCCACACTCCCAGCTCCCTCAACCTCTCCTCACAGGGTTTGTGTTCCAGGCCTCTCACCACCTTCATTGCCCTTCTCTGGACACGTTCCAGTATCTCAACATCTCTCTTGAATTGAGGGGCCCAGAACTGGACACAGCACTCAAGGGGTGGCCTGAGCAGTGTTGAGTACAGGGAAAGAATAATCTCCCTTGTCCTACTGGCCACACTGTTCCTCAGAGTGAATCAGAGCCACGGCTGCATGGTGGCAGGAGGAGCAGCAGCAAGGTACAACCAGCCAGCTTGGATTGCACTGGAAGTACAATGTACTTGTACTTGACTGAACTTGGTCAGCTTCCAGTATAGGAATTTAGCCTCTTTTTTTTTTTTTTTCCCTAGGAAGATGCAAGCAATTTGTCTCTAAGATGCTATAAAGGCCCCTTCAAGAATATCTTATAGTCTGCTAATGCTGCAGAGAACCTCTTAAAAACTTAATTGTCTGTGTCACAAAATGGGAAGAGAGTAGTCCCCTGAAAGATCCTCTGTTTTAAAAACACACAGCCAGTTCTGAATACTTTCAAATGCTACATGCTTCTTCCTCCTTGCTGACAATGAGAGTAATTGCTGAGCACAGGATAAAGGCAATTGTCTCATATGTTTCAGCACTATTTTCTCGTTCTGTATTGTTTTCACAGTGCAAAAAGACAGTGGCATTCTTGGTTGGTGACCAAACAAAAGGAAAGGTTTTCTTCTCCTGCCAAGAGGCAGGCAAGATGTAACAATCTCAATAATGAAGTGGCTGTTTGAGAACATCTCAGCTCCCATCCCCAGGTTTCTTTGCCCTTTTTCTCACCAGCTATTCACAATCCTCTGATGTCTTAAGGACCATTGAAAGGCAGATGAACAAAACCACTGAACCCCAGTTAGAGCTGTGTTCTGGTATTGAAGAGTCCCGGAGGAGGCACCAGGGCTATGTGATCCTTGCACCACATCTGGGCACTGTGAGGTAGGGGTACAGCCCCTGGCTGAAAGGCCCAGAGATTGAGTACTGGGGTGAATGATGTGACTGAAGGCACAGAGCAGCTGGGGCACAGAAGTCCAGGTCATGTTGCCACCAGGACACCCAGCCTTTCTAAAGGAGAAAACAACCATTTTACAAACAAAGTCTGCTTTAAAGGAAAACGGACTGCATCAAGCACAGCTTCCACAGAAGAGAGGTTCTTGGGCTGAGAAACTGTCACTAGAATCAAGGCAATTTTGGCTGAGTGATGCCTTCCAGTTCTGGACCCCTGCACACCTGATAGACCCTTCCTTGGTTCCTGCCACAAGTCTGTTGCCCACAAGGATGACAGACAGAGATGTTTCCTCCCATCATCTACTCGTTGCACTGACTCATCATCATCTCTATTAATTCTGGGGAGCAGGAGACTTTGAGCATTTCACTTTGGTCACTCACCCATTGCTTATGTTTCATTCTGACCAGACTGTTTAGCATGCAGGATCCTTTCCTCTCAGCCTGGCTGGAGCTAATGTAGGTATCTGCTATCATTGTGTTTGTTCATTAAGGACTTGTTTCTCTCTCTCCATTATCCTGTGTGGCCTGTGATGCAGCACAGCACATCACAAAGCAATATCCACCATAACACGATGTGACATCTGAAGCCTCAAAGGAGACACACAGGCTTGAGCTTCCTTTGCACCTGCTCTGAGAGCAGGGAGGGGGGTGGAAAAAAGGTGTGGAGGGAATGAACTGTGGGTTTAGCCATTTTTATTTATTTGAATTTAAGCATTCACTGCTTTATTGTGTGAACAAGCAGGTATGCAAAGTGCAGCAGATGTCTCAGACTTCAAGAGACAAGGGAACCATTCCCCTCAGTCCTTAGATGAAATGAGCTGGGCTTTGCTCCAGAAACCAGGAACAATTAATTCATCACTGAACATGAACTTAAAATGAGCTAATACTGGGTATTTCAGTTCTGGTGTATCTGCTAAACGAAGTAATCTTTCAGGGAGTAAAAATAATGGCTTTGGGAAAATGTTCTCAACCTGAGCGGCCGAGGCAGATGGGGCTGAAGCAGCACCCAGTTGGAGTGGGCACTGCCACGAGTGTCATAGAATCATAGAATGATAGAATGGTTTAGGTTGGAAGGGACCTCAGGGATCATCCAGCTCCAACCCCCTGCCATAGGCAGGGACACCTCCCACTAGAGCAGGTTGCTCAAGGCCTCATCCAGCCTGGCCTTAAACACCTCCAGGGAGGAAGCATCCACAACCTCCCTGGACAACCTGTGCCAGTGTCTTACCACCCTCACTGGAAAGAACTTCCTCCTAACATCCAGTCTAAATCTCCCCTCCTCCAGCTTAAACCCATTCCCCCTCGTCCTGACATTCCCAGACCTTGTCAATAGTCCCTCCCCAGCCTTCCTGTAGGCTCCCTTCAGATACTGGAAAGCCACTCTAAGGTCTCCTCGAAGCCTTCTCTTCTCCAGGCTGCAGAGCCCCAACTCTCTCAGCCTGTCCTCATAGCAGAGCTGCTGCAGCCCTCTGAGCATCTTCGTGGCTCTCCTCTGGACTGGCTCCAGCAGTTCCATGTCCTTCTTGTGCTGGGGGCTCCAGAACTGCACACAGTACTCCAGGTGGGGTCTGAGGAGAGCAGAGTAAAGGGGGAGAATCCCCTCCCTTGCCCTGCTGCCCACACTGCTCTTGCTGCAGCCCAGCACAGGGTTGCTGTCTGGGCTGCATGTGCACACTGCAGGCTCATGTTGAGCTTTTCATCAACCCAGACCCCCAGGTCCTTTTCCTCAGGGCTGCTCTCAGCCATTCACCACCCACTGTCACCACTGTCACTCCTGTGTTAGTTGTGTGCCAGAGTGGAAGGAAGAAAAGGGCACAAGGACTGCCTCACATGGAGCTGTGTTGAGTATCCTGTGAGCAGAGAGGATGAGTAAATGCTGCTCAGCTAAGACAGCCAGCAGAGCAGACTCATGCTGCTTACTCCAGCCCCTGACCTCGGAGGCTTAAGGCTGAAGATGCCTCTGCACTGTGCTTTATGTGCCACGGTGAGGCCTTCCTCACCTCATCTGCCTTCCCAGATGCTCTGCTCTGCAAGTGCCACTAACCACAGTTACAGCCCCAAGCAGGAGACATCAAGGGATAGCTCAGCATTGGGATTTCTTCTTTTCTTTTTGCTGTGACTTTTGTACCCACCTGGAGTGAACAAACTCTTACAAGTTTCATCCAATTACCTGAAGTGCAGTTGGCCACACTGTGGTGAACACAATCTCTTTCAGTGGGAGAGAGGGACAGTCCCTTAGCAGCTCGAGGCACCATCGTTCATTAGGACATGATTTGCCTCTCACCAGCAGAGCCAAAGCAGCAAATCTACAGGATGTCATAACAAGGTGTGCTATTGAAAGATAGGCTGAACAGCCTTAACAAAAGGGCCCTCTCCACATTATACCTTCCTCTTACTACTTTGCTCAGTCCCTGTCTTTTATGATCTCCTGAGGGAACATTTCAAAGGGGTGCGTGGAAGTGAGGCCCACAAATCCAATTAATAGCTGATGTGGTTTGTGCCTGGAATCACCATGCACCACCTGAAAAAAAACCCTGCCTGAGTGCAGCAGACTATGAAAAGTAAAATATTGGGCAGAGGGCTGTAAATAAGCCTCTCAAACAGCCTTGCCTGGTTTTCTTGCCCTGGGCTAGGAAAATCTTTGATAACTAGCTCAGCACCTTTGCTCTTATGGTCCAGTTCATCTCATAGGACTACCTCTCTGCCCTTCTGAACCAGCCCAGTTAGGATTTTAGTTTTACTGGAACTATGTGGTTGATGTAGCAGAGGGTAGGTAGGGGAAAGAGCTCATATTCTTTCCAGATCACAGCTCCTTGGTCTCATGCAGGCAGGACTCACTGGCTGCTTATAGAGGTCATCCTTCATGGAGCAAGTGTTGGGGAAGTGATGGCACAAGCTCACAGACTCACAGAATGTTAGGGATTGGAAGTGACCTTGGAAGACCATTGAGTCCAACCCTCTTGCCAGAACAGGATCATCTGACACAGGTCACACAGGAACACAGCCAGCTGGGTTTTGAATGTCTCCAGAGGAGACTCCACAACCTCTCTGGGCAGCCTGTTCCAGGGCTCTGTCAGCTTCACAGTGAAAAAGTTAGCAATGCAGGCTTCTCCCCTGCCTGTGTGTGTATAGCACATAACTATGCACAGTGCATCCAGCCTATTCCTTCCAATTTCTTCTTCTCGGAGAACAGCCACTACTCGTGGCACTGGGGACCCAAAATGCAGCTAAGAATCAGCTAGTCCAATAACTCACCTACACAATCCATCCCTAGAGAGAATGAGCTGGGTGCCTGAACACATGAGGGAATCTTATTTCTATCCATCTTCTGCATGGTTATGGCTTTTATCCAATTAGCTGACTTTTTACCACCTATGATGTGTTTTTCTTGCCAGCATGCCTAGAAGAAGCACTACACCCAAGTGCCCAAAAGGGAATTGCTGTGGAGATGGATGAAGTGACATGATGAAGGTCACCCAAAGCTTGTGTTGGAGAAAGAAGTTGAACCTGGGGCTCTCCCAGCAGAGACTGAGCATTATGACCTAGGCTCTGGATGTGATTAGAGGAAAAAGATTTCATCACAGGATCATAGGATGTCAGGGGTTGGAAGGGACCCAAAGAGATCATCCAGTCCAACCCCCCTGCCACAGCCATACAATCTAGCTCAGGTCACAGAGGAATGCATTCAGACAGGTCTTGAAAGTCTTCAGAGAAGGAGACTCCGCAACCTCTCTGGGGACCCCATTCCAGCGCTCTAGGACCCTTACAGTAAAGAAATTCCCCCTTGTGTTGAGCTGGAACCTCCTGTGCTGCAGCTTCCATCCATTGCTCCTTGTCCTATCCCAGGGAGCAGTGAGTAGAGCCTGTCCCCCCGTCCTGACCCCCAGCCCTCAGATACTTATAAACATTGATTAATTCCCCTCTCAGTCTTCTCTTCTCCAGACTAAGCAGCCCCAGGTCCCTCAGCCACTCCTCATCAGGCAGTGTTCCAGTCCCCTCATCATCCTTGTAGCCCTCTGCTGGACCTTATCCAGCAGGTCCCTGTTCTTTTTAAAATGAGGAGCCCAAAACTGAATGCAGTACTCAAGATGAGGTCTCAACAGGGCAGCATAGGGGTGAAGGAGAATCTGCTGGACACACTCTTCTTAATACACCCCAGAATCCCATTGGCCTTCTTGGCCACAAGGGCACATTGCTGTGCCATGGACAACTCGCTATCCACCAGCACTCCCAGGTCATGGTTGAAAAAGGGTCCCCTGTAAGTCCTGCCCTGCCTCAGTAGCCAAGAACAACTGCAGAGCAGTAGAGGACATCTACCAATATTTCCCTTTCCTAGGGCATCTGTGCAGCTTACCAGAAAAGGAAAGGCATGCCCACAGCTGGACCAGATGGGCAGCTGATTCCTACTCTCTCACTGGTACATCATCAGCCTAGCCCTGCACAACTGAGTTTTCCTTTTGCTGTTCCCAGAAACACCATTTTCCAATGCTTTTTCCATTTCCAGAGCAGGTCAGACTGTCATGGCCAGTGGCTCTATTGTGGTCTCTAACTGCATTACAGAGATGACATAGGACTGAGGCAGAATGCCATAGCCAAGAGCACTGCCAGCAGCACACTAACAACCAGAAACTTAAAGGCTGTTCTCCAGAGAGTACTTCAGGATCTGTGAACCAAAGCAGATGCTTTAGTACATCACAGTATCACAGTCTCACAGTATCACCAAGGTTGGAAGAGACCTCACAGATCATCAAGTCCAACCTGTTACCACAGAGCTCAAGGCTAGACCATGGCACCAAGTGCCACGTCCAACCTTGCCTTGAACAGCCCCAGGGACGGCGACTCCACCACCTCCCTGGGCAGCCCATTCCAGTGTCCAATGACTCTCTCAGTGAAGAACTTTCTCCTCACCTCAAGCCTAAACTTCCCCCGGTGCAGCCTGAGGCTGTGTCCTCTCGTTCTGGCGCTGGCCACCTGAGAGAAGAGAGCAACCTCCCCCTGGCCACAACCACCCTTCAGATAGTTGTAGACAGCAATAAGGTCTGCCCTGAGCCTCCTCTTCTCCAGGCTAAACAATCCCAGCTCCCTCAGCTTCTCCTCATAGGGCTGTGCTCGAGGCCTCTCACCAGCCTCGTCGCCCTTCTCTGGACATGCTCAAGGATTTCAATGTCCCTTCTAAACTGGGGGGCCCAGAACTGAACACAGTACTCGAGGTGTGGTCTAAGCAGTGCAGAGTACAGGGGCAGAATGACCTCCCTGCTCCTGCTGACCACACCATTCCTGATGCAGGCCAGGATGCCATTGGCTCTCTTGGCCACCTGGGCACACTGCTGGCTCATGTTCAGGCGGGTATCAATCAGCACCCCCAGATCCCTCTCTGTCTGGCTGCTCTCCAGCCATTCCGACCCCAGCCTGTATCTCTGCATGGGGTTGTTGTGGCCAAAGTGCAGCCCCTGGCACTTGGAGCCATTGAATGCCATCCCCTTGGACTCTGCCCATCTGTCCAGGCAGTCAAGGCGGTCAAGGTCCCGCTACATGTTCCCATATAGAAACTCTCTTAGAAGATCTGAAATGGAGCCAAAAGCACAGGAGAGGATCTTGCTTCAAACACTGCTAGAAGAAAGTCTCTTTGGCCAAAATGTGCCTAGCTATTTTTCTGCACTCCAGTAAACCTGGCTGCTGTCTCCATCCTGGAGATGACTTCATTTCACTAGACTTCTCAGCCCATGCTCTCCGTGCCTCAAAAGCAATTGTTTGTGGTGCAGCTGGAAAATGTGTATCATCACAGTTGCCTTTTTTCCCACTGCAGAGTAATTAATCGATACTTCTCAGGGCGGGCAGTCAATTCTCATTACACTGGGCTCTCACAGCACTGGGCTTTTGCCACTCGAGTGGAAAAGCTAAGAGAGACACTTCATGCTCAGGCTGTGGTCTCTGCTTCACACTCTTGTTTGCTTTGGGCTGGGAGAGTGTGAAGGCAGCACGGCAAAACTGGCATTGCAGGAGGCAGTCAGTGTCTGCCAGCGTGAATTAACTGGGGGGGTGCTGGGGGTGAGAAGCTGGACATGAGCTGGCACCATGAGCTCACAGCCCTGGGCTGCATTCCCAGCAGTGTGGGCAGCAGGTGATTTGCCCCTCTGCTGTTGTCTACAACTACCTGAAGGGAGGCTGTAGCCAGGTGGGGGTCAATCTCTTCTGCCAGGCAACCAGCAACAGAACAAGGGGACACAGTCTCAAGTTGTGCCAGGGCAGGTCTAGGCTGGATGTTAGGAGGAAGTTCTTGCCAGAGAGAGTGATTGGCACTGGAATGGGCTGCCCAGGGAGGTGGTGGAGTCGCCGTCCCTGGAGCTGTTCAAGGCAGGATTGGACGTGGCACTTGGTGCCATGGTCTAGCCTTGAGCTCTGTGGTAAAAGGTTGGACTTGATGATCTGTGAGGTCTCTTCCAACCTGGTTGATTCTGTGATTCTATTCTATTATTACAAAGAATCCCTAATTCAGTAACTCTGCTGTCCTGCATCAGTGACACTCACCCATTATTAGTGCTTTCATCCCCTCACATTCAGTGCAGAACACAAAAGCTGCTGGTAGAAAGCAAGTCTGACCTTGAATGTCTTCAGCAATGATATTTGAACTACATCCCTGGGCAACTTGTTCCAGTATTTTACCACTCTCATTGTGAAGAACTCCTTCCTTACATCCAGCCTAAATCTACCCTGTCCCAGTTTCTAACCCTTGCCCCTTGTCCTATCACTACAATCTCTTCTAAACAGCCTTTTCAAAGCCTTCCTGTAGGTCCCCTTCAGATGTTGAAATGTAGCTCTAAGGTCTCCTCAGAGCCTTCTTTTCTCCATGCTAAAGAGCCCCAATTCCTTCAGCCTGTCTTTGTAAGAGAGATGCTCCAGCCCTCTGAGAAGAAGCCTTAAAGCAAGGATGCCGTTAATGCGACCCTCACTGTTCCCCCTGCACTGCTAACTCCGCAGCCAAGCTCTGGAAACGATGATTGCAAAGCACAGTTTTGGAAGCCATTCATGAAAGAAAGCAAAACAAAAAAAACAAACCCACAACACCAGAAAAGGCTAAAAGTTAGAACTTCAAACAGGAGCAGGAAAGCTGGCTGGCATTACATGATAACGTGGCACTTTCTTACCCCTCTTCAATTGTTTGAGGTTTGTGCCTCTGTTTAGTAGGTCTGTTCGTTATCGCCCTCCAATTAGCAGAGACTTTTTTATTCCTGATTATTTGTATGAAATTCACATTTAATTAGCAATACAGCTGAGTCTCGAATGGCAGCTTTAAAAATAGCCTTCTTACCCATCAAGCAGCCAAATGGTCTTTCTGAGATGTTTGCAGAACTGCAAACCTTCGTTTGTCTGCTAATTACCCCACTGCTGGGAAGAGGGGAAAGCAAAAACACCTGACAGTCAGGGGGGGTTGTTCACTGGGTGCTTCCATTGTGAGCCCCGTGGAAAAAGGCAAAATCTGCTTCTTAAAGCCTCCTGGTGGGCTTTACTTTAAGGAATGGAGTTTAGCAAGCTGTTGGCAGATGCTGCACAATAGCTGGGGAATTAAAAGACTGGGTAATAACGAAGAGAAAACAGGTGCGATAGGAGACGTCAGGCATCGGACAGGCACGGGGCAAAAGGGGAAGAAATATGTTTGTAGCACCAATAAGCCTCCCCCCCAAAAAAAAGAAAAGAAAACCAACAGTAAAGTTTCAAAGAATGGGCCCTCCTGCTGTACAGCTGGAGAGCATTATGGTATTTGAAAACAAATACAAAAACAAGCTCAAAATGCATCTTTGCTGTATGTTGGGGGGTGTATGGTAGAAAAAAAAAGTCCCTTAATCTACCCTTGAAGTGATTCCATATTTGCAAAGGAATGTGGCAGCTTTCCAGGGCTCTGCTGGTCAGCTCTTCCATCACACCATGCTGGATACAATGCTGCTGCTCTCCTGGCCCTTGGGATGGGTGAGCACACACACACCTCATTGCAACGTGGCCACTGCTTTCATCCAGTGCTGCTGGGTCAGCAGGAAAGGGATGTTATCAGCTGGGCAAGGGGAAAATGCACGTTTTCATAGCAGAGGGTTACAGGGCAAAATACTCAATATGAGAAGAAAGGAAACATATTTCAAATTTTAAGCCTAATTCTAGCAGGAGATTACAGCAGTTCTTGCCAGAGAGAGTGATTGGCATTGGAATGGGCTGCCCAGGGAGGTGGTGGAGTCGCTGTGCCTGGAGGTGTTGAAGAAAAGACTGGATAGGGCACTTAGTGCCATGGTCTGGTTGATTGGCTAGGGCTGGGTGCTAGGTTGGACTGGATGAGCTTGGAGGTCAACCTGGTTGAATCTATGAGTTGCCCATGCCCGAGGTGGGGTTTGAAGGCTGTTGGTGATATGCATAATCCAAGGGGACAGATGATTCAGCAGTGTGGCTTTCCAGTGCTCCTAGTCTCATTTATACTCAGACTGGCCCCTGAAGCCCACAGAGGTAAAAAGCTAAGTGAGGTACCAAGACAGCCCTTTTAGATGACCGAAATGCACTACTGATGTGCAAGACCCCACCTCATCCTCCAACCTCCTTCTCACCATCCTCACCGAGTCCTAAGCTCCAAGAAGTGCTTCTAAGGCAGCATTTGAAGGCAGGGAGTGAAGGCACTAACACCTCCGCCCAGACACTAAAGGGCAGTAATGAAATTGGTCTGCTGCTGCCAGAGAAGTGGAGAGGATTCCTCAGAGAGTCACTTTGGATCTCCAGCCGCAGTAATACGTTGTTATGAATCTCTATCAGTGCACTTGTAGTGCAGCTGGAGAGAGTGCCTGACATTGCCTCCAGTGACCTTTTCACTACAGCCCAAGTGCTGCAGAGCTGGTGTTTCAAGAGGAATTCAAATCGAATTTACTCAGGCAGAAAGGATTGGCCCGAGGACAGCCCTGCCCCTCTCTCCCTAGCTCTCCTTGTCATTCTCATGGAAATTGAAATTCTTTATGCACGGTGCTTCTCCCCATGCTGCCACAAATGTGTCCCTTTAACCAGCAGGAACAGCCACTTCTGTCAGAGGGTCCTTCCACAGCCTGCCAGTCACATCTGGGCACCGCAGGTGAAGGTGTCTGCAGGCAGTGCCCGTGGCAGAGGTCAGAGGATGAAGGTGTGAACTTGAATACATAGAATCACAGAATCAGTCAGGGTTGGAGGGGACCAGGAGGATCATCTAGTTCCAACCCCCCTGCCATGGGCAGGGACATCCTACCCTGTCAAAATACAACCTGTCAAAAGCTCACAACTTGAAGCCAAGGAGCAAGACCTTAGTGCCTAATGCTGAGGTGGGGTCCTGCACCCTTCTGTTCTAGTTTGAGCCTAGCTAGAATGTTTTGGTGAGAAGGGCTAGATAATAGGCTGAGAAATGAAAACAATGGTGAGGTCTGCTTCCCTCACAGTCTTGCTGAGATGTGTAGAAAGGAAAAGCAAAACATTAGATAAAGGCACTTCGCTTGGGCACTTTGCTCTGGGCTTTGCTCTTAGCTCTTTGCCTGCTGGGGAGCTGAGGCTGCTGGCTGAACTCCATCTTGCTTTCTAACCTCACCCTCCCTTTGCTTTGGCTGATTTCACCTTTGCTTCTTAATCCCCTTGGCCGAACCTCCATTCTTCCTTGGGACTGGGGTAAGGTTGAGAGGGGTAGGGGAAAGGTGAGGGGTGGTTGAGAGCCCCTCCTGGGGACTCAGGTTTCTGGGAGGGGAGTTGTGTCTGTATTACCTTTTTTACCTTGCCTATTTCTGTCTATAACTGTATATACTGTAACTATCTGCTTGTACATTGTGCCAGCTGTAAATATAAGCTTCATTCAAATTTCCAGAGCCGACTGAGTCTAGTCTGGGTGATTTCTAAAGTGTGGGGGGGTGGGGGGACAACCAAACCACCACACCTTCCTAGGGCAAAATGCACATGTTTGGGAGGGGGAAATGTTGGGGTGTTTTTTTTCTGGTTCTTTCCTGGCACAGTATGATTATTTCATCCATGTCTCCATGAGGTGCTTTAAAAAGTAATTCCTTTGATTAATTCGGTGTCTGTATTCTCACTGTTTTGCTCCCCACCAATTTATGACAAAATTGCACAAAGTGGGCAACAAAATATAGCCCTGTCAGGCTCCTGTCTTCATGGATATAAAGAAAAATGTGAGACTGTCAGGCACACAAATGTGCCAAACCCCAAGGAAAATTATTGCATTCTGCTTGACATTTACTTTAATTTTACAAAATTCTCTAATACCATTATAAATAATAATAATAAAAAGCAGCATGGAAAGATTGTTAAGTGCATTTATTTTCATTTCCTGGCTTTGTGATTTATGGGTTTGGGTTATTTTGTTTTATTCCCCTCCCCTGCCTCTCTCCTCAAGAAGAAAGAGCTCAAGCACCTTGAGCTCAAACACTGAAGTTGGGTCAGCCAAGGAGATGTGCCTTGCTCAGAAGAGTGGGGTTAAGTAACAGGGGATGTCTCTGCTTCCAAAAGCTCTGTGGGTCTTTCATTGATCCCCTGTCAAATGCTCTCTAAGGGACAGGTAGCTGGGTCAGGTCTACAGAGAGAGTGATTGGCATTGGAATGGGCTGCCCAGGGTGGTGGTGGACTCACCATCCCTGGAGGTGTTCAAGCAAAGCCTGGCTGAGGCACTTAGTGCCATGGTCTGGTTGATTGGATAAGGCTGGGTGCTAGGTTGGACTGGATGAGCTTGAAGGTCTCTTCCAACCTGGCTGATTCTATAATTCTAAAATTCTATGAAAAAAGCATCATCAGGTTCCAGTGAGTTCTTGGCTTTGTCTTGAAGGTCTTTTCCAATCTAAGAAATTCTGTTTTTCTTCCCCTATACTCAGCACTGCTGAGGCCACACATCAAGTGCTGTGTCCAGTTTTGGGCTCCTCAATTCACGAGAGATGTGGAGATAGAAGGGTGATAAAGCTGGTGAGGGGCCTGGAGCACAGCCCTGTGTGGAGAGGCTGAGGGAGCAGGGGAGACCTCTTTGGGAGGAGAGGCTGAGGGAGCAGGGGAGACCTCATTGGGAGGAGAGGCTGAGGGAGCAAGGGAGCAGGGCAGACCTCATTGCTGTCTACAACTACCTGAAGGGAGGCTGTAGCCAGGTGGTCAGTCACTTCTCTCAGGCATCCAGCAACAGAACAAGGGGACACAGCCTCAAGTTGTGCCAGGGGAGGTCTAGGCTGGACGTTTGGAGGAAATTCTTGCCAGAGAGAGTGATTGGCATTGGAATGGGCTGCCCAGGGAGGTGGTGGAGTCGCCATACCTGGAGGTGTTCAAGAAAAGACTGAATGGGACACTTAGTGTCATGGTCTAGTTGATTGGCTAGGGCTGGGTGCTAGGTTGGACTGGATGATCTTGGAAGTCTCCTCCAACCTGGTTGATTCTATGATTCTATGATAACTGCTAATACCCATCCAAGGAAGTTGATTTACACCAGCTAAGGGTCTAATTGGGAATGATCTGATGATGTCAAGTGGAAATGGGAGACAGACACCCAAGATAAGTGTGGACAGTTATACCACAATACATGCTCAATAATAACTTAAACATTAGTAATGAAAATAGAGAAAGGATTACACCTGGAGAAAAAGGAGACAGAAGAAAGTGGAAGGCAGCAGCACCAGTTTACAAGAAGAGGATGAGCAGAGGCTGTTTGAAAAGAACACACTGAGTGATGGTGAGGGCTTAATCCTGCTCACCCTGCTCAGCGAGCTGTGCCACTCCACCCCCTCCATGAGATCAGGGTTGGCCATCCCACCCTTGAAGCTCATACAAAGAAGCCCTGGAGCACACAGTTTTTAATTGAGAGGCAAGCCTTCAGTCTTGCTCAGGTGGCAAGACTTCTTCAGTCCTACTCAGGTGGAGCTCCAAAGGCCATCAGGGCTTGTTCTGCTAGCTCACTTAATTGCTTCTGAAAATCCCATGTTCTCCTCTCTGCCAAACCTCAGAGTCACACACCAAAGGAAACGGGAGAAGCAAACCACTGCAAGGCATCAAGGTGACTTTTCCTCTGACAGATGAAGGCAAAGAAAAGTGTATGAAAATAATTGATGTGATGTAGCGAAGGGAGCTGGCATCATTTACATACTGAACTGACAGCCTGCACCATTCTCAGGCCCTTTCCACCATAAATAATGCTTTATAGTGACACAAAAAAGCCCTATTTAACTTGGAAGTTTTAAAGGCACCATCTGAGTGGACAGATGGCTTCTGGACTCCCCAAGAAAATGTTTATATAGGAGACCATGCTTTAGGTAAAATATATAACCTGGGTGATACAGGAATGGCTCTGTAGCCTCTGATCTGGTGCCTTCCAGTGATCTCCAGCCCATATTCATGATCCTGCACTCATTCCAAGGGCTGAGGCACTGCCTGGGACACAGCTTTAACCCATGGGCCCCTGCAGCCTGGAAACATCGAAGGGCTTTGAGTGGTCAGTATTTGCTACCCTTCCTCTCTACATTCCCCTTGTCTCTCATTTCCAAGATGCTTTGGTCTCCTTACAGCTTCCTTCAGAGTTGGTTTGGAGGCAGGTATGCTGCTGCCCTCCCCATTGCTCACCACACACTGCTGCTCACAAAACCCCACCCTCACCTGGGTTGGTTAAAATGAGCTCAGTGTAAGTAGTAATCTTTCTTGTTTTGACAGAAGTGACTCACGGAGTGCTCTGTGGGTTAGGATATCCAGCAGGTAGGTGTCCACAGAGAGATGAGAGTGGTGACCTCTGCAGCCAAGCAAGGATGGAAGAACAAGTCCTTGTACAGCTCTCACTCAACTGGTTGGGTTGGTGGGAACAGGAATGGGATGCTAGAGGAAAAGAGGTTTCAGTGAGGGGTTTCAGTGAGCTTGTCTGTTCCTTCCAGCTTGGAAGGTTTAATTTGCTTCCCTCTGTGAAGGGATGGCTGCTTTTGGGATCTAAACCCTGCTGAAGCATGGGGGCTGTAATAATCCAAAACAAACAAGGAAGGTCTGTCCTGGGATCTCCAGGAACATACAAAGGCCACAGTGGTTCAATGGCCATCAAACCTGAGCTCCTCAGTGCCCGTTGCTCGAGTTAGTAGTGCTGCTCCCTCATGCAGACATTATCCCTCTCCCCTCCCTCTGTGGCCACCCTGTCCTCTCGGGTCTGTGCTCTGTCAGCGAGCAGGTTCCTCCTGAAGCTTCTCCTTTCTAAGGCCCTTCTGGGAAGTGAAACGTGCTGCCTGCTCAGGACAAGGTGCTACAATGGGCATCTACCTGGGGAGAAAGATGGATCACCGAGTCAGGAATCAATCGAGAGGTTGTGATGGCATCATAAATCAGGGGATGCTGAGTGTTAAAAGAAGCCCAACACTTGATTTATAACTTGGCACAAGCCATTTGTCGCCAGCCAAGACTTCCAGAAAGAGAAACGTTTTTGTAAGCTTAATTTAACATTATTTTTTTCCACTGTGCTAAGGGTTTCTGCTGGGTTTATTTTCCTTCTCCCCCACCCCAAGATAAAACTCAATTTGCAGATAAAAGCAGCCAAATGACACGGGAAGATTTCGTTTCACTTTGAAATGCTTGATGGGGTTGAGCTCTCTTTTCCCTAATCCTGGGTCATTCGTCTCTGAGCCTCCAACTCCTTCCCAATGTCTTTTAATACCGAGTCTCACTGGGAGCTGAAGGCTTTCGCTGCTAGATGGCTGGTGCAAATCCAGCTCATGCTGCTGAAAAGCATTATCAGTTAATCACCACTCTGCTGCTGATGTGAAGGTCATTTTGGTACCACCAGCAGGTAGGCAGCTCCCTCACCTAAGCCTGCCTCTGCCCTCACTGTTAGCCTTGTCTGGAGGTAGCTGCAAGAGAGATCAGGCGATTAGCTGCAAGAGGTATGATGAGATTTTTACCCCTGAGCTGCAGGGACTCAGCAGAGAGGATAAGTTTGTGCTGCTGCTGCTGCTCAGAGCTGTGTCTGGGAACCTGCACTCCCTGATACATTGAGCTGCTTTATCTGTCCCTGTACCTCAGCATCTCGATGAGGGCATCTCTGTCACACTGTCAGATGGTGCATAAACAACCATCACCCTACTTTTGTTTTTGAAATGAGGGATGAAGGTTTCATTTGGTGTGAAAACCAAATGAATTTAGAACTAAACATCTGAATTTAGAACTAAACATCTGTTTAATTCTGGAGCAAGAGTGAGACTTGGTGGCATGTGGACAATGCTGTTCCCAAAGTACTCACCTGTTTTTTCCTTCTTTTAATTATCTGGGTTTGGAATGGATTGCTCTAGGTGCTTTAAATGAAGGTGGAGAAGCACAAGGGGTAGGGGCTCTTCTGGAGTGTTCTGTTTGTACTGCTGCTAATGTGCTTACAGACAGGTTATATATTGGATGTGTGCTTCTATAAGGGGTACCCTGAATCATAGAAACAACCATGTTGGAAGAGACCTCTAAGATCATCCAATCCAACCTAGCACCCATCCCTGTCCAATCAACCAGACCATGGCACTAAGTGCCTCATCCAGGCTTCGCTTGAACACCTCCAGGGACAGCAACTCCACCACCTCCCTGGGCAGCCCATTCCAATGCCAATCACTCTCTCTGCCAACAACTTCCTCCTAACATCCAGCCTAGACCTCCCCCAGCACAACTTGAGACTGTGTCCCTTTATTCTGCTGCTGCTTGCCTGAGACCGTGTATCGTTGGCCAAGGTGACCAGAAACATTTCCCCAACTGCCTGTTGGTATTTCTGGGGGGACACTAAAGGCTGAGGACTTGCCCACTGCCCCCATGGCAGGAGGAATTAAGAGAACCATGTTGTTGCTACAAGCACTGGTGTCATGAGAAGCTAGAATGAGCCCTGCAAAACCACCTCTGCTGACATGCAGAGTGTGTCCAGGTGTTGGTCCTGGTCTTTCCATTTTAGGTTATGTATCCACATTAGACCTACTGAAAGAAGTTTGCAGAAGCCCAGATCTTGCCTGATGGAGGGAAAGTCTCCATCTTCAGCTTCTCAAGGAAGAGCTGAGCTGCAGAGGCCATGGCAAGGGGGTTGGATTGAAAACTGGAGAAAGCTCTTGCTCTGGGTCTCCCTCTGAGGCTGTGTTTCCCCCATCACTCTGACTTTCTCTAACTCAGTCCAGACGCTGAGAAAGCTGTGAACCTCAGGGAAGCTCTTTGGCAGAGCTGATGCACATTTTGCCTGGTTTCAGATTTCATGTGAATAGAACACCCAGGCCCCAAACCTGCAGGGCTCTTGTTTCATTTGAGTTAAAATAATGACCAATTTGTACATGCCAGAACCACAGGATCACTCCACAGCACTTTGTTAGCTCTATTTGTCCACTTGACAAGCATATAATTGTGCTTCTTAATTGGATGTGTTTGTCAGTGCAAAGCATCATGCACAAGGCCATCATGGGAGCAGCCTCTGCTGTGGGACTTATGTCAGTCCAGTGTAAGGCTCTGGCAGGTCCACACCAGGACATCGAAAGAGAAAAAGCAGCAACTTTCTATCCATGAAAGGATCAAAAGTGATGTCCATCTGACCTCCTCTTTTCCATGGGAAGAGAGTGATTTGCCATTGGAATGGGCTGCCCAGGGAGGTGGTGGAGTCACCATCCCTGGGGGTGCTTAGGAAAAGACTGGATGAGGCACTTAGTGCCATGGTCTGGCTGACTGGATAGGGCTGTGCAATAGGTTGGAGTGGATGATCTTGGAGGTCTCTTCCAACCTGGTTGATTCTATTCTAATCACAGAGTGGTAGGGATTGGAAGGGGTATCTGGAGATCATCTAGTCCACCCTCCCCCTGGCTTACAGCAGGGTCACCTAGAGCAGGTTGCACAGGAATGCTACATAAGGAATAACAAAATGCTGATGGTGACACTCAGCTAAAGAGAGCACCAATGTGCCCTGTGATTGCTGTCACTTTCTTGGTGAAGGTGGATTTAGCAGAGCTCTGTAGTGATGTTCAGAGTGAGTTCTCTGCTCACAGAGGTCTGAAACAAGACAGAGCTTCCAACATGAGCTTGCAAAGAGGGTCTGAACTGGAGGTTTAGCAATGCACCGCTTGCTGCTCTGCTGAGGTATGTGGCACATTCCTCATCTGCTGGGTAAGTGGGGCAAGATGCTCTTGCTCCAGCAGTTGCCAGTTTCCCGTTCCCATTTCCATCAAGCTTGCTCCTGTTGAGCAAGGTTAACCTGGAGCAGCTCCCACAGGAGTTGCTGGTGGTGCCCAGTTCCAGTTCCTTGCACACACCTCTGATCTCTTGATTCCCTCTGTCTCCAGAGGTGACCTTCCCCAGCAGCACTGGGTTCGCTGAAGGCAGCAGCACAGGGCTTTCATTTCTGCTGATATAGGTCAGGAGTCAAAGAACCTCTGTGTCACTCCAAATCCCTCCCTTCTCCAGAAAAGGCTTTTGAAGGTAAAGGTGGTTTCCCAACGCTGCAGAGCAGCTCTTGCTCTTGCAGTGGCAAGGAGAACACTGTCCCAAGCCCCAGAAGCTGTCTGTCTGCGAAGCCTCCTGTGAACCCACTGACACTGCCTGCCCAGCTCCAAGGAGACACGGACAGGGGCAGCCAGACTTGATAGGCTCTGATTTCATTTTAAAGACCTCTTCTGCCTCCTTTCTAATTGAAAGGCGAGCCTGTGGCAGAGCAAGGATCCTAAATGGGTCAGAGCAGCAGGCGGGCTCCAAAACAAACATCGTTAACGCCAAACCACTGAACCATACAGAGCGAGCTGACAGTGCCTCTTTTGCCTGCTGACTTTGACCACACAGACACTGTGGTCTCAAAGAGGCAGACAGGGCTACTCCTGCTGGCGCAGTGGGCATCTACAGGGGAGGAAAAGGGGAGATGCCACAAGACAGGGCAAAGGCAGAGGTCTCTGCAGGGCTGTGAGGTAGGAAACCTTCCACAAAGCTGCATCAGAGAGTTGAGTGCAACATTGCTGTGGTTTGGACAAAATGAAGCTAAGAGGTGACCTCATGGCTCTCTACAGCTTCCTGAGGAGAGGACTTGGAGAAGGAGGTGCTGAACTCCCTGGTACCTAGTGATGGGATGTGTAGGAATAGTTCACCACTGTCTCAGAGCAAGTTTCAAATGGACATTTCTTTACTGAGAAGATGGTCAAACACTGGAATGGGCTTCCTAGAGAGAGGGTCGATGGCAGAAACCTCTCAGTGTTTAAGATGCAAATTGGACAATGCCCTTAATAACATGCTTTAACTTTTGGTCATCCCTGAAGTGGTCAGGCTGTTGGATTAAGTGCTCATTTCCAACTGAAAAATTCTGTTCCGTTCTCTCTGCCTGTTGAGCTTTTCTCTCTGGTGCTCTGAGTTCCACAGAAGTTGACCCTGCTGTAGGGGTTGAGTTTATTTGTTTGTTGTGGGTTCTTTGCAGATAGGCCAAAATGCAGAGCATGGCTCCACACCAGCTGCTTTGCCTCCTCTCTGCTTGGTGCATCTGCATGACTGTGGGTTGAGTTGCTCTTGTTGGCATCTCCTGGAGGGATGTGTGTCCGGGTCCTGCTTCTCTGCAGCCTGGGCTGTGGGTACAGCTCTGTGCCAGGGTATATGTCCACCCCTCCCAGCAAGAACAAATAAAGTAGAGAATTCAAATATCCTCCACTTACAAATGGTGCCCATGGTCCATTTAGTTTCATATACACAAAGTAATATCGTTCATAGGCAAAATCCCAGGAGCTTCCCAGAGTACAGAGAGGATTGGTGTTGCTTAGTTACCAGCAGTATGCTGGCATACTGAGATAAATCAATACAGCTCCAAATATTAAAGCCTTTAAAATAAAATCAAAGTCATGTCCATGATCCCCAGTGCTTCCTCTTTACCTTCAAACAAACATGGCATCAGGCTGGAGCCATGCAGGAGGCAGGGAAGGACCTGGAGACTGCACAGGCTTCTGCTTTTCCTTTGCTTGCTTTTTCTTTTCCTTTGACTAAGAGCAGAGGATAGGCTGTGCCAGCCCAAGGGAGAGGCAGGCAGAGGAGAGGGGATGGACAGCCAGAGCTTTGCAATGGACATGGAGGTGTGGGTGACTTCTTGCTTCTCCCCAGCTCTGTATCATGATTAATTACTTGTGAAGCCCTTTGAGCATTTGTCTTTCTTGTGTGACTGAACGTTGAAGCTCAGACAGAAACGTGGCAGCAGCAGCTCTTGTCTTCTGAGGCCCTTCTGTCTTCTGACTTGCTAGGAGGACCCTGGGCAAGACAGGTCTTGTCTTCTGAGGCCATTCTCTCTTCTGACTTGCTAGGAGGACCCTGGGCAAGACAGGTCTTGTCTTCTGAGGCCATTCTCTCTTCTGACTTGCTAGGAGGACCCTGGGCAAGACAGCTCTGTTCTTCCGAGGCCCTTCTGTCTTCTGACTTGCTAGGAGTACCCTGGGCAAGATGCTGTGGACTCAACATGAAAGAGGACCACAGAACCCTCAGCAGAGTCACAACATTGCTGGCAGTCAGTACTACCTCTGCTGAGAAACAGGGGAGAAATATCTATAAAAACCACCAAAGCGGCACAGTTCCCCCAAAGAAGTCCCTCAGCTGCCAGCATCAGGGCTCCCTGCTCACCCTGGGATGGACATGTGAGCGCTGTGGGTGGCAGATGCTGCTGCTGGTCAGTGCAGGTGGGATGGTGTCATCCTTGAAGGGGAGTTTATGGAAGCTGATAACTTTAAGTGTTTAAATCCTGCTCTTAATTAAAGTAGGAAAAGGAGGAAATCATGTCCCAAAGATTGAAAAAGAACCAGCAAAGCATAGGAGAGAAATAATCCTCCTTGGCTCATTTACTAGAGTGAATAAAATCAGTGGGAAATGGTGATTGACCTCACTTGTTTGTATAAATTAATTTGCTGAGGCAAATCTCACAGACTGAGAATGGCATGGGAAGGTCTTGCTCCAGAGTCGAGTGCTGGCAATGCCTCACACCCACAGGGGTGGGATAGGCTGCCTGGATCAGATCTCCAGGCTCAGTAATCCCAGAGAATCAGAGCTCAGGTTCTGAAATGCAAATTCAAGGCAAGCCAGAGACCTTGGTGCATGGGCACAGTGCTGAGATAAGTCACTTACTGGCACCTGAGAGTGGGTTAAGCTGTCTATATAGACACAGCCCTCAGACTTTGTATGACAGTAATACCTAGAGAAATCTGCCAGGATTAGATCACTTATATTAGATTTGGTAGATACTCACATTCAGCCTCCTCTCCCCAAAGATTCTAATGTAAGTAGACAAGGCAAAATCGTGCTGAGAAAAAGGGCTGTAACCTTACTCCAGCTTGTAGAAGGCAAACTAAAGCACAGCAAGCTTTAGTCACTTGCCCCAGAGACTGAGAAAATGTGTAGCTGAGCAAGCAACTGAACCTAGGGTGTGCTAGAAGAACCAGGACCATTTGGGGATACTGAGGGGATGGTTTGCTGGCACCAGCTCTGTCAGTGCTGGGAGCAAGGTGGCAGCCCTCACAGGCAGCACAGTGTGTCCACACCTGTGCTCAGCAGCTTGCAGGATGTGTCAGAGCCTGTGCTCTCCTGCACCAGCTGCCTGTGTCCATACTTGTGCTCAGCAGCTTGCAGGATGTGTCAGAGCCTGTGCTCTCCTGCAGCAGCTGCCTGTGTCCATACCTGTGCTCAGCAGCTTGCAGGACGTGTCAGAGCCTGTGCTCTCCTGCAGCAGCTGCCTGTGTCCATACCTGTGCTCAGCAGCTTGCAGGACGTGTCAGAGCCTGTGCTCTCCTGCACCAGCTGCCTGTGTCCATACCTGTGCTCAGCAGCTTGCAGGACATGTCAAAGCCTATGCTCTCCTCCAGCAGCTTCATGGTATCAGCAAGGATGTGGTGCAGCTCCCTGGTATAGAGACTGTCAGTCTCTGATAGGGAGAGAGGAGTACCTGGAGGATGATTTGGAGGTGTTTGCTATGGTCTATGTTCTGAGATACTCTCCAGGGGAGCCAGTCTTGCCCCACAGGTGGGAGTGGGGAGATGGGGAGTTGAAGGTCCCTGGACTGAGCTTGCTGTCATGGGAGATCCTCCACCCACAGTGTTTTGGTGGCCTGGCTGTGATGTCACAGCCTCAAGGCACTTAGTGCCATGGTCTGGCTGACTGGATAGGGCTGGGTGCTAGGTTGGACTGGATGATCTTGGAGGTCTCTTCCAACCTGGTTGATTCTGTGATTCAATGAGGGGTGCTCTGACGTGAGTGGCCATCCTGACCCACCACTGGAAGCTAAGCTCTGTTTGTTTTCCATACTCTCAGGGGAAGAGCTCGTGCTTTCACTGCTCCTCTTTTCCTGCTGGGAATCAGAGAGACCACAAGCAACCAGGAGAATCCTAGCAGGAGGGGAATAGCATTGAATGAGTTTTCTTCCTTTCCCCAGCATGCATCACCATCTCCATGCACTTCACTTGCACCAAACCGCCCAGCAGAACCTCCAGCCACAAGGTATCTATGTCTGTCTGAAGAGGATGCTGGGACCTCTCTTGACCATCACGAGGACTTCTATTACAGGGCCGCTCAAAGCAGAGGGAGGGAAGAGACTCTGGAAAACCTTGATTTAGTGGGGTGCTCCCCCTGCACACTTCCTGCCCTTCATTTGTCTCCCATTGGTGGAATAGGATATGCAGAACTGCCAAATTACAGTCTCACAGTATCACCAAGGTTGGAAGAGACCTCACAGATCACCAAGTCCAAGCCATTACCACAGAGCTCAAGGCTAGACCATGGCACCAAGTGCCACGTCCAATCCTGCCTTGAACAGCTCCAGGGACGGCGACTCCACCACCTCCCTGGGCAGCCCATTCCAGTGTCCAATGACTCTCTCAGTGAAGAACTTTCTCCTCACCTCAAGCCTAAACTTCCCCCGGCACAGCCTGAGGCTGTGTCCTCTCATTCTGGCGCTGGCCACCTGAGAGAAGAGAGCAACCTCCCCCTGGCCACAACCACCCCTCAGGTAGTTGTAGACAGCAATAAGGTCACCCCTGAGCCTCCTCTTCTCCAGGCTAAACAATCCCAGCTCCCTCAGCCTCTCCTCGTAGGGCTGTGCTCGAGGCCTCTCCCCAGCCTCGTCGCCCTTCTCTGGATACGCTCAAGCATCTCGATGTCCCTTCTAAACTGGGGGGCCCAGAAGGCTGCTTGGAAAGCATGTGGGTTTGTTTGGTTTTTTTTTTCAAGAGGTCCTTAAAAAGCATCTCCCTTTTGTTTTCTTTTCTACTAAAAAGATGCTAGAAAGTTGGAAAAGTGGCAGTCTCTGGCCACAGCCCACACCAACTGGTTTCTGTGCATAAACCTTGCCCTTCCACCTCTCCCCCATGTCAAACAGAGCAGCATACACCTCTTAAAAGAAAGCAGATCAATACAGTACATGGCTTGTGTGGCTCTAAAAGGGCAGGAGAGGCAATAAAATAGACAGGGCTGCACAGGCAGCCACGTTATGATCATCCTTTCGAAAGAAGAGCATCAGGTAGGTTTCAACTGATCTAACTGACTTATTTGAAGTTTAGATTGAATCATAGAATCATAGAAATAGCCAGGGTTGGAAGGGACCACAAGGATCAGCCAGTTCCAACCCCCCTGCCATGCCCAGGGACACCCTACCCTACAGCAGGCTCCACACAGCCTCATCCAGCCTGGCCTGAAACACCTCCAGCCATGGGGCCTCAACCACCTCCCTGAGCAACCCATTCCAGCCTCTCACCACTCTCATGCTCAACAACTTCCTCCTCACCTCCAGTCTGACTCTCCCCACCTCCAGCTTTGCTCCATTCCCCCCAGTCCTGTCACTCCCTGAGAGCCTCAAAAGTCCCTCCACAGCTTTTTTGTAGGCCCCCTTCAGATCCTGGAAGGCCACAAGAAGGTCACCTGGGAGCCTCCTCTTCTGCAGCCTGCACAGCCCCAACTCTTTCAGTCTGTGCTCACAGCAGAGCTGCTGCAGCCCTCTGAGCATCCTCATGGCCCTTCTCTGGACACACTCCAACATCTCCACATCCCTTTTGTCCCAGGGGCTCCAGAACTGAATGCAGTACTCCAGGTGGAGTCTCACCAGAGCGAAGTAGAGAGGGAGATTGGATTTTAGGGAAACTTCTTCTCTTGAAAGTGTGGTCAGGCATTGGAACAGGCTGCCCATGGAGGTGGTGGAGTCACTGTCCCTGAAGGTGTTCACAAACCATGTAGTCATGGCACTTTGGGACGTGGTTTAATGGCCATGGTGGTGTTAGGTTGATGATTGGACTTGATAATCTTTGAAGTCTTTTCCAACCATAGCAATTCTGTGCTTCTTAAGTCTCCAGAGGCCTTTTTTTTTCCCCTTTTTGCCTTCTCCATGAAAAGCCACTCCAGTGGAGACCTCTTTGGAGAGGATCATCAGGCAGAAGAATTCAGATGGTGGTTATCCAAACCAAGTTAAGGAAACATTTCCTCTGAGATCAGCCAGCTTCAATTAGCAGGCAGCAGCATGGGACATGAGCACAGGCTGATAAAGACAGATGTAAGACATAAACAGCTGAAATGTGACTTAAATATTTATAAGAACCCAGGGCTGGCTTACAAGTGTTCTGTTTGGGAAGGAGATAGAGTGGTTAGGGTTAGAGCTGCTGTTTGCACAGCTCCCTGTGCTTTTGTCCTCCTGTGGTCTCAGCTAACCAGCTGCAACACAAAGGTCACACTGAGGTGCAACTTGAAGGTCACACAAACCTTGCACGGTGTTATCCTGGAGCTGCCTGTTGTGTGAGCATCACCAAGCCCCTTGGTTCTTCCAGCACGTAATGGTCCTTCTGCTGTGCATCATAACTGGGCTGTGGGAGAGTTTATGCTGCATTGTGCCAGGAGTCTTAGTTGTGTTTGCTAACAGTGCTTAGCTTCTCTCTGCTGTGACAACAGGTTACAGTCTGGAAAGCTCATGTGGTTGTTGGTGGAAGTTGGGAAGGTGCCTCCATCCTGCTCAAGCTACTCTCCTCTTTCTAACACCCAGGATGGTCAAGGCATGAAGGTTCCCATTTAGCTTGGCATGGCTCTTTTCTTGAAGCAAGATCTCTTCAATACAAAGCAGGATCTCCATCCCATTTGCTGCACATGGGGCAGAACCCTGAGCACATAGATGCAGAGAGCTGAGGAGGTGGAGCTAGTGGCACCCAGGACTGAGCAATAGGGTGGAAAGTGGCAGAAAGAGGCTAAAGGGGTGAAGAGCTGATGGGAGAGACATGGACAGCAAAGAAACTGGAGGGGACAGCACTGGGCTCTCCAAGTTGGGGATGAGGAGCAGAGGAATGAGCACCAGGCAGGGAAATGGGGCTGGTGGGGACAAGGACTTCCTCCCTTCTTTCAGCCCTGTGCCTGTTTAACACTCATGGCATCCACAGAGGCAAGCACAGCTCCACTGGAAGTGAAGCCAGTGACCACTCACTGTCAAGCAGCTTAGGGCACCAGGGTTTGTCCACGCACATCTCAGTGGCTTGCAGAGTCCCTGTGCCTTCAGCTGAGCAGGGCTAGGTCTCTGTGGCACATGTCAGGGTGTGACCTCCAAAGACAAAAGCTGCTGCTTGCTGAACAGAGGAGGCAGAGCTGCTGCTACTATTAATTATTAATGAAATCTCACACAGAGAGCATTAAAGACATGGGCAATTCTTTTTGGCAAGTGTAATGAAAAAATTAATTGAATAATCATTCTGTGTAAATAGATTTAGATAAGCTTCCCTTCTCCCTTTTCTATTTCCCCCACACACACACACACATTCCTTCTCTTCCCCCTCCCCTCCCCTTCTGCTTTTCAGTAGAGGAAATGCTGTGATTCATTGCTTGGAATATTGTTATAATTCAGAGCACCCCATGGTAAGCAGTGGCCATACAGGCTGGGGCCACCAGGTCCCTGGGTTTAGGCAGTGTTATTTAGGGGATCCTGAGTGGCACAGAGGGAGGGGAAGGTTGTTAAAATTTACTGCTGTCAGGAACACTTTAAAAGAAATCTAGATGCTTGATTTGCAGGGTGGCAGTTTGCTAGTAGAATAGAATAGAATAGAATAGAATCAACCAGGTTGGAAGAGACCTCCAAGATCATCCAGTCCAACCTATCACTTAGGCTTAGAGGAGCTGATCCTGTTAATGTCCATGCCTCCTTCCTTGCCTGGTGGGTGTTTCTGGAACAGTGGGAGCCCAGAGGACTCATCCAGACTGCATGGCTGTAGAGCAGCCTCCTGTGCTGTTTGCTAGGTGTGCTTCTTGCAGTCACTGCTCTCTGATGTTACTCAAGGACACATCCAGGCTGTGTGGCTGTAGAGCAGCCTCCTGTGCTGTTTGCTAGGTGTGCTTCTTGCAGTCACTGCTCTCTGATGTTACTCAAGGACACATCCAGACTGTGTGGCTGTAGAACAACCTCCTGTGCTGTTTGCTAGGTGTGCTTCTTGCAGTCACTGCTCTCTGATGTTCCTTAAGGTGTCTGTCTACTTCATACCTTAAATGTTAATATTGGACTGGGGAAAAGCCCTCCAGGTTTCCAGCTCTGCCTTTCTTTTAGGGAGTTTTTCATTTTTTTTCCCAAGAAGTGAGCCTGCATGTGACCTTCAGGCAGGGTTGAACATCCCCATGAGCTCCCTGGAGGCTGCACAGCCAAGATCCCAGGGGAGGGATGTGGGATCATCCAACTCAGTACAGCCCTACTCAGCGAGGATCCAAACTCCAAACAGAGGGTAGGACCCAAACACTGAATTCCTCCCAAGCAGAGCACCCCAGGACTGTGCTGTCTCCTGTGAAACCAGCAGACAAACCCCTTTCTCATGCTGCATTCCAATTCCCACCTCCTGCCCTCAACAGCAACATGTTTTTTTCTGTGTGTTTCAGTGAAAAATGTGTTCCATTAAACTTAATTTTGGAGTATCCTCTTTGGGATGTCCAACCTGCTGCTGGGCTCTCCTCTCTAATGTGGAGAGGTTATAAAAGTAGGAACTTTTTTTGCCTTTACTCATGAAACTGTTCAGTTTCATTACTCTGTAAAGTGGCACCACATGAAGAAAGAACCAAGAGACAGTATCTTTTCCTAGCAGGTACTTTGGGCTTTAAAAACTACTCCTCCCATTATCTCAAAACCATGTAGATAAAAAAAACCTCAAGCCCCCTTTCTTCCCTGCCAAAGGATCCTAAGCACTCATGAACTGGGAACCAGAGCTGAGAACCATAATGCTGTGTCCAGTTCTGGGCTCTCCAATCCAAGAAGGACAGGGAACTGCTTGAAAGGGTACAACAAAGGGCTACAAAGATGATTATGGGATTAGAACACCTGAGGCTGAGGGAATTGAAAGTTTTTAGCCTGGAGAAGAGACGACTGAGCAGAATGGCCGAGAGCAGCCCTCAGGAAAAGGACCTGGGGGTCTGGGTCGATGAAAAGCTCAACATGAGCCAGCAGTGTGTGCACACAGCCCAGACAGCAACAGTGTCCTGTGTTGCAGCAAGAGCAGTGTGGGCAGCAGGGCAAGGGAGGGGATTCTGTCCCTTTGCTCTTCTCAGACCCCACCTGGAGTACTGTGTGCAGTTCTGGAGCCCCCAACATGAGAAGGACATTGAACTGTTGGAGCAAGTCCAGAGGAGGCCACAAAGATGCTCAGAGGGCTGCAGCAGCTCTGCTATGAGGACAGGCTGAGAGAGTTGGGGCTCTTCGGCCTGGAGAAGAGAAAGCTTCAAGGAGATCTTGGAGTGGCCTTCCAGTATCTGAAGGGGGCCTATGGGAGGGCTGGGGAGGGACTATTGACAAGGTCTGGTAATGACAGGATGAGGAGGAATGGGTTTAAACTGGCAGAGGGGAGATTCAAACTAGATGTTAGGAGGAAGTTCTTTACAGCAAGGGAGGTGAGACATTGTCATAGGTTGTTCAGGGAGGTTGTGGCTGCTCCCTCCCTGGAGGTCTTCATCGCCTTGAGTGACCTGCTCTAGTGGGAGGTGTCCCTGCCTATGGCAGGGGATTGGAACTGCAAGAGCTTCAAAGTCCCTTCCAACCTAAACCATTCTATGATTCTATGATCTTCTCAATGCTTATAGATGCTTACTGAAGGTGTGAATGTCAGGAGGATGGGGACAATCTTTTTTCAGTGGAGCCCAGCGATGGGACAAGAAGCAGCAGGCACAAACTTGAACACTGAAAGTTGCATCTAAATGTGAGGAGGAGCTCATTTATTTTGAGGGTGGTCAAGCACTGGAACAGGCTGCTAGGAGAGGTGGTGCAGTCTCCACCTTTGGAGTCATTCTCAACCCACCTAAAGACCATCTGGTGTAACCTGCTCTAGGTGACCCTACTCTGGCAAGGGGTTTGGACCAGGTGATCTCCAGAGATCACCTCCAACAACTCTCAGTCTGTGGCACTGCAGCAGAACCTAGGAAGGAATCCAAGCCCAGCCTGTGCCGAGTGTGGAGCTCAGCAGGGCACATCCTTTTTCTGTATGTTGAAGCTTAAGATGGCCAAATTCCTCCAGCTGTGCTCAACTCCTGTATTTAAGAGGATGTAAACTAATTCTGACTGTAACTCTGCAGACTTTGCAGGAGCTGTATCACGATACTTATTCCCTGAAGTCGTATCACAGTCTGACCCTGTGTCTTTCTCAGCTCCTTGCCTCGCCTGACAGTGAGTTCCCAGTTTCCTTGTTCCCTGCAGTTACAATTAACTTCAAACAGTGCCTTATCATTAAATCAACCTACATTGAACCAGGCAGTTGCCTTAAAGAGACACTGCTCTTACCCTTTCTCTACATTTGCTCAGCTGCTGAATTGCTGCTTTTGGACAAAAAGAGAGAGAGAGAGAGAGAAAGAAGGAGAAATAAAAGTTATTCACTGAGATGAAGGAAATGCCTTGTTGTTGCTTGCCATGGCTGGAGTCCCTGAGTTTCTTTGGCTTTAAATGACATCTGTGTGTGTGTGTGTGTGTGTGTGTGAGTTACTGTCCTCTAAAATGGCAGAGGAGCTCAGCTTATCATGAGCTTGGCATCTAACAGAGGTAATGTTTGCAGACTAGAGACCTGAGGCAGCTGTGTTGGATGTCTGAGATCAGAAATGGGAACTGGTTCTTTCTCAGGCTCGATTTTCAGCTCTGGCAAAATACCTGTGACTCTCCTCGAGGGTATTTATTTCAGTTGCCAGATACAATAGCCACACTCAAAACACGAGTCACACCAAAACCATCCAGATTGCATCTTGTCTGTGCTAAAACACACACCCCTGCCCACCCCTGAAGTGCTCTGCTCAGCTGTAAAGGAGTTGCTTTGAGAGTCAGAGCAGCTCCATCTCTCAGCTGGAGTTGAGCAGTTGCTCTTTCCCTCATAAACCCCATATTTCAGAGGTTCATAACCAGGCTCTTCTAATTGGCAGCTCAGTCTGTCAGTCTCCAGTCATCTGTGAACTGGTCTAAGATGAGCAAAACTTGGTTGCTGGTTTCTTTAAATATCCCCAATGTTCAATCCTCATCCAGACAATCCCAGACTCATTAGAATAGAATAGAATAGAATCAACCAGGTTGGAAGAGACCTCCAGGATCATCCAGTCCAACCTAGCACCCAGCCCTATCCAGTCAACTAGACCATGGCACCAAGTGCCTCATACAGGCTTTTCCTGAACACCCCCAGGGACAGTGACTCCACCACCTCCCTGGGCAGCCCATTCCAATGCCAATCACTCTCTCTGCCAATAACTTCCTCCTAACATCCAGCCTAGACCTCCCCTGGCACAACTTGAGACTGTGTCCCCTTGTCCTGTTGCTGGTTGCCTGGGAGAAGAGACCAACCCCACCTGGCTACAGTCTCCCTTCAGGTAGTTGTAGACAGCAATGAGCTCTGCCCTGAGCCTCCTCTTCTCCAGGCTGCACACCTCCAGCTCCCTCAGCCTCTCCTCATAGGGTTTGTGTTCCAGGCCC
>WAAF01005021.1:902233-926185 GCA_013400475.1 Tricholaema leucomelas | reverse complement strand
CTCCTCTCCTTCTTTCTCTTCTTCTTTTCTCTTCTTTCTTTTCTTTTCCTTTTCTTTTCTTTTCTTTTCTTTTCTTTTCTTTTCTTTTCTTTTCTTTTCTTTTCTTTTCTTTTCTTTTCTTTTCTTTTCTTTTTTCTTTTCTTTTCCTTTCTTTTCTTTTCCTTTCCCTCTTCTCTTCCCTTCTCTTTCCATTTCCCTTTCCCTTTCTTTCCCCTCCATTCCCTTCACTCAGCAACCTAACCAAGCAAAACTAGACCCAGTCTCCCACAGCCATCCCTGTGCTCAGCCTCCCCCACCATAAGAGTACTTATTTCAGCTTAGGCTAAGCCTGTTTGTAGTCGATGTCAATTAGGACAAAACTGGTAGAAGAACATCACGCAGCTGCTCTGCAATGGGTTGGCAAAAGCCTTTGAAAGATAACGCCCTGAGGTCAACTGGTGCAGCTCTGAACACAGAAAGCTGGCTAACTTTTCAGCTGGCTTATAGAAACATTCCTGAGTGGGAGATCTATTAAGAGGCAAAGCGATAGGTCACCTTTTCTGTGCATAAAATGCTGCTAGCATATTCATGGAGCTCACATAACTCACCAGCCCCTGCTTGCTGGGCAGGGGGCAGGGATGCACTCATGCTTCTAACACAGAAAACATGTCATTGCTCTGCCCCAAAGGCACCTTGGAAATTTGGCCCCTTGGAGGTCAAGAGGAATCCTTTTGTTTTCTGGTTTTAGCCCTGACTCTTTTCAGAGGCAAGCTGAGCTCAGAGACATGTGTCTGATGGCATCAGAGGGATTTCAGAGTGAGGTTTGAAGGGGTGTAGGATGCACAAGGATATGGAGAATGCTCTTATGGCTTCCTTCTGCCCTCCACACTCACCAGCTCACCCTTTCTGGCAAACAGTTTTTCTTTCTTGCTACTCTATCAGGGGTTCAATGTAAACCCAGCAGCACACGCATTGGGTGAGGTTAAGTTGGAACACAGCAAGTCATCTCTCCAGCTAGCATGACCTTGGTTCAGATTCTACCATATTTCAGTTGGTATGGATTTTCAGTGCCTCTTTTCTGAATCAGAACCTCTGAGATGAAATAACAGGAGGTGCTATAGATCTGTTTGCCAGCAAGGTTATCACAAAGGCGGGCAGGACAGTTTGCCTCTGAGAGGATGCACTAAAAAAGCCTCCAAGGTCTTCCTGTAAAGCCTGTGAAATACTATCACTATAGACATGCATCGTTGGTGTTTAGGGTCAAGTTTTCAACCTGACCCTCAGGCCAGCTGGAACATGTAGCTTTATTATGGTGTGATCACTCTAACGTTCAGGGGAGTGATACATGAAAGCCCAAGGAGCCCAGGTGCAGTGAACTGGTGGGCAGGGGGGAGAAGAACTGCTCAAGACAGCATTTCAAGGATGTACTAAAGACTTACTTCTCCATGTACAACTTACCACTGATTTCCTGCTCTGAGTTGCAGAGAGGCAGCTATGGACCTAGGGTTGGAGACAGCAGAGGTGTTCTGGCCCAGAAACCAGGTGACACCCTGGGGAGAAGTGGATAATGAAGGATATGGCAGAGAGCAGCTCATCTGCCACAACAAGCTCCTGGCAAAGATGGCAGCTCATGGCTCGGACAGATTCATTCTGATATGAGTTAAGAAGTGGTTGGAGGGCTGGGCCCAGAGAGCAGTGGTGAATGGTGCCACATCCAGTTGGCAGCTGTCACTAGTGGTGTTCCCCAAGGATCAGTGCTGGGTCCAGTCCTGTTCAATATCTTTATCAATGATCTGGATGAGGGGATTGAGTCCAGCATCTGTAAGTTTGCAGATGACACCAAGCTAGGAGCAGCTGTGGATCTGTTGGAGGGTAGGAGAGCCCTGCAGAGGGACCTGGCCAGGCTGGATGGGTGGGCAGAGGCCAATGGGATGAGATTTGACAAGGCCAAGTGCAGGGTTCTACACTCTGGCCACAACAACCCCAAGCAATGTTATAGGCTGGGGACAGAGCAGCTGGAGAGCAGCCAGGAAGAAAGGGACTTGGAGGTATTGGTGGATAGTAGCTAAAGATGAGGCAGCAGTGTGCCCAGGTGGCCAGGAGAGCCAATGGCATCCTGGCCTGGATCAGGAACAATGTGGCCAGTAGGACAAAGGAGGTTCTTCTGCCCCTGTACTCAGCACTGCTCAGGCCACGCCTTGAGTGCTGTGTTCAGTTCTGGGCTCCTCAATTCAAGAGAGATGTTGAGATACTGGAAGGTGTCCAGAGAAGGGCAACAAAGCTGGTGAGGGGCCTGGGACAGAGCCCTGTGAGGAGAGGCTGAGGGAGCTGGGGGTGTGCAGCCTGCAGAAGAGGAGGCTCACTGCAGAGCTCATTGCTGTCTACAGCTACCTGAAGGTAGAAGCTTGGTCTCTTCTCACAGGGAGCCAGCAACAGAAAAAGTCTCAAGTTGTGCCAGGGGAGGTCTAGGCTGGATGTTCTCCCCAGAGAGTGAGATTGGCATTGGAATGGGCTGCCCAGGGAGGTGGTGGAGTCACCATCCCTGGAATTGGTCAAGAAAAGACTGGAAGAGGCACTTAGTGCCATGATCTAGTTGATTGGCTAGGACTAGGTTCTAGGTTGGACTGGATGACCTTGGAGATCTCTTCCAAACTGGCTGATTCTATGATTCTATGATTCTGAGCAGCAGTGAAAATCAAGCACTATGGAGAAGAGTGGAGAACCTGTAAACCTACAAAGCTCAAGTGACAATATCATAATACTCATAGCTGGGCTGGGTTTGTATCTTTCAAGTGCTAAATGGGATCATATCCAAGTCTGCAATGGAATGACACAAACCACCAGCTCGTTGCTGACAGACCAAAATAGCTGGTTTTCTTTTGTCCAGTTCCACAATATGTTGCTTTCAGGACTATTTCTTGATGCTATTTGCAGATTCAGCAGGCTGACTGATGAGATGAAAAGAACTGTCCAGCTAGAATGTCCTTGGCAAGGTTTGCCTGACCTTCTGGAGACAGGGCCAGAGAAATCAGCAATATTGGCATTTAGAATCCAAGAATGGTTTAGGTTGGAAGGGATCTCAAAGCTCATCCAGTTCCAATCCTCTGCCATAGGCAGGGACACCTCCCACTAGAACAGGTCACTCAAGGCCTCATCCCACCTGGCCTTGAATGCCTCCAGGGAGGGAACATCCACAACCTCCCCGGGCAACCTGTGCCAGTGTCTCCCCATCCTTACTGGAAAGAACTTCTTCCTAACATCCAGTTTAAATCTCCTCTCTGCCAGTTTAAACCAATTGCTCCTTGTCCTGTCGTTACAAAACCTTGTCAACAGTCCCTCCCCAGCCCTCTTGTACCCCGCTTCAGACACTGGAAGGCTACTACAAGTTCTCTATTTGCTGATGGACATCTCTGCTGATGGACCATCTCATGCTCCAACTATATGGCCCAAGTACAACCACTTGGTATAACCAAGGAGAAAAGTCTGACAGAAATTTTATTCCAGGTGCAGACTTCTGCTATTTAAAACTGAACTCTTCTTTTGCTGCAAGCAATGGAGAGTCCATCGCAAATCCTTAGTTCTGATGGTATCTAGTACAGATCAGTAATACCCATGCAAGGACCTTCTCTCATCCCAGGGTGTTGCTGCTTGCAGAAAGAGAACAGAAGCAGCCAGGGTTCATATATCTCCTTTCAGGTGTTTACAGCTGCAGATTCCAGTGAGAGAGCTCTTCACCAGCTTCAGAAAGAACAATGCAGCAGAGTAGTGCAGGGATGATTGCCACTCCACGGGGAGCTCCTGCACACATTATAGACTTATCTGCCTCACACGGTAATGACAGACAAGTGGATGACCTTCCCATGCTAATGATTTGGCTCCTTGATGAATTCATCCTATGTGATGCAGGCAACTTGTCTTTACTCAGTGATGGATCATGTCATGGGATCCCAGAGCTTTCATGTGTTAGTTAATGTTCTGTCAACACAAGCCCCTGAGAGATCGTCCCAGTTGTCCTGGATGACAATTAAGCTCTCTTGAATAAAAGAGATGGTGCCTAGAGAGTTTCCAGGGGCTGATGCACTTCCTGAAACACAACTGGTCAGATCCCAGCAGAAATCTTTCCTATGCCTGCTCCCTTACCTGCTGCTCAGAGCATGGAGCTCAAGTGCAAGAGCAGGGTTAAAAATCTATGGGAAAATGAGCTGGAAGATATTGATCCAATTTAAAGCAGCATTACAAATGCCCAAATCGTTGCATCCTAGCATTAACTAATTTTTAACTATCTAATGGTTTTATCTGCTCTGCTGCTCTCCAAAATGACAGGCCAACGTGTTGGTGCACACAGCTGGTCCATTGCAGGCATCTTGCTTCCCCATACCAGGTACAGACCCTGTGTCTGCCCAATCTCACACCCCACAGCTCTGCAATCAAGTGCAATCTCAGAGAGAGCAGCAGTGGGGTGCACAGGATATCTCCATCAGGTTCTGGGCGTCCAGCTTTGTACCTGTCCTTGCACTCAAGGGCTGGTCTCAGAGCTGGTGCTCATCAGGGCAGCACCACACATCTCCCTGGAGGAACATTGAATCATAGAATCATAGAATCGACCAGGTTGGAAGAGACCTTCAAGCTCATCCAGTCCAACCTAGCACCCAGCCCTAGCCAATCAACCAGACCATGGCACTAAGTGCTTCAGCCAGGCTTTGCTGGAACACCTCCATGGACGGTGACTCCACCACCTCCCTGGGCAGCCCATTCCAATGCCAATCACTCTCTCTGACAACAACTTCCTCCTAACACCCATCCTAGACCTCCCCCGGCACAACTTCAGACTGTGTCCCCTTGTTTTGTTGCTGGTTGCCTGGGAGAAGAGACCAACCCCACCTGGCTACAGCCTCCCTTCAGGTAGCTGTAGACAGCAATGAGCTCTGCCCTGAGCCTCCTCTTCTGCAGGCTGCACACCCCCAGCTCCCTCAGCCTCTCCTCATAGGGTTTGTGCTCCAGACCCCTCACCAGCTTTGTCACCCTTCTCTGGACATGTTTCAGCATCTCAACATCTCTCTTGAATTGAGGAGCCCAGAACTGGACACAGCACTGAAGGTGTGGCCTGAGCAGTGCTGAGTACAGGGAAAGAATAATCTCCCTTGTGCTACTGACCACACTGTTCCTGAGCCAGGCCAGGACCAAAGCAGGTCGAAGCTCAGCCCAGGTGTTACAGATGACACTTGTGTTTACATATATTACTTGAAGATGAAAATCAGAACAAGGGTAGTAGAAGATGTGATCAAGAAATGTTTCATGCCTAAAGACTTCCAGCCTGCTTGCTCAGGTCTCATTCTGCCTTTCAAAACTCCTGCCCATCCCTTTGTCTTCTGCCCCATAATGAGACTCATGGTGTCCTCTAGGGTTGGTGGGAAAATGAACTCATACTGCAGAGCCCAAGAGGAAGGATGTGAGGGCAGTTTGGCTGATGTCCTGCTTATAATGTGCTCCTCTGGAGGTGCCTTTTCACTGCACAGAAATCAGCATTCACGGAATTATTGCCTCTTTATTTTATTGCTCTCACACTGCATTTTGAAGAGGCTGTAATGAGATTAGCCCCCCCTTGCTGCTTTACAATACACAATTTTATCTGGGTGTATATATAGAACAGGCTTTTTAACTGCATCAAGGTGTCATGGGGAGGTTCAGGTCCTAATGTATGACATGATCTCCTCTGATGATTGCAGGCAGTACCAGGCTGCACACAGAAAAAGCTGTTCGCTGGCAGCAGTGTGTGCTTGCCAAAATGAGCTGTACTCACCTGGTAAATGCAGGCAGCAGCCTGCTCCCCAAGGTCAGATCCTCAGCGATGCAAACCAGTGTAGCTCTGCTAAAAGCAGTGGAGCAGTGCCAACATACACCAGCTGGAAACCCAGCCCAGGCGGCGGGTGAAGGCGACGCCGAACCGACAGCATCCCTCCTGCAGCCAAGGCTGTGAAAACTGGAGGCTCTTTTTACACCTGCTCAGCACATTGAAATGAGGCATTGGTAGAAGTTGTGAAAGCAGGCAGAGCTTCTGCTGGATGACTCTTAGCTCCAGCGTTTCCAAAACTCTGGTTTTGATATAGTGGTTCATGATATGGCTGTGAATGCTTCTCTTTGACTGGGTGATAAGGACAGGGAGAAAAGGTCCAGGCTTGTTCTCGGGTTGCTGGTGGGTTGAGGCTTGCAGGCAGATCCAGAGGCTCACACCATCCCCCTGTCCTGTGGGACAGAAGGGTTTAGTCTCACAGTCTGGACCTGAGCCCCTCAATGCGATGAGGCTGCTGATCACACTTCTCTGCTCAGCCCCACAGGCTTTGGCCTTTCAGCATCTCACTGCATCAACATCCCACTGCCTGCAGGAGGCTGCTCTCAGACAAACACAAAAACAGCTCTCTGTGTGCCTTAGCAAAAACGAACCACCTTCAAAAGCTGAGTCCTGTCAGGTAATTAAAGACCAAAGCTCACCTCAGCAGTGGGATGGCACGGATGAACTCTCCTGTAGGCTCTTACAGTGACTGCAAAACCCACTGGCCACTCAAAGAAGATTTGGGTCAACCAAACTGTCTCTATATATTAGGTCCAAAGGTTGTAGAGTTGGGGATTCCTTTTAATAGACCAGGAAAACCCAGAAGATGTTTTTTCCTGCCTCCCAAATACAGTGAGATGTATGAAACCTTGCTTGCTCATGAAGATCAAATCTTTGCTCTGTTTCTGAGGGCTTTACACTATTTAGAGGAAAGGAAGTGTCAGGAGGCAAAAGCAACACTTCAAAGGGATCTGTGTGAGCAGTGGGGAGCATTGGGCTCAGGAGAGGAGTAGTTACTCATTGCAGCTCTTTCAGAGCAAATGCAATACCTGATGGTACTGAAATATCACCTAACAACCTCTCAGCTCCTACCACCAAACCTGAGGTAGGAGTGGACCAAGAGAAGAGGTCAAAATGATCAAAAATGAGTTTACTGTTGCAGGTTTTGTTCAGAGCTCACCCAAACCATTGGTGGGATGGGTGGTGAAGTGCATCTCAAGATCCAGTGTCTTCAGCCCAAAGCTGAAAGTCTTCATTGTTAGAGAATACAACAATTCCTGTCATTACAACAGGAAAAGTTAGCAGCTGGGTCTGCTGAGAGAACAAATTCAACTACTTTGGAACAACCAAAATGTCTAAAAATGGCAGAAAATATTTTTAGATTGTTGGTGGTTCTTCCCCCCCCCCCAAGATGTTTTGGAAGAGCATTTCAAAACTCAGGGTGGTTGTGTGTATTGTATTGATAATTTCATTACTCAAACCCCCCCAAACATTTCAGTCCAAATGAAACCCCCATCCACTTCCTAGAGAGATGTGGCAAGCCAAATATTTATTGCCCTCCATAATTTTGGTGCAACCCTTGTTAGTGTTGTCAGCACAGAGCCAGGAGCAAAGAGTATGGAAAGTGTTTCTGTTTCAGATTTGGGGATAACAGAAGAGCTTTTGTCCCCCCAAAAGCTTGTCTGCTTCCTGCAGCTCTGCTAGCAGGTCTTAAAAAAGCAAAGAGCTCCCATTTCTGTTGGAAATTGTGATGGTCTCTAAATGATGCTGCACCTGTGGAGCTGAGGGTGTGATATTTAAACCAGTTAGTTCGATTTACAGAGGAAAGCATGCCCTTATTCCTCTTTGAAATAGCTTGTTTTGATTTAATTAAGACTAAATCCTTATTAATACACTCATTAAAGGTTCTGACTGCATGTCTAACCCAAGCCAAATCACTTCAGCCAGCTGCCTCATGAAGCCCAGCAGGAGCGGCTGTTGGGGGGGTAGGGATCAGTCCACCTCAGCCCTAAATTTGTCTGACACTTGTTTGACTCGATGTAACTTGAACTTCCAGTCTTCCATCCCCCCTTTTTTTTCTCCTCTCTCTGGTTAACTGCTGAGTGTGGAAGGGAAGATTCTCATGCAGCAACCCTATCAATGTCTGGAGCCAGCTGTGTTCATGCAGCACAGCTGGATGTGGGGCAGATCCCTTAAACAGGAACTGCAGCAGTCTGGCTTGGTACAGAGAGCAGCTCAGAGCTACCAGGGTGTCCCCTTGCTCCTGAGCTTTGTCATGGTACAGGCTCCCCAGAGAGGTTGTGGGGTCTCCTTCTCTGGAGACTTTCAAGGCCTGTCTGGATGTGTTCCCCTGTGATCTGTGTTAGTATGGTCCTGCTCTGGCAGGGGGGTTGGACTCGATGATCTTCTTGGGTCCCTTCCAACCCCTAACATCCTGTGAGCCTGTGATGTCCTTGCAGAGGAGCAGTGACCTGTTCAGACTGTGAGGAGCTCCTAGGAACCTCTGCTTGTGTATCAAATATTGCACTGTTTCCCTGGTGAATGAATTGGATTTGATGTCTGTGGTCTGAACCTAATGGATGAATAAATCACTCCAGGCAAAGCAGTGGCTGCAAACATTTACTGTTTGTGTTACAACATTGCTGTTGTCTCACAGCCAGGGAAACTGAGGCATGGAGAGCTTTACAGAATGGCTGTGACCCTGTTTTCCAGGTTTGCTATTAATTAACCATTTCTTATGTCTCTTGGAGCTCAGTAAGTGTGATGGTTTGGGTGTCCCCCGCCCCCCACACTTTTAGAAATCACCCAGACTAGACTCAGTCGGCTCTGGAAATTTGAATGAAGCTTATATTTACAGCTGGCACAATTTACAAGCAGATATTTACAGTGTATACAGATATAGACAGAAATATACAAGGTAAAAAAGGTAATACAAACACAATTCCCCTCCCAGAAACCTGAGTCCCCAGGAGGGGCTCTCAACCACCCCTCACCTTCCCCCTACCCCTCTCAACCTTACCCCAGTCCTAAGGAAGAATGGAGGTTCGGCCAAAAGGGTTAAAAAGCAAGGTGAAGCAGCCAAGCAAAGGAGGGTGAGGTTAGAAAGCAAGATGGAGTCCAGCCAGCAGCCTCAGCTTCTCCCCAGCAGGCAAAGCTCCCCAGCAAAGAGAAGAAGCAAGTGAAGTAATCTTTGTTTTGCCTTTCTTCTTTTGTATACATCTCAGCAAGACTGTGAGCGAAGTAGACCTCACCATTGTTTTCATTTTACAGCCTATCATCTAGTTCTTCTCACCAAAACATGCTAGCTAGGCTCAAACTAGCACAGTAAGTACTCTTGGGACTGAGTTGCAGAACTATTGGGTGCTAGGTTGGACTGGATGATCTTGGAGGTCTCTTCCAACCTGGTTGATTCTATGATCTATGATCTTCTATGATCTAGTCATAGGTCTTCTGAGGACTGTTGTCAGAAGCCAGAGTGTACTCATCTGAAGCACAGATGAGACAGTGTGGTGAGCTTCTTGGAGGATAAAACAATGCACACCTATAACCCAAGTTACTGGGTCATCTGAAGGACCAGTCATACCCCAAAGGATCAAAAATCAGGTTTCTCTGGTGGAAAAAATCTGATCTGGCATTTTTCACAGCCTTGGTGTCTTTCCTTTGAAAGACTCCTTTGTTCTGCAGGTCTCAGGATGAAATTAAATCATGGCTCATGTAAATACTATTCTTCTTTTGCCTGGCTGGGAGCCAATCCTATATCTTACAGCTACTTATGCCCCCTTCCCCTGTGGACATACAAAAAGTGAAACTCCCCACCCCTCAAACTGAGGAAGATTGGGGGCATTTGTTACTTCTCTGCAAACCTAGCAAGGAAAACTGGAAGGGGTGAAGGGCATCCTTATGGCTCTGCTGTTGGGTGACCCTGAGCCTTATAAACACAGCAGCAGCTTACGGACCTCAGGTGTTTGGGGATTGCTGGAGTTGGGATTTGCCTCTCTGTAGTTTTTTTGAGGGACCATTTCAGACTCAGAGTTTTTAGTTGCAATTATTCTTCAGACACTTTGTCTGGGAAGCCACTCTCAGTGGGTGGTTTGTGACGTGGCCTTGGTGCTTGCAGCTCAGTTTGACGTGGTCTGTGACTGGTCACCAAGGTTATACAGTGCCACGTTGTAAATTAGGGAGCAAGGAGTAACAGGCTATGAAATGTAGGGTGAACACTAATTTGTGCTGACTTGCCTGAAGCTTTTGGGAATTGGAAAACCACAGGGCATTTGGGAGGTGCTTGCAAGTGCAGCCAACCACTTTCATTCACAAAAATGTTTACAAGATTGGAGTTTTAACTGTTTAATGAAGCCTGTGAGAGCTGGAGCTCTGTTTTCTGACTGAAGTGGCTAGAAATGCTCTCACTCATTTCACTGGGATGTGGATCTGGCCTGAGTTACTATAACAGCATGTAATTACATACAAATATCCAAAAATAATGCAAGCTGCATTAACTCAGAACCTCCCCAAATTAAAAGCAAATGCTCAATTAAGATGAAAAAAGACCTGGACTGAAAATTGCCTGTGAGACCCTCAAGCCAATGTAACTCTGGCTATGGATGGATCTTTTCCTGAGACAGAGGAGCACTGTATGTTGAGATTCTCTCCCCTAACCCCCATCCCCCTCAATAGGTTCTGCTGGAAATTGTTCACAGGATTGGGATTTGGGAATAGGTCTCAGGGGAGATTAGTAGGGAGTGAGTTGGTGAGAAGGTCAAAGAGACAATGTGCTGCATGGCTTTCTGTGCACTGCTGTTCTCACTATACATCTGCACATCTATGTCTTCCATGGCAGTGTATTTTAGATACAGATGCATTTCTCCTTCTGGAAAACTCTTCTCTTATATGATCTCATCTCCTGCCAGTGTCTGTCTATGAAACACCATGACCACAGGCAATTAGTGAGACCCATGCTGAATACCTGGGGTGTTTTCACAAAGGCAGCACACTCAGCACTTGAGTACCCCAGCTTCAATGCTGCTTTTGAAGCTGCTAGCACCCTAGTCTGGAGGTGTTTAAGGCCAGGCTGGATGAGGCTCTGGCCAGCCTGCTCTAGGGTAGAGTGTCCCTGCCCATGGCAGGAAGGTTGGAACTAGCTGATCCTTGTGGTCCCTTCCAACCCTGACTGATTCTGTGATTCTATGCTGAGACAGATCCAGAGGGGAGGAGTAACTCCCTTTAACCCCCAAAGATTGTACTGCCCTTGTGCTAGCCCCCAGCACTGGTCATGTTGTCAGTCCCTGTGTGGAGTGATGCATTGTGCCAGGCTTGGGCAGGGAAGGGACAGGCTGCCTACAGAAAGGGTTAGTGCTGCCTTTGGTGCCTTAAATCCTTGGAGCAATCAAAGCCTGACACACAATTGCAGACAGCTTAAGGAAAGTGCCTTGCTTGTCACTACAAGGCAATTCACTCTCTCTCCCTGTCAGGCTGTGCAGGGGCTCTTGTCCTCTATCCAGATCCTTGTCTGCTGCTGCAGCAGCAAAGCTCATCCTGCTTGGGCAAGCAGCAAGCTCACTAGCTTTGTTTTATTGAAACCATCAGGCTTGGCTAAAATCTCCAGCCCCAGAGCAAAGCCAATGACTTCATCCTTGGAGCTGCCTCCATGTAACCTTTGCTTTCACAGATCTATTAGGAAGCTCCCCGGGAGGGAAAGCCCAGCTGCCAAATAAATCATACCTTCCCGGCAGAGAGGTGTGAGATGCTCAACAGGAACCTGAGCTGCCTGGAAGGGGAGAGACAGGGGATCTGCTGCAGGGATTTTTTGAGCTTGTCCAGGTGCCAGAAGGGCCAAATCCTCTGTTGGAGTCCATCAGGGTTGAGTGCACTGCTTCCCCTGGAGTTTTGTTGCAATATTCCCACTGAGGATTTGGCCAGAGCCTCTGTGTGTGTGGTAGGTAGGAAGGAGCCTTTAGTCAGCTGTGGGACTTTGTATTTTTCTTTCTAATTAAAAGCATATATATATATATATATGTGTGTGTGTGTGTTTTAAAACATTTGCAGTGGGGAAACTATAATTTCATTTTAGAGTTTCCTATTTAATACTCCCTTAATGCCTGTGAAAAGCTTTGAGTTGCGGTTCATGATTTAAATCTTTATAGGCAATTAGCTGGAGGAAGACCTGGAGAAATGCAGGCACAGATCCCCGAGCTTAGGGTGATCTTGTGAAGAGAAAACCTACAGACTGAGAAACTTGGCTGTGAGGCAGAGAGCAGAAAAGCCTCCATTATCTCATTTCTGCAAAGGTGCTTGAGCATCAGTCTTGTATGATCCAGGGGTTGTGTCAGCAACCCATAATTCTGCCTTAGTTGCACCAGAAGCCAGACTTCCACATGCAGAGCTCTCTAATGCACATCTCCTCATGTCCTCTGCATTTCATCTGCTGAATCTAAGAAAGGCTACACCAAGAAGAACCCAGGGACCTGAGACTCCCCTCCAAGCCCTGTCTCTGTGGTCCAGCCTCAACAAGGGCCCAGTTGCTTGTGAGGGTGATGCCACCACAGCCAGAAGATGCTGTGCAAAGGTCTCCTTTCTGGAGGACAGTGTGAGATTTAAATCTTTATTGCTGTGACTGCAAAAGAGCAAGGGTTTGTCTGGATGTGAAACTTGTCTTACTTGTGCATCTTTCAAGATTGATTTCAGAGGGACTTGAAGAGTGGGATGAGCCTTGGGGGCTGAAACTCCACCAGTTTTGGGGGTTTCTTTTGCATAAGAGTTTAGAAGCTGCTGGGTTGGTTTTCTAGTCCACTTTGTTCCCTTGCATACGTGTAATCTCCATCTACAAGCCCTACGAGGAGAGGCTGAGGGAGCTGGGATTGTTTAGCCTGGAGAAGAGGAGGCTCAGGGCAGACCTTATGGCTGTCTACAACTACCTGAGGGATGGTTGTAGCCAGGAGGAGGTTGCTCTCTTCTCTCAGGTGGTCAGCACCAGAACAAGAGGACACAGCCTCAAGCTACGCCAGGGGAAATTTAGGCTTGAGGTGAGGAGAAAGTTCTTCACTGAGAGAGTCATTGGCTACTGGAATGGGCTGCCCAGGGAGGTGGTGGAGTCGCCATCCCTGGAGCTGTTCAAGGCAGGACTGGACGTGGCACTTGGTGCCATGGTCTAGCCTTGAGCTCTGTGGTAACAGGTTGGACTTGATGATCTATGAGGTCTCTTCCAACCTTGGTGATACTGTGAGACTGTGATACTTCAGCAGAAGACACAAAGATGGACTGGTCTGATTCTATGAATTATTTGGGTTTATATTCCTCAGCTCAAATCCAGTGAATGCTTTTTTGCTTGTGTGTCAAAAGTGGGAACAACTTCTGGCTCCCAGTTTTCACTGGCTCAGATGTTTCATCTTACCCTTTCCTGTAGCCTTTCCCATCCTTTACACTTTCTCTTTGCCTGGTTTTGCCCACTTCCCTGAGAGCCTTTCGTTAAAGGAAGATGCTTAATTCTAGGTAGCTGTGATCTGAAAGTACTTACAACGCCCAAAGGCTGTAAATGAGAGGTGAACAAGGGGAAAGAAAGGGTTACTCATGCTGTTTGAACACAGGTAAAGCCAGCAGGTGGTTGGGCAGTTCAGCATCATGTTTGCCTTGGCATTAGGGATTTAATGCCCAAACCAGAACCATCTTCAATGACTGTATGCAACTCCTGCCAGGGGTGAGAGGCTGGAATGCCCCCAGCACTGCAGCAGATGCTTGCTGATTAATGGCACCCAGGTGAAATCAAGGCTACCTGAGATGGTCCAGATGCTCTTCATCAGCCTGCAGCTGTTTTGCAAAGAATCACTCACAGCAACAATAAGAGCAATGTAGACATATTCTCACAGCTGAAACGGTGACTTGTCCTGCTGTTCATAGGTTTTCTTTGCAAGTCTGCTGCACAAAGCTTCCCATTTATGTGCTGTGGCCATGCTGTCAAACTATAAGTAATCACTTTCATACTTACTGAGCTTGCATGGTCACCAAGGTGTAATATCTGATGGGCAACAGATGTCTGCTTTCGTCCAGGGTTTACAGTATTGTGTTATTGCTGTTGTTTGCTCTGGCTCCATGCTGCCAGGGAGTGGAGGAGGGGCAAGTAGTAGTGCTGCCTGCTGAATGAATGGCACCTACAGTCTGGCTTTGGGGAGTGTCTATTTTAAGTGCTTGAATAATACCCAGTGCTCACAGATCCAGCATATCTCCTCAGGAATGAAATCACATCTCCTGCAGTCTAAATTCCTGGCTTATTCAGATAGCCATTATCCAAACACAGTGGTGTTCAGCTAAGGGAGACTTGCTGTGATTCTCAAATGCCCCTGTGCCTCTACAACGCTACAGAAGATAAATCAGCCTGTGAGAAAGCTGGGGACTGTCCTCTGGGGAAGTCTCTCATGAATATGAGATGCTTTACCCTAGCATTAGCTGTCTGTGCTCAGGGGACAAGCAAGGAGCTGTGCCTCACGTGGTGTTCAGCAGCAGCTCACACAGCGTTTGCTGCTTTAGCTTGCTTGATGGAGAGAGTGAGGTGCTGCCTCTGACTCTGCTAGTCAATAGTGCTGCATCCTTTTTTGCTATTGAAAAAGCACTGTGCAGCCTTAAACTTCCACTTCGATGCCCTCCAGGAAGCCTGGCTTAACACCTCATCTCAAGGACATGATATGAGTCATTGAAAACGTTTTTTAGAACTCTGGAGGTGACCTATGGGGCTCCAGGAGACTGATTCCTGTGTAGCAGCCAGTTTGTGCTCACCACCTCTCAGCTGAAAAGCTGCTTGAAACCCTGATTCTGCCCTCTGTACAGAAGACTTGGCTAATCCTGAGCTGTTCTAGTGAGCCCCCAGGGGAGCTGTTGGGAAGTGAGCTATGGGGACAGTTGTGGCTCAGACAGTCTAAATTCAGTTGAGACCCTGAGCCAAATGTTTCCTACTGACTGCTCAGAAGCAGCTCCCAGTCAGTACTTTAAGCTCTTCATTCTGCGCTTCAGAAGTGCCAAACTAGCTGCTTGATGATGGCATCTCTATGCATAGAAGGTCTTTGGGCTGCCTGCAGTAGGACCTATGATCTGCAGACAGGGTAGCTGAGGAAAGACCTATGACAGGCCTATCTCATCCCAGATAGGTCACAGACCTGACGTGCTGATGCAGATGGCCACCTCAGCACTTCCTGCATTGTTGTCACCAAGGTGTATCTGAATGTCCCCAGCAGAGCTGCTCTGGAGCTGGCTCGATCCTTTTCCATTGCTGCTGGGATCACAACTGCCAAAACAGCTTTTAAAACTCCTCTGCCTTTTACTGTGAGTGCTGCACAATCTGGGATGTGGTCACCCATCAGTGGCTCAGCTGGTGGCTCCCTTCTCTCTCTTGCAGCATGCAGACCCCTACTTGGAAGACCTGTCCCTTCCCAGGTCTCACCACCCACAGCATTAGCAGCACAATCCCAATGTCAACATTGCCTGTCACTTTGCTATACGGTGAGCCACAGACAGTTTATTTCAGCAGGAATTTGGGCTTTAAAACCTTCAGGAGACTGGAGTTAGCATACAAGATGTACCCCCCTCTAGGAGTGCATCATTCAGTCATTAGAGATAGAGGATGGAAAAGGAAATGCCAGCTCGAGGATGTAATTTGGCTCCATGGAGATACCTAAGCCTTGTCTGTGTTAATACTTGTAGTAATAGGTATTAAATTGGCTCATGTAGGCAGAGCCCTGAAGGGCAACAACTTCATATCTCCTTTTTAACCTCTCTCTTTTCAAGTCAACCTTTCTTCAGACTTCAGGCGTAGCGAGTCTTTACTGCAGAAGATGTTATACTGTTGCCTGGAGGTCCTCACTCAGATGGCAGCTTGCTGTGCCCAGAGCTGTGTGCATGTTTATGGAGGGAGGCCTAGAAGGAAGAGTCTAAAATCTACATGGACATGACTGGAAAAGGAAGCCTTTCTTCATTTTTGGGATCCAGGGGGGGTTACATCTAGATTGGACGTGGCTGTGGTCCTCAGCACTCCTCTCTGCACAGAGATCTTTTTGGTAGTAGGAATTGCTGCATGAGAAGCAGCCCCCAAACCACATAGGTGATGTGTGAGCAGTGCATGTATCTATCTCCTCAATAGTGTGAGGTTACTTCAGCACACCTGGCCATAAGATGCTTAATTTAACCCACTGATGTTTCTGGAGTAATATCCCATGGTAGAAAGAAAAGGCTTGCCCATGCTGTTGGTGGTCAGAGCCAGAACATGAACCTGCCTCCCCTGGTGTTTTGCCACAAAAATCTCAGGAAACAGCTTTTCCAATCCACTGCATTCATCTCTGCTGCCATCTGTTCAGGTAGAGCATCCACAGCTTCTGCCTGGCAGGTGGGTCTCAACCTGCTATAGAACAGCACTTCTCTGGCTACATCATTTTTCAAGATGAGAAGGCTTTTGTGCAGCCTTTCTGAATAACAAGTCACTGTGTCACACATTCTTTGTCCAGGTAGGTAAGACAAATAGAAGTGGCATTTCTTCTGCCACCTCTGAAAGGAATACCTCCATGAGGGGCTGCTCGAGTGGCATCTCAGACAAGAGCTTCCTTGCAAACCTGGCTCCTCAGTCACTTGGGAACCATGCACCTGATCAAAATCTTTGCGGCATCAGATTAATACTGTCAGAGATAACGAGGGGAGGAAAAATGTCACTGAGTCAATAGGGGTGAACTGGCTCAAGCTGTGTCCAATTCAGGAGATGAGTTTGCCTGATTCTTGGTGGGATTTTGGCAATTTGTGTGCCACTTGAAGTCGCCCCATTCAAATCTTTCTTTCGCAGGATAAATGGGATCCACCTCCTGTGGGCACATGCAGAGCTGAACGTGCATCCACGTTGCAAATGGAGTTCATAGAATGGTTTAGATTGGAAAGGACCTCAAAGATCATCCAGTTCCAACCCCCTGCCATAGGCAGGGACACCTCCCACTAGAACAGGTCACTCAAAGTCTCATCCAACCTGGCCTTGAACACCTCCAGGGAGGGAGCAGCCACAGCCTCCCTGAGCAATCTGTGCCAGTGTCTCAGCACCTTCACTGTAAAGAGCCCTTTCCTAACATCTGATTTGAATCTTCCCTCTTCCAGTTTAAACTCATTAACCCTTGTCCTGACATTACAAGACCTTGTAAATAGTCCCTCCCCAGCCTTCCTTTAGGTTCCCTTCAGATAATGGAAGGCCACTATAAGGTCTCCTTGTAGCCTTCTCTTCTCCAGGCTGCAGAGCCCCAACTTTTGTAGCCTGTCCTCATAAATGAGTTGTACCTGGAGCCCTGTTGTGCCTAGCACAACAAGCACAGAAGTCTCTTAGCCTCTCTTCTAGATTGGGCCCACTTCCAAGGTAAATGCAAGTACTTGCAGACAAGCTGTGGCAATGAAAGCCTTACCCACTCTGGGGAAAAGGAAAGAGCTCTGGAGAAATATTATTCCAAATTCCTGGCTTTTCTTGTCTTTTCTAGGGGCTGCACCCCCAGCAGGGCAGCACTGAGTGATTTCAGAGGGGCTTTAACAGCCAAACAAGGATGCCAGGTATTCTTCCCAGCAGGATTTCATTCTGAGGGAATTTTTAATTGCTGCCTTTCCATCTCTTTGTGACAGCTTCCTGGCTGAACAATAGACTGCAGGAAACCTTCAGCCATCCTGTCTTCACTATGTGCCAGCCAAAGAGCAAATTTGCACACCTGACCTATCCATGCTTCCCAGTGTGACTGGAATGAGCTGTTGGTTATGTGTTAGGACAGCAGAGCGTTCCTGGCTAAGGACATCATTTCCAATACAGGAGAGAACAAAGTCCCACAAGCTCTCCCAAGATGCCATTGACTCTACACATGAGGAATCTGAAGCAGTGGCTTCATATTTCTTCTCCTGAGCGCTTAGAATTGGCATAGAAAATCATTGAGAAGTACCAGGAAAAAGAAAGTGTTGCTTTGGCAAGGCTTGGATCAGCTCCTGCCCAGATCACATCAATGGGTGTGCTTTGAACCTGGGGATATGTACCAGGAGTTGAACTCCAAGGTCCTCTGGAGGCTTTAAGGTCTGCAGTTCTGGGGCTGCTAGTGCAGTGAGCCTTTGCTGAAGCTGTGTGATTTGGAGTGGGTTAGCTAAGGTGTGAAGTGTGCTGATGAGCTGTGGCTGCACACCAGCTTGTTACACCATTCCCTGCTGTGCAACCTGGAGTTGTTCTCCACAGCAGATATGGATTAAAGTCCAAAGAGCAGAGCAGCTCTGATAGTCACGCAGGGATCTACTGAGGACCAAGGATGGTGGGATCACAGGATGCAGGTGCTTCCAGTTTTCTCCCCACCATCACTAGTGTCCAGCTTAAACACCAACACGTGGGTAATAAGCGATCAAGGTGAGCATGACTTCTTTCTGAGGGATGATAAACTTCAGTCCCAGCTTCCCACAACATTTGAGTGTCATTCTTCCTCAGGAGCAGAGTGCTGTTGACTTGCTGCTGCCTGGTGTCATCTCCTATCTCTGCGGAAGAGCTCTCCGCTGTGCGCCACAGGTTATGCGGCTGCTGTACCCAATCTGTTGTGAGCAGGAATCAGCTGCAGGGGTATGCACAGAAGTCATTCCCCAAAACAGATTCTAGAGTCCTGGATCACTTACAGTAAAAAAGAAAACAATACAAATGAAACAAACGGATCTCTAAATTGCTATGCTTTAGCTCCAGATGCTTGGCCCTGGAGTTACTAAATTCAAATCCATTGTCAAGCCAGAAGTGGAGTCAGCTCACACAGAGGTGGCCAATTCTTTGTTCACTAAATCTGCAAGCCAAATCTTGGAGAACAGTGAATGAGTTATGTAACACAATCACAGAATTAACCAGGTTGGGAAAGAACTCTAAGATCATCAAGTCCAACCTATCACCAAGGCCTTCTAATCAGCCTCCTTCTTTGCCCAGCTCTGGAACTTTTTTTTTTGTCCTGCTTTTCACTCTGACCATTTTGGAGCAGTTTCCATGAGAACACCTCTGTGTCTATGTGTTTGCTAACTTACCCCTTAGCCCACCAGGACTTGGAGATCACTATGCAATCTTGGATAAGACTATTTGAAAGGTTTGCCCATGCTTTACCCCTCAAAAATCACTACACAACTGTTGACTTGGATATGAAGATGATGAAGGGACTGAAATATCTATTTTATGAGAGAGACTGAGAGACCTGAAGGGGCTACAGAAAAGCTGGGGAGGGACTTTGTAGGATGTCAGTAGTAATAGGACTGGGGGTAATGGTGCAAAACTAGAAGTGGGTAGATTCAGGACTTAAGGAAGAAGTTTTTTCACCATGAGGGCTGTGAGACACGGGAACAGGTCACCCAGAGAGGTGGTGAAAGGGCAGGCTGGGTGTGGCTCTGAGCAGCCTGATCTAGTGTGAGGTGCCCCTTCCCATGGAAGGAGAGTTACAACTGGATGATCCTTGAGGTCCCTTGCAGACCTGACAATTCCATGATTAAGCACCTAACGTGTTGTTGTTGCTACTCCTTTGTAATTTCAAGTCATAAACTACTGAATCTTACAGGGTGCATAAGAGTGCTGAAAAACAGACTCACAGACTTCGGGGTATGACCTGTGCAGTAGCACTAGACCCTTATCCACCTGGGAACATATCAATTTCTTTTCCAACCAACCCATAGAGCATCTGAAGCACTGCAGATTGCAGCAAGAATGGTGTGAAATTAGATTGTTTAGTCCATGTGAAAATTAGTACAGTTTGAAGCAGAAGCACACATGCTTTGAGATAACAATTTGTAAGAGCCTCTGGCTGTCAGGCAGCTTAATAAAGTAAGATCCTGAATTCCATCACAGTCATCCAGTGCCCTGGCCTCACTTAGCACAGTCAGGATCTCACCTTGGACTAAATGAAGCAAGTTTTAACTCAGTTACAAAACAAGGCAGAGTTTTAGCCACTCTGACATAAGAGTGCCAACAAGACAGAATGGGCTGCCCATGGAGCTGATGGAGTTACTGTCCCTGGAGACACTCAAGAAAAGACCAGATGAGGTTGATTGGACAGGGATGAGTGATAGGTTGGACTGGATGATCTTGGAGGTCTCTTCCAAGCTGTCTGATTCTGTGATTGGAGTTTCATTCCCTTTTCCTTGTTAAGGATTCTCAGACATTCCCTCAGTGCTCCTTCAATGCTTCTCAAAACGTGCCGCAGCTTCAGTCATGTCCTTTTCACAGTTTCACATGGAAGCAAAAAGAAACAGTTAAACAGGGAGCAGCAAAGTTTATGTCAGGAAGGTCACCCAGCACCCATGTGTGATGTTTGAATGATCATCAAGCCTACTCCTACCTAGCCGGGGGGCCACTGAGGCCCCCCGGCCTTTAGATCCCCTCCACCATTCACCCAGTGCACACCACAGGCACTCACCAGTGATGACAGGAGGAGGGTCCCTCTGCCCAGTTAGGCAAGCTTGGAGCTTCTGCTTCTCTTGGGGCTGATTATAAAGGGGAGTGAGCAGGGAGGGCAAAGTGATCACACCTGGGGTGGGAGGAGACTCCAACAGAACCGAGCTGGGTGATAGGTTGGATTGAATGACCTTGGAGGTCTCTTCCAACTGGGTGATTCTATGATTCTATGAACCCAGGTGCTCTGGGTTTGGGGGAAAATGTGGGGTGGGAAAGGTGATGGTGTTTGTGTTCTCAAGTCAATTCCACGTAATGATTCCTGACTCTCCTGGGGGTGGCTCAACACCTGCCTGCAATGGGAAGTGGTCAGCAAATTCCTTGTTTTCCCTTGCTTGTATGCACAGCTTTTGGTAGTTGTTGATCGCTGTCCCAAGCTAGAAGTGGGTAGATCCAGATTGGATGTTGGGAAGAAGTTCAGTGTTGGGAAGAAGGTCAGCGTTGGAACTGGCTGATCCTTGCGGTCCCCTCCCAACCCTGACTGATTCTATGATTCTAAGTATTTTAATCCAGGAGTCACTCAGCTGCAGAAGCCTCCAGTTCCAAAAGGATTTTCCATCCTTTCAGATTTTCTGTGCCCCAGCAAAGCTCTTTCATTTCACACAGATTAAGAGTTAATTCAGGTCAAATAAGGATTAATTAGTCTGTGTAAACCAGCCCCAGACACTGATGCGCTGGAGATCTTTTTTAAATGAGTTGCTGTTACTGTAAGTCTGTATCTTCTGATGGCAAGACCTCTGGTGTATTATAAATTTGCAATCAGGTACCCCATGGGATGTGAGATGAGGGAAAATGTCAGTCTTAACAGTGTTTAAATCCCTCCTGCCGCTGAACTGCAGCCTCTTTCAAATTAGGTCCTGTTGGCAAAATCAGATAAAGAGATGGAAATAAATGATGTGAACAAAGGGCATCAAAGAGTATCATTTAAATTGTTATTGACTGTGGGCATAAAGGAAAAAAATAAAGAAGGGAAAATGGGAAGGGGGGTGGGGGGGAAGCACAGCATGAAAACATACTTAGTCAGAGGAGATAATAGGACCATGGAGACAGGTTGGGGTTGGTTGGGGCTATTTATTTATTTGTTTCGAGGGAAAACATCAGATAGTTGGTGTGCTTGTGGATTTTTTTTTTCACCTAGTTTGCAGGTGAGGGGGTGATGAATGCAGAATTGATTTCACAATTTGAGTCCTGTGGCCAGATCTGAGCTCCTGACTTTGAGAAAGATGTTGTGGTGCTTGAATGTGTCCAGAGATGTGGAAGGATTTCTTGCTAACAGAAGGACACCAATTGATAAGAAGGAGCAACTCGTCCTGCAGAGTGTCCTTGGGGCAGGAAACCAGGCGGTGGATAACAGCCCCCACACATGCAGCTGCAGGGGGCTGACCCTACAGGTTGTATATATAAGTTAACCTATCTGGACCTCATGCATAACCTTAAGCCAACCTGTACTTTCACATGTACCAATCTTAACCAAAGTCAGCTATGCACACCTCTTCCAAGCCAGCACATAAGTGGCTGTAACATGGAAATGAACGGAGAACGATTAGCTAACCACTTTGGTGTCCAGGGTCGTTACCCTGGGGTGCAATGCCAGCACAGAGAAGGGCAGCAAGGCTGGGGAGGGGCCTGGAGCACAGCCCTATAGGGAGAGGCTGAGGGAGCTGGGATTGTTTAGCTTGGAGAAGAGGAGGCTCAGGGGAGACCTTATTGCTGTCTACAACTACCTGAGGGGTGGTTGTGGCCAGGGGGAGGTTGCTCTCTTCTCTCAGGCAGCCAGCACCAGAACAAGAGGACACAGCCTCAGGCTGCGCCAGGGGAAATTTAGGCTTGAGGTGAGGAGAAAGTTCTTCACTGAGAGAGTCATTGGCCACTGGAATGGGCTGCCCAGGGAGGTGGTGGAGTCGCCGTCCCTGGAGCTGTTCAAGGCAGGACTGGACGTGGCACTTGGTGCCATGGTCTAGCCTTGAGCTCTGTGGTAACAGGTTGGACTTGATGATCTATGAGGTCTCTTCCAACCTTGGTGATACTGTGAGGCTGTGATACTGTGAGCTGGGCGTGTGCAGCCTGCAGAAGAGGAGGCTCAGGGCAGACCTCATTGCTATCTGCTGTGGACAGATTTCTTGCTACCAGAGGACATGATTTGATAAACATGAGCAACTCGTGCTGCGGAGTGTCCTTGAGCCCATCCTGGAGGCAGGAACTAAAAGGGTGAAGCAACTCCCCCACATGCAGCTGCAGGAGGCAGGGTCTGCTGGCCACAGAATGCTGACCCTACAAGTTGTTTGTTTAAGCTTAACCTATCTGTACCTCACACGTAACCTTAAGCCTACCTGTACCTTCCACATATACCAGTCTTAACTAAGCCAGCCATGCATGCCTCTTCTGAGTTAGCATCTGAGTGACTGTATCACTGTAATGAAGGATTAGTGGGAGAACAATGATATATTGGTGCTCCAACTGTTACTCTGCGGTGCAACGTTGACAGTCTGCAACTACTTGAAAGGAGGTTGTAGCCAGGTGGGGTTGGGCTCTTCTCCCAAGCAACCAGCAAAAGAACAAGGGCACACAGAACAAGACTCAAGTTGTGCCAGGGCACGTTCAGGCTGGATGTTATGAAGTTCTTCACAGAGAGAGAGATTGGCATCAGAATGGGCTGCCCAGGGAGGTGGTGGAGTCCCCGTGCCTGGGGGAGTTTAAAAGGATCATAGAATAATAGAATCATTCAGGGTTGGAAGGGACCACAAGGATCAGACAGTTCCAACCCAGCAGCAGGGACACCCTACCCCAGATCAGGCTGGCCACAGCCTCATCCAGCCTGGCCTTAAACACCTCCAGCCATGGGGCCTCAACCACCTCCCTGGGCAACCCATTCCAGCCTCTCACCACTCTCATGGTGAACAACTTGCTCCTCACCTCCAGTCTCAATCTCCCAATCTCCAGCTTTGCTTCATTTCTCCCAGTCCTGGCACTGCCTGATAGCCTAAAAAGTCCCTCCCCAGCTTTTTTGTAGGCCTTCTTCAGATACTGAAAGGCCACAAGAAGGACACCTGGGAGCCTCCTCTCTCCAGACTGAACAGCCCCTACTCTTTCAGTCTGTCCAGGAGGCTGGGTAAGGCACTTAGTGCCACAGTTTAGTTAACTAGAAGGTGTTAGGTGATAGGTTGGACTCAGTGATTTCAAAGGTCTTTCCCAACCTGCTTATCTGTGATTCTGTGATTCACCAGATGCACAAACATCAGAGATTATTGATGCAGACTTCACTGCAGATAGCACCAAATCTGTTGCTTTTCTCTTTCATGGTAACCTAAAACCATTTAACAGAGTCACTAAAAAACAAACCCAAACCCCCAAACAACTGAAACGATAGAATCGTGGACTAGTAGGGGTTGGAAGGAACCTCTGAGATGATCAAGGACAACTCTCCTGTCAAAGCAGGATCACCTTGGGCAGGCCACGCAGGACTGCACCCAGACTGGTCTTGAAAGTCTCCAGAGAAGGAGACGCCACAACCTCTCTGAGCAGCCTGCTCCAGCACCCTCACTGGAAAGAATCTTTCCTTCGTGTTGTGGGAAAACCTTCTGTGTTCCAGTTTGTATCCATTGCCCCTTGTCCTGTCACAGGGCACCAATGAAGGCAGGTGTTGAGCCATCCCCAGGAGAGTCAGGACTCATCACATGGAATTATGACTTGAGAACACAAACAC
>WAAF01005021.1:802219-902025 GCA_013400475.1 Tricholaema leucomelas | reverse complement strand
TGTCCAATCAACTAGATAATGGCATGTAGTGAAGACAGGATGGCTGAAGGTTTCCTGCAGTCTATTGTTCAGCCAGGAAGCTGTCACAAAGAAATGGAAAGGCAGCAATTAAAGATTCCCTCAGAATGAGATCCTGCTGGGAAGAATACCTCACATCCTAGTTGGGCTGTTGAAGCCTCTCTGAAATCACTCAGTGCTCTCCTGCCGGGGGTCCAGCCCCTATTAAAAACAAGAAAAGCCAGGAATTTGGAATAATATTTCTCCAGAGCTCTTTCCTCTTCCTCAATCACCTCTCTGGGCAACCCATTCCAGCTTCTCACCACTCTCATGTTGAAGAACTTTCTCTTCATGTCCAGTCTGAATCTTCCCGCCTCCAGCTTTGCTCTGTTCCTGCTACTCCTCTCAGTCCCTGATAGTCTAAAATATCCCTTCCCAGCTGTTTTGTAGTCCCCCTTCAGATATTGAAAGGCCACAAGAAGGTCACCTCAGAGCTTCCTCTTCTCCAGACTTGCTGGCTGCTGCCTTGGAGGATTATCCACTTCTTTTTTTCATTCCCTCCTGCTCTTAACCAGAAAATACAAGAGAGGGACAGCCCTTTTTTGCCAGGGTAGTTTGGCAAACTAGTAAGTGGTGCAGAAGCAGAGCAGAACATTCATCCCTGATCTCTTGGGTTTATCAAAGAAGTCTACAGGATTTCTACATTTTGGAACAGATCTTTGCTTTGATGTCCCCAGGTGAGAGATGACTTTTCTTCTTGAGAGCTCTTGCCTTAGTAGGGACTGCAGACATGAGCAGTAAATAACTACAAAAGGATCATAGTGGCTATGCAGCCTTCTCAAAAGAGAGAACTGTCTACAACTACCTGAAGGGAGGCTGTAGCCAGGTGGGGTTGGTCTCTTCTGCCAGGCAACCAGCAACAGAACAAGGGGACACAGTCTCAAGCTGTGCTGGGGGAGATATAGGCTAGATGTTAGGAGGAACTCCTTCCCAGAGAATGATTGGCATTGGAATGGGCTGCCCAGGGAGGTGGTGGAGTTGCTGTCCCTGCTGTCCCTGGAGGTGTTCAAGAAAATGGCTGGGGCACTTAGTGCCATGGTCTAGTTAATTGGACAGGGCTGGGTGCTAGGTTGGACTGGATGATCTTGGAGGTGTCTTCCAGCCTGATTGATGTTATTCTATGGTATGTTATTCTATGGATGTTATTCTATGGTATTCTAAGATGTCCCCACAACATATCTTTGTGACAGGTGGAGTGAGGAACCTGTACCCTGGGGTGTACATATTTGGAGAAAACACAAAAAAAAACAATCAAAACCCACAAAAAACCTTTGAGGCTCAGAAGTTGCTCTGTCAGGTTAGGTAAAGGACAAGCTTGGTCAGATGTCTTCTTGCACATGAAATGACACTGATGGAATGCAGGATGAGCAAATGGCTCATTTGGGATGATCTTGACAACATCAAGGATGAACATAGGCCTGGCCATAGCATACTCTAATGAAGGGGCTAAGTGGGGTGTGCTGGGTTAGAGTTTAGAAGCCAGTGCTGGAGTCAGGGCAAACTAAAGTCAACATGAATGTGAGTGAACTTCTAGGGCTGAGCTCTGAAGTGACCTTGTTTGGTGTTCATTGATATGTTAAAGGCTGGCCTGGGACTTTTGGAAGCTGTGGGAAAAAACTGATTGGGCAAACTCACGTCACCTGAGCTTTTTATTAGATTCTGTGGCACACTGCTGAAGGTTCCTGCTCTTGGAGACAGGGGCTTGCTCAGAGCTTATTCCCATTTGGTTCAGACCTTCCATATTCCACTGTACAAAGACACTCAAGAGATGCTTGAGGGAGACCAGAACATTGTCTGTGATACAATGATGAGCCAACTGAGTCAGGTGTGACACTTTGCCCAGGGCCAGGAAGGCAGCAACTTACCTTTTTTTCTGTTCTTGGCATACTCTTTTTTTAATCCCCAACCATGCTTACTTATTACTTTGTTTGAAACTTCAGCCCCTAGGGGACCACCATATCTCATCTAAATGCCTAAAACAAAGGGCAGGAGCTTTATATGACTGGCGGCAACCAGCATGGCTTCACTAAGGGCAAATCATGCCTGACAAATTTGGTGGCTTTTTATGATGTAGTCACAGCTGCAATGGACAGGGGAAGGGCGACTGACGTCATCTACCTAGACCTGAGTAAGGCATTCGACTCTGTCCCACATGACATCCTGGTCACCAAACTGGAAAAGCACAAACTGGATGGGTGAGCACTCACTGGATAAGGAATTGGCTGGATGGTGGCATGCAGAGAGTGGTGATCAATGGCACAATGTCCACCTGGCGACCGGTGACAAGTGGTGTTCCTCAGGGGTCAGTGCTGGGACCAGTGCTCTTTAACATCTTTGTCAGTGATATGGACAGAGGAATTGAGTGCACCCTCAGCAAGTTTGCAGATGACACCAAGCTGTGTGGCACAGCTGACTTGCTGGAGGGCAGGGATGCCATTCAGAGGGACCTGGACAGGCTGGAGAGGTGGGCCCAGGCCAACCTCATGACGTTTAACAAGGCCAAGTGTAAGGTCCTGCACCTGGGTCGGTGCAATCCCAGGCACAGATACAGGCTGGGTGATGAATGGCTGGAGAGCAGCCCTGAGGAGAAGGACCTGGGGGTCTGGGTCGACGAGAAGCTCAACATGAGCCGGCAGTGTGCACATGCAGCCCAGACAGCCAACCGAGTGCTGGGCTGCATCAAGAGAAGTGTGGCCAGCAGGGCAAGGGAGGTGATTCTCCCCCTTTACTCTGCTCTCGTCAGACCCCACCTGGAGTACTGTGTGCAGTTCTGGAGCCCCCAATACAAGAAGGACATGGAACTGCTGGAGCGGGTCCAAAGGAGAGCCACGAAGATGATCAGAGGGATGGAGCACCTCTGCTATGAGGACAGGCTGAGAGAGTTGGGGCTCTGCAGCCTGGAGAGGAGAAGGCTTCGAGGAGACCTTATAGTGGCCTTCCAGTATTTGAAGGGAGCCTACAGGAAAGCTGGGGAGGGACTATTTACACGGTCTAGTAATGTCAGGACAAGGGGGAATGGGTATAAGCTGGAAGGGGGGAAATTTAGACTGGATGTTAGGAGGAAGTTCTTTACGGTGAGGGTGGTAGGGCACTGGAATGGGTTGCCCAGGGAGGTGGTGGATGCTTCCTCTCTGGAGGTGTTTAAGGTCAGGCTGGATGAGGCCTTGGGCGAGCTGCTCTAGTGGGAGGTGTCCCTGCCTGTGGCAGGGGGTTGGAGCTGGATGATCCTTGAGGTCCCTTCCAACCTAAACCATTCTATGATTCTATGATTCTATATCCAATTCCTGAGGTGTGGACCCGTCTGAAATCATGCAAGATACTTAAAGCATAGCCCTGATCTGCTGTATAGCAGGACCTTCCCTCCTGTTCCTGGCCATGTTACTGTGAATGCCATCATTATTGCATTAAATAGCCCCTACCTGAGCCACAGCAGCTTCAGAAGATGCTACCACATGACACAGAATAAATGTCAGCCTCTCAAACCAGCAAGCAGTGGAAGGCTTAAGGTAACCATTTAAAGGTTATCCCATGCTGCTTGTATCTCTTATTTTCAATTACCCCCACTTGTTGGCTTTGAAGTCTTTAGTATGGAAAATAAATCATAGCTCAATGTGCTGTTCCATCACTCAGTAATGCCTGATGTGACAGTCTCAGCAGATGACAAGATTATAGTGATAAGGGTCTAGTTTTAAAATGTTTACCATTTCCCAGTTGGATCTTTGACCTCGGATTGCATTAACGTTGTGCCGGTTTTAGATCGAATGCCAATCTCCGTCTTGCAACGTATCATCATTTTAATGCCTGATTTACACTCTGAATTATGGTAATTTATTGTAATAGTGTGAGTTGACCTTTTCAGTATTTCCTGGTTTTATTGGCTAGGTGTTTTGTCCCTTTCCCCAGAGGTTAGTGAGATGCTGGGGGAAGCAAAGGATGCGAGAGAGCCTATCGAAGCGTGCGGTGCTGAAAAGGGCAAAGCGTAAGAGCATCCTGCCAGGGCAGGGACTGGGGAACACAGGGAAATTCGAAGGTGGTGAGATGGCATGTTCATAGAATCATAGAATGCCAGGACTGGAAGGGACCTCAAAAACTCATACAGTCCAACTCCCCTGCCAAAACAGGATTGCCTAGATCAGATCACACAGGAATGCATTCAAGTGGGTACTGAATATCTCCAGAGAGGGAGACTCCAAAACTCCCCAGCCTGTTCCAGTGTTCAGTCACCCTCGTGGGGAACAAATCCTTTTCATGTTTAAATGAAACTTCCTATGCCTCAGCTTCCACCCATTGCCCCTTGTCCTGCCATCAGGCATCACCCAGCAGAGCCTGGCTCCAGCCTCCTGGCATTCACCTTTACATGTTTATAACTGTTGATGTATAACTGTCATCTCTGCCTTATCTTCTCCAAGCAGCACAGCCCCAGCTCCCTCAGGCTGTCCTTGTAAGAGAGATATTCCATTCTCTTAATCATCTTTGTGGCTCTGCTCTGGACACTCTAAAGCAGTTCTATGTACCTCTTGATGTGAGGGGCCCAGAACTGAACACACTACTCCAGATGAGGTCTCACCAGAGCAGAGTAGAGGGGCAGGAGAGCCTTTCTCAACCTTCTAGCTACAGCCCTTGTAATACACCCCAGAATGGCACTGGCCCTCCTAGCCATGAGTGCACATCGCTGGCTCATGGTCAACCTCCCATTGACTGGGACTCCCAAAACCTTTTCCCTGTTGCTGCCTTCCAACAGATCAGCCCCAACCTATCCTGGTACCTGAGGTTGTTCTTTCCCAGGTGCAAGACTCTACACTTGCCCTTGTTGAATTTCATTCAATTTTGCCCAGCCCCTCAATCTGTCCAAGTCTCACTGAATGGCAGCACAGCCTTTTGGTGTGGCAGCCACTCCACCCATTTTGGTGTCATAAGTGCCACCCAGTTTGTTGTCAGCCTCAGAGATGAAAGGACATCCCCAGGAATGGATGGAGTGATGTGAAGGGCGTTGAATACAAGTCTGATGAGGAACAGCTGAAGTGACTGGGGTTGTTTAGTCTTCAGAGCCTAAATGAGACCTCATTGCCCTCTAAAACTGCCTCAGATGAGGCTGGAGTGAGGTGGTAATGGATCTCTTCTACCAAGAAACAAGGGATAGGACAAGAGTAAATGTTCTCAAGTTATGGCAGGGGAGGTTCAAGTTGGATGTTACAACAAATTTCTTCACAGAAAGGGTTATCAAGCACTGGAACAGACTGCCCAGGGAGGTAGTGCAGTTATCATCCCTGGAGTATTTAGAAGCCATGTGGTTGTGGTGCTTAGGGACGTGGTTTAGTGATAGTTGCTCATCAGTAGTGGTGAGATTGTGAGCTCTAGGCAAGTGGTTGGACTTGATGATCTCAAAGGTATCTTCCAACTTCCCAACAATTCCAAGATTCTGTGATGTCTCTGAACTCCTGCATGTGAAACACAACTCTGGAAAGGTTCATTGTGCCTCTGTCTCACCAGAATGGAGGTTGCTGATGTAGTTTGAAGCTGGTATTTATGGTTCCAGTGCAATGAAATGCCCTTGAGGTGAATGAAGCTGTTTTTAGAGGAAATCAGCTTTGGAAATTGGAATGTGCCCTGACAAGGGAACAGAAATGTAAAAGGCTAAGATGGAATGTTAAAATATATCCCTGATTATTTCTCTTTTTATTACCCTCTGCCCAGAAACACTACTACTCTAAGGTAGGATTTTCAGGCAGAAAATGAGGAAAGAAAGTGATGGCTTACTATTACATAAAAAGGAAAGAAAACCAAGAAACACTGAAATAATTCCCTGCAACAAAAAGCTTTGATGAAAAAAATGCTGAGCCTGAAGGTGATGCTGCTTCTTCATCCTGTTCTCCAGTGTTGAGTTTGTTGCAGCCTTCTCCTTCTGTTTTGGAGTGTTGGTTTGGTTTTTTAAGGACTGCCTTTTGGCAGGCCTTGTGAAATAACTGTTTGTGCCTGACTCTGGAAAGGAACAGCAAAAGCAGACAGCTCTCCTAATGGCCATGATGCTGTTCTATAAGCAGCAACTGCTGTCTACAACTACCTGAAGGGAGGCTGTAGCCAGGTGGAGGTTGGTCTCTTTCCCCAGGCAAGCAGCAACAAAACAAGAGGACAGAGTCTCAAGTTGTGCCAGGGGAGGTATAGGCTGGTGTTAAGAGGAAGCTCTTTATGGAGAGAGTGATTGGCATTGGAATGGGCTGCCCAGGGAGGTGGTGGAGTCAGTGTCCCTGGAGGTGTTCAAGCAAAGACTGGATGAGGCACTTAGTGCCATAGTGTAGTTGATTGGATAGGGCTGGGTGCTAGGTTGGTCTGGATGATCTTGGAGGTGTCTTCCAACTTGGTTGATTCTATGATTCAGTCTTTGCTCTCTAGCAGTAGGGAAGAACTGCAGAGGTGGGCTGGGACTTGAGCCTTCCAAGAGGTAATTTCAAGCTCTTGCTAATAAGGGCTCAAACAAACATGGATCTGATCCTACCCCAGAAGGGTAGCAGTTGCTCTTACAAAGCTTTGATGGGAAAGTACAGAAAAAACAAAGAGGTAAAGCAGATGCTGAGACTCTCTTGCCCTGAAAGTGTTACTGAGGCTACTCCAAGAACAATCAATTGGAAACACCATGGGACTGGATCATCTCCTTGGGTTTGTACAGCTCCTAGGACCATTAGGATAGGATGAGAGGAAATATCCTCTGACTTCAACTGATTTCCTAGATGATTTGAGACAAGTCTCATAGAATCAGTCAGGGTTGGAAGGGACCATTAGGAGCATCTAGTTGCAACCTCCCTGCCATGGGCAAGGACACCTCGCACTACCTCAAGCTGTCTAGAGCCTCATCCAGCCTAGCCTTAAACACCTCCAGGAATGAGGCTTCCACCACCTCCTTGGGCAACCCATTTCAGAGTCTTGCCATTCTCATGGCATAGAACTTCTTCCTAACATCGAGTCTGAATCTAGCAATTTGCAGCCTTGCTCCATTGTCCCTGGTCCTGTCACTACCTGACATCATAAAGAGTCCCTCCTCAGCTTTTTTGTAGCCCACTCCAGATACTGAAAGGCCACAATAAGGTCACCTGGGAGCCTTCTCCTCTCCAGACTGAACAGCCCCAACTCCCTCAGTCTCTCCTCATAGCAGAGCTGCTCCAGCCCTCTGATCATTCTCATGGCCCTTCTCTGGACATGTTTCAGCACATCCATAGCCCTCTTGTAGTAGGGGCTCCAGAACTGGATGCAGTACTCCAGGTGGGGTCTCACCAGTGGGGAGTAGAGGGGGAGGACTACCTCCCTCGACCTGCTGTTTCCTTTATTTGCTTGTTTGTTCATCTTAACTGTAACCAGGCCAGCAACAGCTGGCTGACATTTGATAATGTCACTTATGTTTGCACAGGTCCCATGGGATCCTGATGTGGAACTTGAAACAAAAGGCAGCTGGGACTTTTAGTTACAGGCAGTTGCTCTGTAGGTCCTTATCACTGGCCTCATAGCTGGCCAGTTTGTACCTGGAGTATTGTGGCCAGTTCATAGAATCATAAAATCAACCAGATTGCAGGGGACCTCCAAGATCATCCAGCCCAGTTCCAGGCTCCTCAGCTCAAGACAGACAGGGCACTACTGGAGGCAGTCGAGTGGAGGTTGCACAGATTCTGAGGGGACTGGAGCATCTCCCTTATCAAGAGAAACCTGGGACTCTTCAGCCTGAAAAACAGAAGGCTGAACAGGGATCTTCTCAGTGCTGATCAGTGGCTAAAGGGGATGGTGCCAGAGTCTTTTCAGTGGTGCCCAGTGACAGGATGTGGGGCAACAGAAACAAACAAGAACACAGTAGGTTTCACTTGGACTTAAGGAGAAACTTCTTTACTTTGAGGGTGCCAGAGCCCAGAACAAGCTGCCCAGAGAGGTTGTGGAGTCTTTGTTTCTGGAGACCTTCAAAACCCACCTGGATGTGTTCCTGTGCAACTTGCCCTAGGTCATCCTGCATTGGCAGAGAGGCTGGACTACGTGATCTCCAACCCCTAACATGCTATGATTATAAAGGATAACTAATTACAATACAGCAAATGCAAACTGACAACATCATTGCCTGTCAGCCCAGAAGCTAAACCAGAGGTGGGTACTCCTGAGTTGTCAGCCTTCTAAGCAGTCTTTGAAAAGAAAAAAAACAAACTCCCTGAAGTGTGATTTTTATTGTAGGCTTTCAAACCTTTCAGCCAGTTCTACAAGGTACAGCCAGAAGTACATGTGCATTAGATGCTTGCTTTGTACATCCCATCACCTTCATTAGTTTGATGTGCAAATGGTTACTTAGAAATACTGATATCTGCAGTGAGTGGTTTGAAAAGACTACGCAGGCAGGCGTACAGCTCTCTGAACGCATTGTATACGCCGGGGCCTTTGAAAGCAGCTCCTTTTAAGTTTCCACTCATAGCCTGCTTCTGAACTGGGATTTTTGCACAAACGTTTGGAAGTAATTGTTTAACCCATTTTTCATGCTTGTTTTTTTTAAAGTAGATCATCCTCTGTGATCCTGGACAATGGCAATGCTTGTTTAGTGGTCTCTTGCTCTAATCGAGTCGATTGGCTTTGCTTGGATTTCCCTCTCCCCTGTATTCAGCACTCGGAGTGCCAGGACCAAACAGAGTGAAGCAGATCTAATTAACTTCTCTCAAGGGTATTGACTGTCTGCAGAGGAAGAGGAAAGCAGCAAGGAATCTGTTATGACAGCCTATTCATTGCCAGCTTGCACACAGTAGCACATCTTCCCCTTGCAGCGCACATCTCCTGATTTGATTGTGTTTCCTGTTGCAGAAAGGCACCAGAGGCTGTGTGAGCTCCTATGGTTTCTGAAGACAGACAGCCAAGAGCAAATAAAGCAAAACTGCTGTGTAGAGACAGTGGAAATTAGAAATTATTAATTAGCCTCCACTCATTAGGAGGATAAGAAGTGCAATGTGAGTAGGTTGGTGTCATTTAAGGTGTACCCGCATGCAGATAGCGAGCCTGACTGAAGATTGGATCATAGAATCATGGAACGGTTTAGGTTGGAAGGGACCTCAAAGATCATCCAGTTCTACTCCTCCACCATAAGCAGGGACACTTCCTACTAGAACAGGTTGCTCAAGGCCTCATCTAACCTGGCCTTGAACACCTCCAGGGAGACACAACCTCCCTGGGCAACATATTCCAGTGTTTCACCATCCTCACTGGAAAGAACTTCTTCCTAACATCCAGTTTCAATTACTCTCTGACAGTTTAAACCCATTCCTCCTTGTCCTGTCATTACAAGACCTTGTCAAAAATCCCTCCCCAGCCCTTCTGTAGGCCTCCTTCAAATACCACTATAAAGTCTCCTCGAAGCCTTCTCTTCTCCAGGCTGCAGTGCCCCAACTCTAGTACCCTGTCCTCATAGGAGAGCTGCTCCAGCCCTCTGAGCATCTTCATGGCCCTCCTCTGGACTTGCTCCAACAGTTTGATATTCATCTTCTTGTGGGAGTAGCAAAGATCTTCTCATCCATGCAAGGTAAGCCTACAGTTTGGAAAATCCTATAAACACAAGAAGCTGGTGCAACAGTGAGTCTGGCAGCAAGCTTTAGCAGGGAGCTCCTGCAGCAATGCTGCTGGTGGAGTGTGTGCAGGGAGAGCTGGCTGGCTGGACAGGTATCCAGCACCAGCAGCTCAGCTGAAGATGGTGACACAGCAGGCAGTCTCCTGTAGTTCCATGCACTTGACTTTGAGTATGACTGAAGAGCAGAAGTTGATATTAGTGTCATTTATAAAATAATAGTTGAGCTGGATGGATAAAAATGCCCCTTCAAGTGCCATGGTGATAAGAACATTAGTGGACAGATGGAGAGTAGCTGTGGTGAGGCAGACAGTGTGGATTAAAACATTGAGAACATGGGAAAACACTCAGAACAAGAATTTTCTCAAAGGACAAATGTAAATAGCAAGAGGTCATCCTCCATTACTCTTGCTAAAGAAATGCAAACCATATTTGCCACCAGCAAAGTGGTTTATGGTTCTCACCTCATTCTTACTACTTTGATAGCTTTTGCAGCTTGGCTGCAAAGAAGGTTGTAGTGGGGCAGCCCTGCCACTGGGTACCATAAAGGCTGAGATGTGACCCTGAAATGGTTTAGCAACCATAGCAAATGATGCTGGGCAGATGTACTGGGGGAAGGCTGGTAAAATGGTGCTGAAGCTTAAAACAGCTGCAGTGGTCCCTTCCCCTCTACTGGAGATGGGATTCACACTCACTGGTAGCTCACAGCCATGTATGTTTACACCTTACTTTACCTCCTATCAGGTGAGAGGTGTTAAATCCCTACACCAGCAATAGCTACTCTGTGTAATCATTACCTGTATGCTAATGAATTCCTATTTAGATTCAAATAGATTCAGTTCAATATGTTTTGCCACTGCACTTAATAAACAGAGCAAAAGGTGCTTTATAGGCCAGGGCTGTGCTTTTGTTAGCTTTCCACTGTGGTCATTAATTAAATCATTAAATAATGAATGGATTGTCTCAGCTGTATTCAGTGACAATCTTCAGTCCCATACACACTGTAATTTTTGCTGCCTGTGCTGGGAGCATGCACAGTCCTCTCTTCACAGGCATCAGAGCTGGGTGAGGTGCTGAGCAAAGCAGGGGTCTGCTGCATGGCAGAGCAGAAGCTTGGCATTGCTGGATGGTGAGCTCAGTGCCTGGGTAGCACACAGAGCTGCAGCCCTAATCCTCAGACCCTGTTTTAATAAGAGTTTTGCCCCAAGCAACTCTTTGGATGCCTTTTCCTCTGTAAGGAATTAAATCCTAACACCAGAAAAAGCACACTGGAGAATCATATTTCTTCCTTTGTTGCCACTAAATGCAAGGAGGTTGTCAGAGACCAGCACAACGTGGGGATTTCTTGTGAATGTCTTATGAGATGCTTGCCCTCTCCTTGCCTCAGATGCCCTTTTGGGTGAAGCAGCATGAGCAGGACTTCACAGAAAGGTTACACAGAGAAATCAGTGTTTCCAAGATACTACTGTAGGGAGGTATGCTGCACCAAGGCTAACAAATTAAACCTGTGTCCAGGGCTGCTCCAGGGCACAAAAGACGACAGGCAAGGGACCAAGTGCACGTCTGCAGCCTGTGAAATGGGATTGTTGGTGTGTCATGCCTGGTGGGGAAGAGTACTGTGACCTGCCAGCTCCAAAGCGTGCTAAGGCACTGGGAGCACACTGAGTGGTACAGCCACAGCAGGAACCACTCAAAAAACTCAACCAGACATGGCTAAACCTGTCTGAGTACTCAGGGACACTTCTATCCCTACACATCTATTACTGTCAAAGGACTCCAAGGGCTGATGGAAATCTGGGTGCCAAAATCCCCTTAGACACTCCCAGCTTCACAGCTACAGACAGAAATCCTTTTGGCTCAGTTGATAATCAGTAAAAGACTGATGCAGCAAAACCTGCCTGAGAGGAGATTAGTTCAGTAAAGGTACATTTTAGAGAGCAAAACAGTAATTTTTAGGACAACAGTCCTCTTCAGGAGCCCTGGCATCTCCTGCTGGGTGAGTGAGAGCAGTTACTTGGAGCTTGCTGGGCCAGCTCACTTGGACATTGCGCTGCTGTTAGCATCTTTCAGTGCTTTGTAAAATACTTGGGGATAAATTGGCAGGGGTGAAGATGTTTCTTAAAATGAAAGTCTCCTGATCCTGTGCCTTAGAAAAGCTTCATTAATTAAATTGTAGTCACTAGCAGACAGAGTGTTTTTGCTGGCAGTTAAATGGCTGGAGGATCTGACAGCCTCAGGCAAAGCCAAAGGTATTTGATCCAGCAAGATGTTAACTGCCAGGAAATATCCCCACAAGCCAGTGTTATGGCTGTAATATGCTTAATAAAACGTTCTGGTTTTCCTCTGGCACTGCAGCCACTGGGAAGGCACAATCCAGCTGTTCCTACATCTACTTCAGCTTGGCAGGCAGAGAGAGCAGGAGGTGCAGGGCACTGCCAGCCCTTAGCCTGTCTGGTCAAACACGCTGCATAACTGACTGCATTTCCATTCAGAGCAACAGGGAGGCAGGCCAGAGGAAACCAGTGTTTACTCAGCCTCTTAACACCTCTCAGAGTGGTGTTTCTGAGGCCAAAACCAGGGTGCAACTCAGCAGAAAAGGGTCTGCCCTTGAAATTGCCATTTCTTTTGTTTTAGTCTCTGCTGTGATGGCATCAGGGTGTTTTGTGGATGCCAGCTACAGAAAGCAAACAAACATACACTTTGCAACTCATCATAAATGAATGCTGTGGGATGGGTGATGACTGTAATCTCTGTTTTATAACAGGAACTGGATGATCTTGGAGGTCTCTTCCAACCTGGTTGTTTCTATGATTCTAACTGGGCTATGACCACATGGCAAGCCAGCAGCAGAACTCCTGGATTAACTCAGGCTTGCAAAGAAACATTCTGCTGCTTTCTGTGGGGAAAGAGGACCACGGGGTTCAGCTGGATCCGAGCTTTTACAATGCTAATACAGCCCAGTCCCCTGCCCAAAAAATGGGTTTAAAAACCCCAGTGTATTTCTCCACGTTGTGTTGCCCTACTCCCTTCAGAGGACAAACCCCATCAAGGTATGGAATGGGCTGCCCAGGGAGGTGGTGGAGTCACTGTCCCTGGAGGTGTTCAAGAAAAGACTGGATGGGGCATTTAGTGCCATGGTCTAGTTGACTGGATAGGGCTGGGTGCTAGGTTGGACTGGATGATCTTGGAGGTGTCTTCCAACCTGGTTGATTCTATGATTTCATGTGTCTGGGTCTGACTGTGGAAGCCAGGTTGTACCAAGAGCAGTGTGATGCCTCTCTTCCCCTACACCCCACATCTGGCAGGCTGCAGCCCAAGCAACTTTTCCCTGGGACTGCTTCAGACAATAGCAGTGCCATGTGAGAGCAGATTGATCAACCCACATCACACTAGAATTAATGGCTCCCTTAATAAAAGTGAGTGAGATCATCACTCTTGGCTTAATTTTTCCTTTTTATTGCCTTTTACATGTACAAGTAATGATCAGCTGCTTAAATATATCTAGAGCCAACACTTAAGGACGTGTTCAAATCACTCTCCAGTGAATGAATGGCAGTGTCACTCCAGACAGGGTTTGAGTACATTTCTGGACCAAAAAGAGGCTCTTTGCAGGACCATCTCCAGCACTGTATCCTGAAATCATGGAATCATAAAATCATAGAATGGTCTGGGCTGGAAAGGACCTTCGAAGGTCATTTAGTCCAACCCCCTCTGCAGTCAGTAGGGACATTCTCAACTAGATCAAGTTGCCCAGAGCCTTGTCAAGCCTCACCTTGAATATGTCCAGAGGAGGGGCCTCAACACCTCCCTGGGCAACCTGTTCCAATGTTCCACCACCATCATGGTACAGAACTTGTTCCTCACAACCAATTTAAATCTTCTTTCATTTCAAATCATTGCTTCTCATCCTGTCACTCCAGACCTTTGTGAACAGTCTCTCTCCATCCATCATGCAGGACCCCTTTAGGTACAGGAAGGCTTTAGGTACTGAAAGGTCAAGTCCTATTAAAACAACAAGCACTGCTCCAGGTGCTGAGTGTTCAGTGCAGGCTTGAGGGCAAATATTGCATGAGGGTTTGAAGAGTGATCTGTGCCTGTCTGTACAGTCCATGTTGAAACGGGACCTTCATAAAGCTCCAGGTGCTTAAGAGATTGCTTGGATTTCCAAATAAAGAGAAACCACCAAATTATGGACTATGGCTTTGTTTCCCCTTGTTCCCCAGAGGGACTTCTACATACTGAGGGTTTTCCATTTGCCCACTCCATCCCATCATAAGCATCAGGCTCAGCTTCTGATGTTATTGAGACATTAGAATCATAGAATCAGTCAGGGTTGCAAGGGACCACAAGGATCATCGAGTTCCAACCCAGCAGCAGGGACACCCTACCCTAGATCAGGCTGCCCACAGCCTCATCCAGCCTGGCCTTAAACACCTCCAGGGACGAGGCCTCAACCACCTCCCTGGGCAACCCATTCCAGCCTCTCACCACTCTCATGCTGAACAACTTTCTCCTCACATCCAGTCCATTACTTAGCTATGTAAGACCCTAAATGTAAATGCAGATCAATATGATTTTAATTCCTGTATACCTGTATCACTTACAAAAATGAGACTTAGGCTGTAAATCACATTCTGAAAACCATCTTTGTCCCTCAGGTATTGCTCATGTGCAGAAAGTAGAGCTGTGTTTGTACTGACCTCACCAGCAAAATGATGGCTTCAGGGGAGAGATAAGATCATAGAATCATGGAATCAACCAGATTGGAAGAGACCTCCAAGATCATCCAGTCCAACCTAGCACCCAGCCCTATCCAGTCAACCAGACCATGGCACTAAGTGCCCCATCCAGTCTTTCCTTGAGCACCCCCAGGGACGGTGACTCCACCCCCTCCCTGGGCAGCCCGTTCCAATGCCAATCACTCTCTCTGCCAACAACTTCCTCCTAACATCCAGTCTATACTTCCCCTGGCACAACTTGAGACTGTGTCCCCTTGTTCTGTTGCTGCTTGTCTGGCAGAAGAGACCAACCCCACCTGGCTACAGCCTCCCTTCAGGTAGTTGTAGACAGCAATGAGGTCACCCCTGAGCCTCCTCTTCTCCACCTAGCCCCGCTATACTTCATAAACTGTATGCCATCTAAAGGATGTGCAGACTCTGAACCTGCTGCCCTGAGGTGACCTCCAGCTCACAGCTCCACCCCAGGCTCCTGGAGGAGGTGAGTGTGGCTGTAGGTAACTCCACAGCGAGTGCCGCTTCAAGCTTGCACTTGAGCTGAGAGGGCTGAGGCATTATTGTCAGTGTGTGAACTCCTTCTTCCCACTGTATGAAAAATTGATTTGCTGTAGCTGCAAAGAATTTGCAGTGTACTTACACAGGTGTAATTGGTTGGAGCACTCCCTGAGACCCCCAGAAACCTCTCTCACGGTGCCCTGTCGCATGCTCGTGTTTGCAGTAGCAGATGCAGAGATCATAGAATTGTTTAGATTAGGAAAGAGCTTTAAGATCATTGGATTCAACTGTTAACCCAACAGCTCCTTGTTAAATCATGTCTCTCAGCACCACATCTGTGTACAGTTCTGGAGCCCCCAAACACAAGAAGGACATGGAACTGCTGGAGCGAGTCCAGAGGAGGCCACAAAGATGCTCAGAGGGCTGCAGCAGCTCTGCTATGAGGACAGGCTGTAAGAGTTTGGGCTCTTCAGCCTGGACAAGAGAAGGCTTCAAGGAGACCTTATAGTAGCCTTCCAGTATCTGAAGGGGGCCTATGGGAGGGCTGGGGAGGGACTATTGACAAGGTCTTGCAATGACAGGATGAGGAGGAATGGGTTTAAACTAGCAGAGGGGAGATTTAAACTGGATGTTAGTAAAGGGTTCTTTCCAGTGAGGGTGGTGAGACACTGGCACAGGTTGCCCAGGGAGGTTGTGGAGCACAGAAGCACCGAATCAAAGATCACATTCGGTGCTTCTGTGCTCCACAACCTCCCTGGAGGTGTTCAAGGCCAGGTTGGATGAGGCCTGGAGTGACCTATTCAAGCAGGAGGTGTCCCTGCCTATGGTAGGGGGTTGGAACTGGATGATCTTTGAGGTCTCTTCCAACCTAAACCATTCTATGATTCTATCTACATGTCTTTTAAACATCTCCAGGGATGGTGACCCCATCCACTTCTCCTAATAGCCTGTTCCAGGGCTTGACAACCCTTTGGATGAAGAAGTTTTCCCTAATATCCAATACAAATCCCACTTTGAGGCCATTTCCTTTTGCCCTGTCACTTGTGTCAAACCACTGTAACATGCTCAAGTTCAGCGAGCTGCCCCGATACAGGCAGAGATTTCACCTCTTGGCTTCCACAGCTCAGCACACAAAAAGCAGCGGGGGGCTGCCTACATCTGCACTGGAAGGCTGGTGCATCCCAGCTGCATCCCTGCACCACTCCAAGTCCTCTGTGCAAGCAGGGGGCGTGGGGTTGGGAATTTGGGACATCTGGCAGCCCAGGCTCTGTGACATCTGGAAAACCAAGGGCTCACCACCCAAAGTGGGACTCTGCAGGTCTGGGATTTAACTCCTTGTCTGCGACCTCTGAGGGCAAGGTCTGGGAGGGAGTAATCTTTCCCTCCTCTGCTTTTGTAATCGCGTCAGTGCACTTGCTGGGGCTGTGCCGGCTGAAGTGCTGACAGCTTGGGAAGGCTGCATTCTTCTGGGAGGAAAAACTGGGGAAAGAGTTACATCTGTGAAGTCTCCAACCTATCTCAGCTGCCAAAAGTTCTAAGGAACAAAACTGAAACCCACACTGCTTTCAGATGCTGTGGGCTTCAGCAGCTTGGGAAGCTGCCTCTTCCCACCACAGCTTGCGCAGCAGCCTTCATGTGAATGACAAAAGCTGGTGCGGGGCAGGGGTTTGCTGGCCTTTGTGTCAGTCTTGGTGTAAAAAACCACATCAGGCTTTGGCTAAGAGAGATGATCCAGGTGATTAGAGAGTTTTTGAGGGAGGCAGAGCTGTTCTGCTCCAAAGGATCCCCTGAGGCAGCCCTGCTGGTGTCTGGCAGTTGGGACTGTCTGAGCTCTGCTTTATATTGCACATATTGAGCCTGTGATACATTGAGGTTCTTTTTGCACCACCTCAACTCCAGCCCCTTCCTTTCTTTGTCAGTTGGTGGATGCTCCAACCTTTGCCAGTGAACTGGCGACCTGGAGGGCTATCTATTATTTAATGCTGCATTTCTTGGCTTGCTTTCTCTTTTTTTCCTCCCTGTTTATCTTTCTGCCATTTAGTGCCCCGTGTTGAAGAAGTCCTTGATGTGTTGTCAAATCCCTCCAAGACAGATTTGATTGAAATGTGTGTTGCTTGTCTGAGTGAACCTGGCTGACAGGGAAAGGTTTTCTTGCTCTCCAAAGAAACACAACAGCTGCCTTGTTCTGCTCTCTGCCTTTCCAGCAGAACTCAAATGAATTGCTTAATTTCAAGCAAATTTGATAATAAGGTTGAGGTGTCAAAAGTGATTACATTCCAGAGCAGCATGGCACTTCATTTATTTAACTGGAGAGATCATGCTTGGATTTCATTTGTTTGGGTTTTATTTTTAACCAAAGGAGGCCGAAAGTATTCATTCCTGGCTGCCAGAGATGGCTGAGGAGTAGTCTGCAGTCAATCTCCTTGCAAGACTCCTCAGGGGACTGTCTGCCCCCTGTGTCCTGGCAAGGCAAGACTAATATCAGCAGGTCCAAGACTCAGAGAGACATCCACAAAAAACATTGCCTGGGCCTCCTTCCTTTTCCTTAGCACAAGTATTGAGGTGTGACTCTGCAAACGACCTTTGCAACCCTCCCCTATGCCTTTAAGTTGCTTTAACCACGTGTGAAGCAGTGGTATTAGTAATAATACTTATTCACACCAGAGTCTCCTGGGCAGCTGACTGACAGTATGAATGTGGATTAATATTCCTTAGCCACAAGAGACTTAGGAAGGAGCTGATGGAAGAATAGCTTGTGAAATTAATAATCACCACCCACTTGGAGGAAAAGGAATTGGATTATAGGGACTCCAAAATTAATAGTATCCTGGGAAGGCAGAGGGTATTGAAATATTCATTGGGTTCAGCTAACCTAAGACAGTAAGAAGCAGGCAAGGTGTGATGCATTATGTAGCCATGGGCCATGCTGAGCTGCCTTTTGTGGTCATGGGGATAGTGTTTGGGAGCCACCTCCTTTCTGTGCACCAGCAGAGTGGCACTAGTTTGGCAGAGGAACACAATTATTGACAGGATCATGGATATTCACTGATGAGCACTTGCAGGGATTTTGATGCACAGCATAAATAAAGCAGCAAAGGATGGTCTTGGGCTGAAGCATGGGAACACTGGGGAGAAGAATGTCCATGTGTGTCCAAGTCCTGCAAGCTCATGTGAGATGTGTGGTGAGCCTCTTGTCCTGACAGAGCACTGAATTACTTCTTGAGTGGGGATTTAAGGGTAGGTCACTACAGAGGACCAGTATTTAATCACTTTGAATTGAAGACTCCCCAGAAATACATTTATCGTAGAATCATAGAACAGTTTAGGTTGGAAGGGACCTCAAAGATCATCTAGTTCCAACCCCCCACCATAGGCAAGGACACCTCCCACTACAGCAGGTCACTCAAGGCCTTGTTTATCTTAGCTTTGAACACCTTCAGGAGGGAGCATCCACAACCTCCCTGGGCAACCTGTGCCAGTGTTTCACCATCCTCACTGTAAAGAACTTATCATTAAGAAAAATCATAATACTATCCTGATTGTAAGTGTGTTTTGTACAGCTCTGCTCTCCCCCAAGAAAACCAATTTGTTTTGATTTAATTCTGCCTGGAAGCAGCCAAAACCTCTCAGCTGAAAACCTACAGAGGCCAGGGATCAGCCCATCCTCCTTCCCTGATGTAGAGAGCTTCTGGCAGTGGCACATCCAGAAAGGCTTCCACTGCACCTGTAAAAGTTGGTCTAAACTCCAGTGGTTCTGCAAGACACTTCCCCTGTTCATCCCCCCTGACTGCACAAACTTAATCTGAGCCCAGAGAAGTTTGCCAGTTCTTTGCTGGCCAGAAGCTGGCAAATGGGTTTGGTTTGTGGTGTTGGTGGCAGGGAACCAGCTCTGGATGTTACCCACTGCATGTTTAAAGTCATCAGGAGCCTTTCAAGTGAGGCAAGGTGGGCATGTTGGTCCTGCTGTAGGTGTCTCAGGAGATGTCATGAAACCTCTCAATGGCAAGTGTCCAACAAGCTTCTATTGAGAGCTTTGGAGAGAAGCATCCTAAGGAACCTAGAATGGTGGCCAGTGGGTGCCTCTTTCTGGGGTGGTGTTTTGCATTGGTGGCATTAAAGAAAGGCATCCTAATGAGATTTATGAGGCTGGTTTAAAACAGAGAAGTTGCCTTGCCAACAAGACATATCTGCTACATAAAAAATATGATGATGAAGGGATGAGATGACAGCTTTGTATCCATAATGCTTTCATCCCAAGGTGCCTTTATGCAACTGCTAAATATTTAATTTCTTTTAGCTTCCAACCTTGGATATTTTCAGCAGGTGAGGATGCAAAAAGTCCTCTGCCCCGTATGGGTGGGATGGGAAGATGTCAGCACACAAACCACAGCCAGCACAGCTCTGTTCCCCAGCTCCTCTAATGCTTCCCACTCTCATGACACTGCCCAGCTCAGAAGTGGTCTGTGGCTTTAAGGATTTAAATTCAGAGTTTACCTTTACAGCTGTCTTTGACTGGAGATGAACTTGTTCTGAAGGAAATGTTTTGTGGCTCCTTTTAGCAAGAAGAGCTGTGATTTCCTAGGGGTAGGACTTGGGCTGTTTTCTAGACCAGTGCAACCGAAGCAATGCAGATCCCCAGTGTAGGGAGAGCATCAGAACTGAGGCAAAGGCTTAGCCCATCCTGTTGTCCTCTCCTAAATAAGTGGATGGCCCAAGGAAGGGCACTGGGAGACTTGTCTGCTGAGAAATCCCTGTCCAATTTTTCACTCCGTAAGCCTTGTCCAAGAGAGCACACAGGTGACTTGACCTATGTACTGAAGCTGGTGGGAAAGGCAAGGGTCATCCATTTGAATTGTGCTGGAAGCAGGAAAGGAAAGATTTTCTCTCTGATGCCTGATGACAGGTGGAAGTTGAGGCATAAGAAGTTTCATGTAAACCTGAGGAGGAATTTTTTTCCTTGTGAGGGTGACGCAGCACTGGAACAGGCTGCCCAGGGGAGTTGTGGAGTCTCCCTCTCTGGAGATATTCAAGATCCACCTAGACATGTTCCTGTGTGATCTGGTCTAGATGATTCTGCCCTGGCAGGGAGGTTGGACTGGATGAGCTTTTGGGGTCCCTTCCAGCCCCTGACATTCTGTGATTCTGTGATTCTTTTTCTTTGCTCTCCTTTCATTGAGGCTTTTGCAGATAAAAAAAGAAAAAAGAGTTGAAATGTCAAAGCAGAAGATGCTGCTGATGTAGCAGGTATGTTTGCTGCTCCAGAAATGGAAGTTGTTTCCAAACTTCTTCAGCTTGAATACTGCAAGTTACAATACATGGCTTTTAATTATTGCTGGTGGACCAAAGGCTGGAGGTGAGGTTAGCAAAGAGACCCTGCAGAATGATAGAGTGGTTTGGGTTGGAAGAGACCTCAAAGCTCATCCAGTTCCAACCCCCTGCTATAGGCAAGGATACCTCCCACTAGAACAGGTCACTCAAGGCCTCATCCAATCTGGCCTTCAAAACCTCCAGGGAGGAAGCAGCCACAACCTCCCTGGGCAACCTGTGCCAGTGTCTCACCACCCTCACTGTAAAGAACTTCTTCCTAACACCTAGTTTAAATCTCCCCTCCGCTAGTTTAAACCCATTATTCCTCATCCTGTCATTACCCTGTAGAGCGGAATCATCTGCCAGGGTTGTCTTGCAGCATCTGTAGTGCGTGGGAAGGGCAAGCAAGGCAGGATGTGAGCCCTCCTGTCCAAGACAACATGTTCATGTTGGGTGAGTGGATCACATCCTGGGAGTACTCACTCTGCCCTTAGCACTCACAGGTGATCAGTGGTTAACTCTGATATGGCAAAATATGCTGTGGATACTCAAAGTGAAATAAATCCCTGCTATGACTTGGGTGTCTTGGATCAATGTGGATGAGCCCAGATATCCTTTTCCCTCCTTGGGTGCACCACTGAAATATTAACACTCTTCAGGTCACTTCAGCTACACACTCAGAAACCACAGAGCCCTGAACCAAAGCACTTAAATACTTCTGGATTTTGAAGTGTAATTGCAGTCCTAGAGAGACAAAATTAATCCCAGCTGCCTGTTGTGCCTGAGGGTGTCAACCACAGCAGCTTGAAGTTTGTCACATCCAGGTTTCCTGCACTGGGGCTGTTCAGCACCAGGCTATGGACATGGATGTCCAGCTTGCAGGGTTTGGGGCTGGATGTGCAGAAGATCCCCAAAAGGTATACCCATGGTATTCTAAACACAGCCAGGACATTGGATTCAGCAAGGAATGAGGACACCTGAGAGACAGACACACTTCTGCTCTCTCAAGCCTTATGCTTTTTCAGAGCTACCTTGAACAGAAATGGGAATGATGATGTGGTTGAAGTGGGTATTTAGGTTTATGAAGCTATAAGAGAGGCTGGAGGCATGAACTGTAACACCCTTTTTCTGCTGCTGCAGAAGGGAAATGTGAAGGCAGGATGATGCATTGTGGTTTCTAAGGGCATGAGCATGCAAGGTAGCAAAAAAAATCCCCACAACCTCTCCCAAAAAAAGCCCACACTCAAACCATGTGTTGCCCAGAGAAGCCAGCTGCCCTTTCCTCTAGCATGGCAATGGAGATCAGTGCTTCAGCTAGGTGGGAACCTAATCTGAGAGGGAAATTACTTCTCTTCCCCTCCAGCCCCTTACAAATCCTCCTGATTCTTAAGATGCTGGTAACTGCAATCAAGAGGCAAATTTCTGACCCTCCTCCTTAACCACACTGAAAGTTTAATAACTTCTGTTTCATTTATCAGAGAACCTGATCCTGATGACCTTCAGGATATGGTTTAGGGGTCATGGTAGTGTTAGGTTGATGGCTGGACTTGATCTTTGACATCTCTTCCAACCTTGATGATTCTATGATTCTATACCTGTGACACTTGGCCAAATTTTGCTGAGCTCTCAAGAAACTCCAGTCAGCTTCTTCAGCATCTAAGAGGGTTTGGAATGGGAGACTTCTTTTGCAGGAGCAGTGGTCTGTTCTGATTTGTACAGCCCCTCCTGTTGTGATTCCTGACTCTTGCTGTTTCCTGAAGGAAAACCTCCAGGCAAAACCTCCCACGACCAGCCAGAAAAGAGCACTCAGCTCTGCAGTGTCTTCTCAGTGTGAGCTTATAACTAAGACCATAATACACCTGCTAGGTTAATATTTGTGAGCAAAAGGAAATTGTCAGGTGTCTAAAACACTTGTACAGACAACCTTAAAAAGCAGCATGCTAAGGAGCATTGCTTCCACATCCCACCTCTCCTCTGGGGATGCTGATACCTCTGCCTCACCACGTGCCTGAGGATTGCAGGAGCCTTTGCAAGTCACAGCAAAAGCAGTTTAAAATCACTTAAAATTGCAAAACAAAGCAAAGAGACAAAACCCAGGGATGCAAAAGTAATTAACACCAAATGTCAGGGACTCTCTGGGTTAATCATTCTCTGACCATCTTATGCTCCAGTCTGTGTCTCCACTGGCCAGGCCAGGGTTTGGTTGCCCACTGCAGTGATGCTGAACCTGCAGGTCAGTAATGCAGCACTTGGTTCACTTTGAGGATACTTTGGAAAGCAGATTTGGGACCAGGCTGTCCCACCAGTCACGAGTATGGGCCACTTCAACAAAGTATGGTAAAGGCACATAGTCAGCCCTGGACAGCAACATTGATGGGTCCTAAGGCTTGGTAGAGCACTGTGGATGCTATTGTTGCAAACTAGTTGTGGACATCTTGTCACTGGAAGTGTTTGAGACCAGGCTGGATGAGGTTTTGAGCAACTTGGTGTCCCTGACTATAGAAGGGGGGTTGGAACCAGATGCTCTTTAAGGTCCCTTCCAACTCAAGCCATTCGATGGTTCTGTGAAAATTGGAGTAAGCTCAGCCATGATATTGGCCAAGTGTCAGGCAAGGTCAGCCTGCTTAGTGCATGGTGAAAAACTCCTGTTTTCTGTAATAATTGTGCCCAGTTCTGGGCCCCTCAATTCAAGAGAGATGCTGAGATACTGGAATGTGTCCAGAGAAGGGTGATAAACTGGTGAGGGGACTGGAACACAAACCCTATGAGGAGAGGCTGAGGGAGCTGGGAGTGTGCAGCCTGCAGAAGAGGAGGCTCAAGGCAGACCTCATTGCTGTCTACAACTACCTGAAGAGAGGCTGTAGCCAGGTGGGGTTGGTCTCTTCTCGCAGGCAACCAGAAACAGAACAAGAGGACAAAGACCTCAGGGGAGGTCTAGGCTGGATGTTAGGAGAAAGTTCTTAACCACAGAGAGAGTGATTGGCATTGGAATGGGCTGCTCAAGGAGGTGGTGGAGTCACTGTCCCTGGAGGTGTTCAAGCAAAGCCTGGCTGAGGCACTTAGTGCCATGGTCTAGTTGATTGGACAGGGCTGGGTGCTAGATTGGACTGGATGATCTTGGAGGTCTCTTCCAACCTGGTTGATTCTATAAACACTTCTATGAATTCTTCAGTTTCTTCCTGCTACCTGTCACATAACTACTCCCTTTGTCTCTGGTGTGGAGCCAAGCTGACCCCATGGGTAAGGATCAGCTCATACCTCCAGCCACACACCCTGAGGTAGCTGCACTGCCTTTGACATCCCTTAGCTGCCCATCCTGGCTGAGAACCTGCCCTTGGCTTCCCCTAGCTAGCACATGAACAGTTAAGTGGCTCAAACCTCCTGCTCAGGAAAGCACTTTGTTTGCCCTGAAGGAGGGTGAGAAAAAAAGCTGGGAAAAAGGACCTCTGGGAGACCTTGCAAGATTAAGCCAACATACCAAGCTGCTGAACAATGGTTGACATAGCAGGCCTCCCCTCCCCATCCCTCCCCCAGCTCCTACAGATCACAAACATATGCTCCCTGCATGCAGGCTCCCACTCTTTTATTTCCCCATGTTTCAGGCCCTGTCTATCCTCTCCTTTTTATTCTGTATGTGACATAGAAGTTAATTTGAGAAAAAGGATAAAGTGTCACATTCTCTTGAGAAATGAACATGTAAATGGCCTGGAAGCAACATCATTTTCCTCTCCTTTTTTTTTCTTTTCTTCTTCTTTTCTTCTTCCCTACTAGGAAAACAGTATTAAAACTGCACTCCTGATTCAGTTCAATAGCTGTCAGGGAGGATGGATGGGTCAATGATGGGGCAAAGCTCAGAGAAGGGTTTGGGAGATGTCCTACCCCATCACAATGACTTGCACTGCTCTGAGAAGAGCTGCTGGGGCTGGGGCGCAGTTGCCAGGCAGGCTGCTCTCTTGTCTGGCACAGCCCTGCTCGGCCAGGACGGGGCAATGTGAAGGACTGCATGCTCCTGCTACCAGTCCATCTGGGATGTGAGATGGGAACATGGCCATACCCATTCTGACACAACAGATGCATTAGAGGATATGGATGCATCAAAATGAGCAGAGGGATGTGGCTACGGTAGCCTTCGGCATTGATGCTCAATGAGGATGCAGCACACGGTGTATGTACTGCAAAGGGTTAAAAATGAGGGTGGGTTAAAGGGTGTCCTTTGCATTTGCCTCCTACCAGCAAGAATAGCAGCAAAGACAAAAGTGAAGGATTTTCACTGATGACTTTAGAAGGAGGGTTACTGGTTTACTTTTGGAAAGAGAGGGCAAGGCACAGAGCAGAGGCTCCAATTATGCAGAGACAAAATACACAGCTCTGAAAAAAAAAATAACCCTCCCTTTGAAAGACTTCAACACTACAACAAAATATTAATGTTTAAAGATACTCCTTCTTAATATTTCAGGAAGCAATTGGAAGTCCCACAGTATAGTTCACTCTACTTTTTAAATGGAAATATTTAACTTGGAGCAACAGAGCTCACATTGGCTCCAAGATAAACTTTCCTTGGCAGTTGCAGCTGGTGTATAATGCTAAAAGCAGCTCCATCTTTGGGGTGGCATTTTTTTCCCCTCTCTTAGCTCATCTTGGAAAGCCAAGCTCTGAGTTAAAGGCAGGGGTTTGAGCAGCTGCTATTTTGCCACCGAGCCCAGAAGCTTGTCTGCTGCTGGGGAGCAGGGAGAAAGGCTGTCTGGGAGGGGGAGGCAGGATCCGCACGGAAGGTCGGGCTAATTAAATCTGGAGAAGTCACCAGAGAGCCCGGTGTTTCTGCATATTACTTCTTCAAAGCTTTCCCTTGTGCAGGGTGTGATAAGGAGAGGGTCATCTTGACACTTTCATCTCCTCCTGAAAGGGTGAGCCTTGAGCTAAATAAAGAAATAAATACATGTTGATTACACGGGGAGGGAGGGAGGGAGGGACAGAAATATCTGCCTGTTCAAACAGCTAATGTGTCTCCCAGGGCTCTGTGTGCTCCTTCTGCTTATTAATAGTGGGATTTTGTGTTATTGTTATAATTTTAATCTGCCAATCAAGTGCTGGACTGCATGGACTCCTCCTTCATAGAATCACAGAATCATAGAATCAGTCAGGGTTGGAAGGGGACCACAAGGAGCAGCCAGTTCCAACCCCACTGCCATGGGCAGGGACACCCTACCCTAGAGCAGGCTGCACACAGCCTCATCCAGCCTGGCCTTAAACACCTTCAGCCATGGGGCCTCAACCACCTCCCTGGGCAACCCATTCCAGGCCCTCACCACTCTCATGCTGAACAACTTCCTCCTCACAACAGCTCTGAATCTCCTCACCTCCAGCTTTGCTACATTCCTCCCAGTCCTCTCACTCCCTGAGAGCCTAAAAAGTCCCTCCCCAGCTTTTTTCTAGGCCCCCTTCAGATCCTGGAAGGCCACAAGAAGGTCACCTGGGAGCCTCCTCTTCTCCAGACTCCTCCTTCCATGCCTCTGATGCACACCAGCCTTCACCAGCCTGCACTAGCTCTTGCACATCCCCTCACCTCCTGCACAAATGTGAAAGTGGCCAAGTAAACACAGGCAGGGTGTAGGGCTTGTCTTGTTGTCAGGGATCTCTTGAAGCAGTGTACCAACACCTGAGCTTCAGTGTCTCAGTTTTTGAGTATCTCTTTTCTGCCCTTGGAAACCCTCAGATCCATCAAGTTTCTTCAACTGGGAGCACTTAACGTGTCTGAAAAGCCAAACCTGCAGTGCATGATACTACAGTTTTGGAGGATTATAAGACAAAATCTGACCAGAGTGCCCAGGGATCCTCACTACACAACAATGCAAGAGAGCCTGGGTGCAGAGCTCAGCACCCTGTGGCAGCTATCCAAAAGCTGCTGTATGCTGTGGGAGTACAAGGCTGCAGACCTCCGTAAACCTACAGAAGAGTAGCTGAAAGTTTCCAAGGGAATCATAGAATCATCCAGGTTGGAAGAGACCTCCAAGATCATCCAGCCCAACCTATCACCAAGCCCTATCCAATCAACCAGACCATGGCACTAAGTGCCTCAGCCAGGCTTTGCTTGAACACCTCCAGGGATGGTGACTCCACCACCTCCCTGGGCAGCCCATTCCAATGCCAATCACTCTCTCTGTGGTGAAGAACTTTCTCCTAACATCCAGCCTAGACCTCCCCTAGCACAATTTGAGACTTGTTCTGTTGCTGCTTACCTGGCAGAAGAGATCAATCCCCAGATTCTCTAGTGAGTGGGGGGCGGGGAGGGGGAAGGGGGTGTTGGTTTTGTTTCATTTTGTTTTGGTTTTAATCCTAAGAGTTGCAGCTGGCAATGGAGAGTTTGAAGTGGATCCTGAAGTTCAAGGCTCATCACTGGAATAGGTTGCCCCGGGAGGTGGTAGAAGTTCCATCTCTGGAAGGTTTTAAGGCCAGGCTGGATGCAGCTCTGAGCAACCTGATGTAGTGTGAAGTGTCCCTTCCCATGGCAGTGGGGGTTAGAACTGGATGATCCTTGTGGTCCTTTCCAGCCCTGACAATTCTGTGATTCTATGATCTTTGAAGAGGTGTGTCCTGGCATGGTGTGATAGGGTTGTGGCTGGGGAAAGACAAAGCAGCAACTCTAAACCCTTCCCTGACAATGAAGCTGGTGAAGGGTGTGGAGAACAAGTCTCCTGAGGAGTGGCAAAGGGATTGTTTAATATGGAGGAGAGGAGGCTGAGGAGATACTTCCTGGCTCTCTACAACTCACTGAAATGAGGTTGAAGTGGGGATTAGCCTCTTCTCCCAAGTAACAAGTGATAGAACAAGAGCAAGTGTCCTCAAGTTGCACTAGAGCAGGTTAAGGTTGGATATTTGGAACAATTTCTTTACTGAAAGGGTGATATTTATTGAAGAATGAAATAGAGTTGTTCCTGTTCTTTACCATAGTAAAAGAAAACAGAAAGCACAGAGGTTGGCACTGGTGCTGTGAGCAGATCTTCCCTGACTGTTTGCTGCACTCCAGATCTTCTCAAAGAGAGGACTTTGCCTTTTTTAGGGCTAATATAGCATATGAGACTTTAGCCTCAGAGGGTTACACCAAATGGTTATTGCTTCAGGCTTCATAACAAGCCTCAGCAAGGCAGAAGATGGTGTCTTCAGCTCCTTCACAGCTCCCTGGATGGAGACACAGAGCTGTGAAGCTCTGCTTGCAGGCTGCTAGGCAGCTGGAATTCCCAGCAAAGTGAATAAATTCCTCTTTTTGAGCTCAGACATATAAACTTGGAAGTGGAAAATGAGGATATGTCTGGAGAAAGCCAGACATGCAGAAGCCATGGTTGACTTTCCATCTTGCTCTGGTCAAGTACGGCAGCAGCAGCCACGGCTTTGCCAGTGCACCCAACTTGAGTTGGTGGCTGACAGAGTAGCATAGGAGCATTGCTATGGACTTGCCTATTTCATAGCCTTGTCCCAGGGCACCCACAACTGCCCATGGCAGGATGTGATATCAAACTGGTTGATAATTATAGAGTGGAATGTCAGCCTCATTCACAGGAGCATCATTACCCATTAGCTAATTAGGCATTAGCCATTCCAGCACTGATGTTAGTTGCTTTTTAAAAAGCCACTGTGTATTAGGAGAGAGAAACACTTTGAAATTGCACTTCTGATAGTAGGTTTGGAAGAGCAGGGAGACCTCTGATGCTTTCAGCACATTAGAAAGCGATGACTGAGTCACAAATACCTCTTTTCTTTCCCCTCCCTCCCCAGCTCAGCAGTGAGAAAGAGGGAATATGTGCACATTTCTGAATGTGTGCTGTGGAAAAGGACATGACTTCATACAGGCCAAGGATGTGAACTTGCAGTGACTCAGGGTCCTGTTCAGCAGCATTAATGGGACCAGTGAACATTTTGGCAGGGACACTGTGCTTGACTGAGAGCCACATTTCAACTGCAGTTGACATATTTGGGTGTGGGAAAGTCTGCCTTCTGGGGACCAGCTTGAGTTTTAATTGAAAAAACCTGAACCTTTGATGTGGTTACTCTAAACCTTCTCCCAATGCACTCAGGCTCACAGCTCACCCATTCCCAAAGGAGAGATTCGTTGCTGCTCTTGCCTATGTGGCAGATCAGCAAGATCCCCACCCCAGCATGGGCCAGTCTTTGCTTTTGGTAACTTCACAGTCAAACTCTGTATTTTCACCTCACTCTGAGCGGCCCAAATAGGACAGTTCACAGGAGACTCTCTGGTTTCCTGACTGTCTTGTGCCACATGGAAACCTGTGAGGCCTGGCTTTGAAACTGCCTAAAAGGAAAACTAGCCAAGATGGATGGGAGTGGAAAGCTCTTAGGAGGACACGGTTTGGCTGCATTTCAGTCCTGGGCTGCAGACTTGCTAACCTATTCCCTTCCACACCAGATGCCTCAGCACGAGAGCTACCTGTGATCATTCTCACCACTTTCTCACTTCAAACATCATCCACTGAAGACTGCACTCTCCAAAGGATGCTGCCACATCCTCATCCTCTCCATTTGCATAAAAGCACAGGGCAGGGGGAAACTCTCCTTCAAGCACCTAGAGCAGAGGAGCGTTGTGGTGGAAGATGGCTCTTCTGACAACAGAACATGAGAAAGAAGGAGATCCATATTTATACAGATCTTTCATCTAGATGTAAACCTGGGGAATAAAGAGCAATTTTATGTACATTAGATAAGGGAGCTATGTTCTCCTTTTAAATGAAGCAAAGATTAAATTGGTCCCAATAGGATGGCTCTTAATTCCTTCCATTTCTATCTCCTTGTTTTATTATGCTTGTGTGATAGCAGTGCTTTGTAAGGAAGGCTGAACAGACAATGTAATCAAAGAAGGTCCATAGGAGTGATTTGCCTGAGTTATCAATGTTTCTGAAGCTACTTCCTGGGTTATTTTATTTCTATTTCTCCATCACTTCTTGACATTTCAGCTCCATGTTTAACAAGAGCCTGGGAGAAGCCTCTGTTGCCCTGCCGGCCACCCTAACAGCAAAGGAACACTCTGCTGGCTGTCTCCTGACAGCCTCATTCACTCTAATCTCACAGCATTACTTTTCCATTTGGTGTATCTTAGTACCTTTCAGCCTGCAATTAAGAAGGAAATATGGCCCAGGCACCCTCTCCACGTTACAGCAAGGAGAAGAGTTTTTTTGTGGTAGGCAGTAAAAGCATTGCAGCAACCAGGTTTACCAGTGGTACCGAGCACTAATGGAATCCACAAGCTGCTCTGAGCTCACCAACATCCAAAATTCAGAATGCCTAACACTGTCTGATACTGATGGTCCTGGCCCCAAGGTGCTGGCAAGCCCCAAGCCCCATCTGCCTTTGGATCAGGATATAGGAGATATCTATTCACATGTGGGGCAGAGGAGACCTAAAAAGGGACAATATGGACTGAATTTTGGGAAGAGGTTCTTCACAGAAAGAGTGACTGGCCATTGGAATGGGCTGCCCAGGGAGGTGGTGGAGCTCCTGTCTCTAGAAGTGTTTTAAAAGAGACTGGAGGAGGCACTTGGTGCCACTATTTAGTTGGTTAGATAATGTTGGGTGATAGGTTGGACTTGATGATCTCAAAGGGCTTTTCTAACCTGATTGGTTCTTTCATTCTGTAATTGCCTAGGTTCAGCTCTGGAGATGAAGAGAGATGCTGCATGAGAGGGTTGTGTGCTGGCTGGTGGTTTTGAAAGGCTTGTTCAGCTCCTTCACCATGCAACAGGCACAGCTTTGAAGGGAGAAATGAAGGACATGAGTCCTTATTCCTAGCTTGTTGGCTATGATTGCTTTGCTTTGAAAGTGGTGTATTTAAAACTAGAAGGTGTCTGGAACAACTGTGAAATTGAATTCACAGTAATTTAAGGAGATAATGTACAGAAAAAGGTCTGTGGTGTGCATTGCAGGAGTGTTGCATGGTGTGAAGGCAGCACAGAATAAACCCAAAGAAGAGGCAGTGAGGGGACCTGGCTGCAAACAGGATTGTTGATGTGGCTGCACCTCCTCAGGAAGGCAGGAGAGAATGATGTGAAGCACACGTGTCAGTGAGCAATGGCTTGATGCCACCTAAATCACCGTGGCAGAGATGCACCATGTGGAAACGCTGCTTTGTCTGGAGGTTGTTTCCATGCACAGTGAGGTCAGGAGGCAACGCTGTGGTGTGTCAGCTCAGGGACACATCAGAAAGCCCTGCAGCAGTGACAGCAGCACAGCCACAGTCAGTGCTCAGAGACCCTGGAGCGAGCCGGTGTGAAGACTGCGTTACAGAGGGGCCATGTCCCTGTCACCACCAAGCCACACACTGTGCTGAAGTGGTGTCAGGCTCTTGAGCACCAGATTTCTGTGCCTGGGCACTCACTACAAAAATTCAGCTCTTGGGGCAAAAGCAAAAGCCAGGTGAGTAGCTGCCAGGTTTTGGGCCAAAGCACAAGATTGCCTCTTCCTTTGGCATTGAAGATCAGGACATTTCTTGGTGGATTTTGGTATTTTTGTTGTTTGGGTGTTGTTTTTTTTTTGGTGGGTGAAAATCTCTGGAGGTTTCATCACAAGTGGACTTTCCTCATCTAAATACAGCCTGGAAAAGGGGATAAGCCTCCTGTTCTCCCTGCAGTTTTCCAGGCATGTTGCAGATGCTTGAAGCCCACGGGCAATGCTGATGCAGGCACCGGCAGTGAGCTTAAGCATCAAGCAAGGCCAGCTCTGCCCCAGCCTAGTCCCAAGGCATCCAGGCATAAAACACAGAGCCAGAAAAGAATTCCCTCTGCTCTGTAGGATAATTCAGAATAAAATACAAGGGGCAATTTTATTTTTTGCCTGGTTTGGCTCCAGCAGTTTTCTGACGTTGTGCTAGGAGAGGCCTTTGACCCTGAGCAATCTGGTGCTAATCGAGGCAGGTTGTGGTTCTGTTCTCTGTACAGAGGCACTTAGCCTCTCTGTGCAGCAGTAAATTTGACTGAGAGAGAGTGTGTATGTGTGTCTCTGTGTGTGTGTTAAATACTTTCCTTAACAACTGGGCACATGGGGGTGTGTATACACAGTTTAACAGTTATCACTCTATACTTAATAGGATTACAGAGATCTACAGACAAATGAACAAATCACTGTGCAGCCTTATCGTCTCCTGATAAGTAAAAGCCTAAAGATTGTTGAGACAATTACGGTTTGATATTCATCTTAATACTTGTTCAGGAGACAAAATGAATAAATCAATTTTTTTTTGGTACCAAGAAGCAGCCATGAGCAAGAGCCCCCACAATGCCTGCGGGTTGGCCAGCTGCTGGATACAGCAGCCTTGCCTTCACTGCAGGCTCAGGCCGGAGCTTTGCTCATCTTCCCACTCTGCAAGATAGATGAAGCCCAAATACAGCCCCTGCTAAGCTCCTTTCAACAGCAGCTCTCAGAGGGTTTCCAGAAACCATTGTTGCCACTCTGATTTCCATTAGTAAACTGAAGCACAGGACAAGACTGAAGCTTGCTGGTCCCTGACCAACTCATGGAAACAAGGAATCAAAACTTGACTCTCTCAAGCAACTCCATGGCTTGGCACAAGCTGTTTGTGTAATGCTCCCTTGCTCCCTTCTGCGCCGGTGTTGAGCTCAGTCTCTGCTTCACCCAGCCCCAGTGTGTGATGGTGACAAGAACATCAACCGCAGACAAAACCCCCCAGCTAAGTGGGGACAAAGCCGAGGGAGAGCTCTTGGACACAGCCTGAATGGTTTCAGTGCTTCAGGGCACAAAAGTGGCAAGTTTCACCCTCTGTTTGCTGGAGCTGCCTCTTTTCCTCCTGAATCAACCTAATCTAGTGGGAGGTTGTCTCTGCCTACGGCAGGAGGGTTGGAACTCGATGATCTTTAAGGTTCCTTCCAACTCAAGCCAGTCTATGATTCCAGGGGGGCAGCTCCAGGTCGGGAGCAACATTGCAGACCCAGACAGGCACTGGTCCCAGTGAATCATCTGTGGGGTTAAAGGGACTCACCAATTAAACATTAGTAATCAGTCTCCACCAGTGCTCTCCCAGAGCCTCACTGATGGCTGAAGGGACCACAAAAAAAGTCAAGGTTGTAGTTCCTCTGCCAGTATGAACCAGGGCGACAGGGATTCGGAGCAGAAAGAAGAGCCTTGCTGGGAGGGAATATTCCCACTCTTTAGTGTCCTTTACTTTTTAGTTGTGATCTTGTACTAATCTGGAAAAGCTTTCTGTAGCTATTGAAACAAGCTGCACCTCTAATTAGGGTTAGGAATGTTTGTATTACTGAAAGTGTCAAAGTGCTTCATTACAATATAAACAGGAGACACTTTGATCCGGAAAATTAGATGACTTCAACTTCACACAAAGTTGGAGCTCTCCTTAGTCTTTCAGAAACAAAGCAAAGGCAAATAAAGCTGGAGATGCTCTCAGCTCTGACACGTGGCCAGGCATTCAGGAGGTGGGTTTGTGCAGCATTAGTCAGTGGGGTGCTTCAAACTGTGAGTGAAGGTCTCAGGTTATGCCAAGCAATATGGCTAAAGTGGAAAATTTACAACCCAGTAAATGGCAAAACAATAGTGTGCACTGGAAACATCAGCAACGTCTTTCAAGCGTAATTGATTTTGTCATAAGTCCTTTTTTATATACGTGAAATGCATTGAAATCTCTCCAATTCTCTTTGAGCAATTCCAGTTTAATCCAAAGCTATGTTTCTTCTAGTGGGAACCATTTCAGAAGGGACTTATATGATGGTTTAAAGCACCTTCCCCACCTCCTGACAGCAGCCTGCAGCTCAAACCACGCCTGGCTCTGCTGGACCTGTTTCCAGAAGGAGCAGAAACAGTTTATCTCGTGTTGTTATGGATCTCGGGACGGAATTTGCAGTGAGAGGGCAGTCTAGATGGGCTGTACAGACTCTTTCAGAGGGGAACACCCCCCAAAGCCAGGAGGTGCAGCTGCAGCTGGTCTGAAGCATTGCTTGTGGAAGGGCTGCCCACAGGAGCAAGAAGGGCTCAGCTGTGTTGCTTCCCATACTCTCCATGTGAGCAAGCTGCCTTGAGCTTGAATCTCTAATCTCTTCTTATCTCTACATCCTTATTCCAGACAGGCTTTTCCTCCTAACAGGGTGCAAAGAAGGCAGAAGTATCTACTTGCCATTACTTGCATTGAAATAACACTGGAGGGTTGTCATCTTTAAATCCCACCAGGCAGATGCTTTTGTAACATCTTAAACCTAGCCAATGAACCCAGAATCAACCTCCCTAATAGAAAAGGGAGATAAAAGATTCATCCTTCCACATACTTTAACAGTAGGAGAGCAGTGATATTTCAAAGGCGAGACAGACATCCTGGAGGTGAAGGCAAAGGATGCGTGGGAAGCACAGAAAGGATGCAGACTTTAAAGGTGAATAGGAGGGCATCTGTGCTCAGTACTGTGCATGCTTTGGTCACAAGATGAGACCTCTTGATTCCACACTGAAGTGGAAGTGCACATTTCTGGCTTTTATTTACTCTGCAAACAGTAAGTAAAAACTCCATCCCCACCAGGGAACCAGGGAAAGTGGCTGCTCTTGCCAGGATGTGATGATAGAGAGGGCTTTTGAATGTCCTGGCAGGTTGGGAAATGCACATGCTGCTCTTATCCACCTTCACAAGACAGCTTCAGGTGGGATGAAAAGCTGTGTGTTTGCAAATGTTTTCAGAAAATAAGCAGCCAGTGATTTACCAGGAGCTGGGATGGTTTCAGCTTCCAACAACTCAGACAGACTAGACTCAGCTGAGCTGAAAATTAGAATGAAGCTTTATATTTACAGCTTAGTGCAATATATAATCTATACAGTATTTACAGCCTATGCAGCTATAGACACTAATATACGAGTTTAAAAAAGTAATCCAGAAACACAACAGCCCTCCCAGAAATCAGAGTCCCCAGAAGGGGCTCCCAAGCACCCTTCCACCTGCTTTCCACCCCTCTACCTTATCCCGGACTTTGCCTTATGTTCAAGGTGAGTTTGGAGAATCAGCCAGGGAGGTTAGGAAGCAGATGGATTAGTTACACAGATAGCAGGTTAGAATCATCATAGAATCAACCACATTGGAAGAGACCTCCAAGATTATCCAGTCCAACCTAGCACTCAGCCCTATCCAGTCATCTAGACCATGACACTAAATGCCTCATCCAGTCTTTTCTTCAACACTTCCAGGGATGGTGACTCCACCAGAGAGAAGGGAGGCAGCCAGAGCCAGAGAGCAACTCTATTATCTATGTTTGTGTTCTTGTTTTTACACATCTCAGCAAGCCTATGAGTGCAGTAGACATCACCATTGTTTTATTTTAACAGCCTATAATCTAATTCTTCTCACCAAAATATTCCAGCTAGCTTCAAACTAGCAGAGGCTCCCAACCACCCTTCCACCTTCTTTCCACTCCCCTCTCTTATCCCAGAATCTGCCTTATATGCAAGATGATTTGGAAGGACCAACAAGGAGGGTTAGATGCAGAATGATCAGTTGGGTTACACAGATCCAAGCAGAAGCCAGAGAGAGACACAGACACAGACTCTCTTATCTATGTTTGTGTCCTTGTTTTTACACATCTCAGCAAACCTGTGAGTGAAGCAGACATCACCATTGTTTTCTTTTCACAGCCTATCATCTATGTTCTCTCGTTAAAATATTCCAGTTTCCTTCAAACCAGCACAGCAGCAGAAGTGATGTGGAGAAGGAGGCAAGGTACAAGGTGATGTTCTGGGGCACCGGTTCATGTTGTTACTTTGCTGTTTGAGAGCTGGCTGCCTCTAAAAACTCTCAACCCATCCCCAACCCTATTTTGCTGCCTAGGGGACAGGCCCTCCACTCAGCCACTTTTTCCATGACATGGGCATGGAGTCACCAATCAAGGCAGGACCAAAATCCCACTGACTGAGATAATGCTTTGCCTCGCCCATGGCTAAGCAGAAGCAGCTGTCGCACAGCACCTTGGGCACAAAATATTGACACGACTTTATCCAATTATGTTTTGAGCCAGTGGGACAAAAGTCTGTCGACAGCTGTTAAATGTGATGGCGTTATCTGTGTCTCTGGAGGTGTGAAGCTGTGGATCACCAGATGTGGAGAGACTTATGCAGGAAAGCTCTCCGTATGGGCTGGATTGAAAGTCTCTTTTAGATGCTTGCTCTCAGTCACTATCCAAAACTGTATGTTACAGACTATATGTTTTGGTCCTCCTCATCGTGCTGAAGGCAGGAGGGAATGGCATAGGCAACAGCCACCTCATTACTCTTTAGAAAGGCAGCCTGGATGAGGATGGAGCAAAGATAGGCCAGCTCAGAGCAAGGCAGAAGGTAAATTGTCTAGCCCTTGATGGCAATAGAGGAGCTTAGGTAAGCAGAATATCCATGGCTCACTGGTGCACGACCAGGAGATGAGGTGGAGGCAACACCCTCTGCAGTAAGTGCTGGGGATGTTTAATGACAAAGAGGCTGAGCCCTTTCACTCCCCTCTGAAGAAAGTGTTTTGTGTAACACTGGGCCAGCTCTCCTCTTTCAGAGCTGCTGTGGCAGTGCAAGGGCACAGGCAGCTCCTGTCAGTGCTGATCTCTCAGCTTTGCCTCTCCTGGTGTTGGTTGCACCCATGCTTAGGCCTGACTGGTGTGATGCAGTCAGTTATTCTCTGGGGAGGACAGCACAGAAAAGTGGCAGTTTCCCACCAGGGCATGGGTGAGGAAATCTGTATCCTCATGGCATTCCTGAACATGATCTGCTCCTCAACAAGAGGGAAAGGTAAAGCCAACATTGCAAGTAGGGAGTTTCCATTGTGTTACTAGCATGTCCCCTGGTTTCTCTGGGATGGAATCCCAGGCCCTGCATGTTGTTAGCAGTTTGGAAGTCAGTCAGGAAAATTACCTGAACTGGCTACAGGTATATCTCAGACCAGAGATGTCACACTCAATATAAAGAGGGGAGTTTGTTGAGGATGGGGCTCCTCCTGGTCTTTCTTCTCCTCATCCCTGGAGGAACTCACTCATCACTTTGCTCTGCAGGGCTTCTGTATTGCTTACCGTGACCACTGTACATTCATTGAGCTGAGCATAACTTTGTGTGCTTTATCCTGGCATTTGGATTAGTTTGGCTGTTGCATTAAATTAATTTTCATTTCAGCCCACCAGTCCCCTCTCCTTTTTCCAATCTCCCTTGGTCTGCTGGGGAGTGGTCATCAGGTGATAGTGCAACTGCTGGAATTTAGCTCCAGAGGCAGACTGTACCTAGAATCATAGAATGGTTTAGGTTGGAAGGCACCTCAAAGCTCATCCAGTTCCAGCCCCACTGCCATGGGCAGGGACACTCTACCCTAGATCAGCCTGGCCACAGCCTCAGCCAGACTGGCCTTAAACACCTCCAGGCATAGGACCTCAACCACTTCCCCGAGCAACCCATTCCAGACTCTCACCACTCTCATGCTGAACAACTTCCTCCTCATGTCCAGCCTGAATCTCCCCACCTCCAGCTTGGCTATACTCCCCCTAGTCCCTCCCCAGCTTTTTTATAGGCCCCCTTCAGATACTGGAAGGCCACAAGAAGGTCACCTGGGAGCCTTCTCCAGACTGAACAGCCCAAATTCTTTCAGTCTGTCCTCACAACAGAGCTGCTCCAGACCTCTGAGCATCCTTGTGGCCCTTCTCTGGACACACTCCAGCATCTCCACATCCCTCTTGTCATAGGGGCTCCAGAACTGGATGCAGTACTCCAGGTGGAGGTTTCACCAAAGTGGAGTAGAGGGGGAGAATCACCTCCCTGGCCCTGCAGGCCACACTTCTCCTGCTGCAGCCCAGGCTCTGCTTGGCTTTCTGGGCTGCAAGTGCACACTGCTGGCTCATGCTGAGCTTCTCATCCACCAGCACCACCAAGTCCCTCTCCTCAGGCCTACTCTCCAGCCACTCACTGCCCAGCCTGGATTTGTGCTTGGGATTGCCTCAACCCAGATGCAGGACATCAATGCAGGCCTCCTGTTGTTCTCATCTGCCTTCCTCTTTTTTGGGATGCATTGCTCCTGGGCCTGGGGGAGGTGATCCTTGAACACTGACCAGCTTTCCTGGGCCCCCCTTCCTTCTAAAGTGTTTTTCCCACAGCACCCAGCCAAGGAGGCCCCTGGAGAGATTGAAATCTGCTCTTCTGAAGTTCAGAGCAGTGAGTTTTCTATACACCTTCCTTGATGCCTTGAGGTTCTTAAACTCTAACATTTCATGGTCACCTGTACAATGAGCAGGAGCATCTCTGCTCGAGCCCAGCACAGGGAAGCTGATAGGTTAGGGCCAGCCCAGCTTTTCCTTCTGCACTGGTGGTCCCACTTGGGAGAGGGGCAACTGACACTTTGATGAGGCAGAACTGTTTAACTGTACCCTTCCTTGTGCACGACTTCCCAGGAGGATGCATGCATTATTAAGGGAACATACTGATGTGCAATCAGCTGCTTTGCTTTTGTTTTTCTTTCTTTTTGCCTTTTTTTTTTTCTTTCTAAGCAATGCATCAGGCTCTGTATGAGAGGCAGTTTAAAAAAATAGCTATTGAAGGTTTTTAATTCAAGTATGAATGTGCCTTCAGCTGGGCTAACTGATTGCCTCTTCCCTAAGGGAATAAGCTGTCTTATAAAGCACCATTCAGTGCTATAATGGCCTGCTCCTTTGGGGCAAAACACTCCATTTTTAACTAAACGGGGTTTGTATATAAACAAGACTTAATGCATCCCAACCCAAACTGCCCCTTCTCCCTGCCACATCAGCACGTGTTGCCAGGACCCTGACCTGCAGTCGGTAGAGAACAGCAGGTCCCCTGGTGTGATCCACGGGGTTCAAATTTGGGATGAGGAGATGATGTCCTGGCCAAGCCTGGGCATGCTCCAAGCCACACAAAGGCAGAGAAATACCAACACCAACACACAGAGCCAAATTAAAACCGGGATGACTGAAAGGCAGCAGAATCGAATCCCCTCCCTCTCTCCTAGCAGGGGGTGGAGGGCTGCTACCTCTGCACAAAAAGGCAGAATAACAGACAATTAATTAGCAGCAGGACCGGCTGCATGGAAAAAGACACACCGTGCCACTCTTGATTTGCATGCAAATATCCTGTGGGGAGGGAGGATTCAAGGGGGCTGGCAGGAAATGATGTCTGGGAGGGTTTAACCTTGACTGTGGCAAAAGGCATTGCTTCTGCTTATTTTGACACATGTGTGGGTCAGCCAGATCATGGAGGAGAATAATTAGGGAGGGAAAGGAATGCAAACTCTTATTATTGAAGATACCTGGGGGGCTAATGGCATGAATACATTTGTTATAATTGACCCGTGGCCCGGTGATGATAATTCCTCTGCAGAGATAGCCACTTAATCTATTCCGTGTGCCAACATGGATGTGCAAAATAATTGCAACCTTGGCTCAATCTCGTTTCCACTCTTCTGGAGAACAGCTAATTTATGAGAGAAAATAGTGACTAATGTTAGAATAAACAATATTATGACTGGAGTGACTTATGAGAGCTGCAGATATGATGCACATTTAATAGGACATGACTTATCTGGACGTGTAATTCTTTTCCTGAGCAGAGTAAAGTTAAGTGTGGCAGAAATGCCAGGAACAGCTTTGCAATTGGAATATGCAATTTAAAATAAGTAAAGATTACTCCCAGGTAGTTTATTGCTTTAACTACATCAAGGCAAGGTCCCTGTAGCAGACTGCGTAATGACTCTCATTTCATTTTTGGTTTGTGTCAAATATCTTCAGTTAGTTTTGCTTTATTGGCTCCACACAATTTATTGCAGCACTAGAATGTGATTGTAATGCAACTAGTATTTTAGTTTTATCTTCCACTGGTAATTTTTCTTCTTTATGGGGCCTATACTGGCTGCATTAATAAAAGCCATAGAAATTATACAGCGTGGAACCATGTTTTAGTAAGTGCCAGTTCACTACAGAAAACCCAAACTCAAATCACTGTTCCCCAGCCCAAAGAAAAGCAGGCCACCACCAGCTGATGCAGGGGACCAGGATGCTGTGAGGCACCTCCTGCTTTTCAAGATTGCTCAGACTCTCACTTCTGTCAGAAGGAAGTGTAGAGTGAATTCATCTCACTAAATAGCAACAGTTCCTCCAACATGCCAATGACTCAGAGGCTTAAAATTGCCAGACTGAGCCCAGTCTTGAGGAGTTTGGATGGTAAGTTGGGGAGTAGGAATGCCTGAATAGGAATGGCTCTTCTGGAATCATTCAGTTGTGAGTCTCTCACTCAAAGAAGTACATTGAGGTGCTGGAGTGTGCCCAGAGAAGGACAATGAAGGTGGTGAAGGACCTGGAGAATTAAGTCTTATGAGGAGCGGTTGAGGGAGCTGGAGTTGTTTAGTCTGAAGAAAAGGAAGCTGAGAGGACACTTCCTCACTCTCTGTTTTTGCCTAAATGGAGGCTGTAGGGAAGTTGCTGTTGGTCTGTTCTCAAAAGTCACAACTGATAGGGTAAGAGCAAATGGCCTAACGTTACGCCAGGAGAGGGTTAGGTTGTCATTAGGAAAAGCTTCTACACCAAAAGAGTTCTCAAAGACTGGCACAGGCTGCCCAAGGGATGGGTGAATTCCTGTACCTATTTCAAAGCTGTCAAGATATGGTGCTCCAGGATATGGTCTAGTAGAGGCTCTAGCAGAGACCTGCTCCAGCACCTCGATGCCTTTGTTGTACTGTGGTGGCCAAAACTGAACCCATTACTCAAGTTGTGACCTCACCAGTGCTACAACTGTGGGACAATCACCTCTCTATTCCTGCTGACCACACTATTCCTGATACAGGCCAGGATGCTGTTGGCCTTCTTGGTCACCCAGGCACACATTGGCTCATGTCTGGCTGGCTGTTATTCATCACCTCCAGGTCTCTTTCTGCCAGACTACTACTTTTGGTAGTATAATACAGTCAAAAAAGCCAACAGACAGAAGTGAAGAAGTGTTATGTGTATCTTAGGGAACCCACCTACATGAAAGCCCAAGCTGACCCTTCTGAGAGGGCAGGCAGGGATACATTCCCTGGCAGTAGGGCAGATGATTGAGGTTTGTAGAAGCATCACTAAGAACCTAACTTAAAAATCTCAGTGCCTTTGAATAGGGCTGGGTACCAAATTGTCTCAGGCTCTCTTAAATTTACAGGCCAAAACTATCCCATGCAAAGGAAGCATGGAGTCTGGAAGTCCTGGATGTGCTTGCTATGAAAGGGTTTTCCTTTAGAGCTGCACTTATTGCACTCCATGGCTGGCCCCCATTAATCAGCAAGTTACACCTGGCCTCCACATTATGGTGAAAGAAGTATGTGAAATATTCTTAAGATGCAAAATTATTCAGAACTCTTTGCATTTTGGCTCTTTTTTTTTTTTTTTTTCCCTTTTGCATTTGGTTCCAGCATGGAAAAGAAGTCACTTTTTGTTAGTGTCTGTCTAAGGGCCAGTTGTAAATTTGTTCTTTTTATAGGGGGGAGCCCTGTTCCCATCTGGCCCAGTGTGTAGCCTTTGGGCAGCTTTCACCATAGCACCTGATAGTCTGTGTTTCATTCAGGAGGAGGTTGAAGTATGCCTTGGAGAAGTGTGTGAGGGCTTGGTAAGGTGGAAAACAATCTGTGGAAAAGCTTATTTGAATACCTTTGTAAGTGCAAAGGTATTCAGGGGAGCTCCTGCAGCATAGAACACTAGAATGATAGGGGTTGGAAGAGAGCTCTGGAGAACTAGTCCCTTACTAATGCAGGTTCGACTAGATCAGGTTGCACTGGGATGCATCCAAGTGGGTTTTGACAGTTCTCAGAAAAGGAGACTCCACAACCTGGGCAACCTGGTCCAGTGCTCTGTCTCACAATGCAGACATTTCTCAAGTTTAAGTGAAACCTCCTATGTTGTAGTTTGTACCCATTGCTGCTTGTCCTATCACTGGCCACCCCTGAGAGGAGCCCAGCCCCATCTTCATGACCCCCACCCTTCAAATACTTACATACATTGCTAAGATCCCCTCTCACACTTGTAAGATCCTCTCTCACAGGAGTTTAAGTCTCTTCAGAACAGGAACAGGTTCCTCTATCTTTATACTACAATAGAGCAGTGACAGAGCATCTGTCAGTGTGGATAACCCCACTTCACCTTTCTTCCAGTAAAGAGACTATTTGGGGTAAAATTACTGTGGGTAAATAAGAATTCACTTTTGTAAAGCCTCTCTTTGATGATGTTAAATGAATTCCCAGAGGGTATATAAACTTTCTCACAATGATGACCATTTGCAGAACAAAGAGGCAATTTTTTTCTCATTTCAGTGTTTTCTGTCATTTTTCCCTAGGGGAAATAAATGGGGCCATTATTCTACCAGCCTCTGCAGAGCCTGTGTGAGGATGCTCGGGTGCCTCCAAAGCCTTGGTGTTCTGTAGTGACACTCAGCTGGCCTGAGATGGCATTTGAGCACACAAGCCTCTGATCTGAGAGCAGCCTCCCAGATTCCAGAGCCCCTGAGCTGAAGCTGTCACACTGGGAAGGTATTTAAATATCTCATTCCTATCACCTTCATAGAGGGTTGCAGGGTAAATACCACCCAGAAAGTGTCACGGTAGGAGAAGCCCAATGGGGCTTTTGTTGGGGGGTGGACCCAGCACCCACAGGTGCTTCACAGAGCAAGGTTTGTGTTATAGATGGTTCCAGCAGAAATCTGGTTTTCAGTTTGAGGATGCCATTCTACCTGTCCAAAGCCAGCAAAGCCACTTCTGTGGAATTATTCCATCTCACTGATGGAAAGTGTGGACAAGGAGCTCAGGAGGAAAGAGGGCATACACGTCCTGAGGCCAGCATTTGCAGGTAGACAACTACAGCCTACGATCCCCACTCATGTAGCAGTTGCCAGCACAAGTCCCATCCCAGCTGCAGTGCTGTCATGTTGCATAAATCTCCTCTGGTATGCTCATGGTTTCTGTTTGCTCTCAGCACAGCAGAGATTAGGAAAGCAGACAGAAAGGCTTGGAAAGGAAATGATGGATAAGAATACTTGGTATGGAAAGTTAAGCAAAAAATTACTTTTCAGTACCATCTGCAGTGCAAGTGTTTCCAAGGAGGGTAAAACCTCACTGCAGGTGGGTTATAATCCTTATCAATACAGTAAATGGAATTATCAAACTGGAAAAGATCACATGGCAGTTAAGATAAAGGTTTGACTTGTCCCAGCACTGGGCTTATCAGGGTTTAGCAGTAAGTGAGTTTTGTTGCTTAGGCTGCATTTAAAAAGTTCATTGATTTGCAGCTAATACCAAGTTGTCATAGTTTCATGAGTAAGAGCTGGTGGTTGGCAGAATCAAAGCCTTTTCCTAAATCAATAAGAACAGATTCAGGGAGATTGCCTGAGCCCACTGAGGCAGACAGAGAGAGGCAACCAGCAAATTCACCCAGCTGGTAACATGAGAGGATAAATGTCCTAGGCCCCCAGATCCCCTCAGTGTCTGAACTAAAGGTTTTGCAGGAAATGCTGAGCCTGGAGCAGATGGACTGCTGAAGGGGTAACATCAGGGACCGTCAGGCTGCCTACTGCAGACCTCGTATGAAGTAATTAGCTGATTGATTTGGTTTCTAGTGAACTCAGATGCTGTATTTCCTGCATCACTCCAGTCAATGCCATTGGATTTTCACACTGCTGGATGCGGCAATGTTAAGTGCACAGCTGTGATGTGGCTGGATCAGGAGATTCCTCACCAGGATTCCACCACAGCTTCCTGGGGCTCCAGCTCCTCTCAGGGAACCCAATGAAGGCTTCAAACTCAAGAGATCCTGAGTTATCAGGTGGTTCTTGCTTTTCCTGTATTATCATCACCTATCACACAGTGATCTTGAAGCTCAGTGCTTCAAGATTCCCAGCCAGCTTTCCAGTTTGCCCTTGGAATAGAATCATAGAATCATAGAATGGTTTAGATTGGAAGGGACCTCAAAGATCACCCAGCTCCAACCCCCTGCCATAGGCAGGGACACCTCCCACTAGAGCAGGCTGCTCAAGGCCTCATCCAGCCTGGCTTTAAACTCCAGGTATGCCCCAAGGACCCCATTCCTTCCTGCCAGCACCACCCAGCTTGTACTGCTGCTGCTCCAGCAAGCCAAACCATCCCTGCTTCTCCAACTGGGGCTGCCTTATGCCCATCTCCTATCCTAAATCTCAAGCAGCAACAACTTCTGCCTGTCTTTCATCCCAAATCCTTGAGAAAACAGGCCTCAGTACACCACACACTGTGTCTGTCTCTCTGCCTCAAGAACCATTGGTCAGTTTCAGCTAACTTTGACAGCGAGAGGGGGATGTTCACAAGTACCAGTTTCTCACATCATAAAAATAAGTAGACAGGCAGTGAAGCAAGGTGACATTAACATGCTCAGCAAGGGAAAGGCTGCCAACTTCCACTTTTATTAAACTTCAAAGAGTCCCCACAAGAGAAGGTGAGGGGTCATCAGGTTTCATGTGTTTTATGGTTCATGTAACAGCTTTATTTCTAAATCAAATGGTGCAGAGTGCTAGAAAGCAGTACTCTGGTATTTGGTGTCTCTACTTGAAGCCATTCTTTGTGTGTCCAGAGAAGAGCACTGAAGCTGATGAAGGGTCTAGAGGGTTGTGAGGAGCAGGTGAGGGAATTGGGGTTGTTTAGCCAGAGGGATTGGACTCAACGATCTTCAGAGGTTTGTTCCAACCCCTACCACTCTGTGATTCTATTCTATGACCTTAATGCTCTCTACAACTACCTGAAGGGAGGCTGAGGTGAGGTGGGGGTTGGTCTCTTGCCCTTAGTAACAAGTGATAGGGTGAGAAGAAATGACCTCAAGTTGCACCAGAGGAGGTTTAGGTTGGGTATCAGGAAAAATGTCTTCCTCAAAAGGATTGAGGATCTTTACAGAAAGGGTGGTAAGACACTGGCAGAGGTTGCCCAGGGAGGTTGTGGATGCTTCCTCCCTGAAGGCATTTAAGGCCAGGCTGGATGAGGCCTTGAGCAACCTGCTCTAGTGGGAGGTGTCCCTGCCTATGGCATGGGGCTGGAGCTGGATGATCCTTGAGGTGCCTTCCAACCTAAACCATTCTATGATTCTATGATTGTCAATCTGCCTAGATAGGTGGTAGATTCCAGACTGTGTAGTCCACAATTAGCCTCAATGATCTTAAAGATCTTTTCCAACCAAGATAATTCTAAGATTCTGTAAATATAACATGGATGACAAGCAAAAAAAGCTCAAATATGTAAACCAGGCAAGCTGGCACACACAGCTAGCTCTCCTAGTTGGCAGATTTAGACAAAGAAGGCTGATGTCTTTGTGGTGATGTCTAAATATGTTTAAATGTGAATTTTAGGTCTGTGGTAAAAGTCGTTACAAGGTGAGCCCATTAGAAGTGATGTATTAATTTCTGAAGATGTTAAACAGCTCATAGATGGGAAAATGCAAAGTAAACCAGGCTTAAGCCTCAGAAAGGGCAACTAACGGTCTGAATCAACTTCCAGAGTAGTTGTAGAGAGAGAGGAAGGCTTTTCAAGGGGGATTAAACGTATTGAATAGCAGAGCTTCCCACAGAGCTTTTGTACCCAGCTAGACTTGGTACCCTGACTCACTCCTCTTGAGACTCCTGCTGGGCTTGGTGCTAGTTTCAAGCAATTTGAGGATCTTGTCTGGAGATTGGAGGTCCTTTGCTGTCCTGTAACAACAAAATAAGGCCTCGATTTCAGCAAGTAACTTGAGCACATGCTTAACTTGAAGCACGTGGTCAGTGGTTTCCTGCTCTGCAGAGCCTATTGACACAAGCTCACAGCCAGGCAACTGCAGAAATCTTTTGACTCTTTCCCGTTATCAGCACAAGTGCTAATCTCGGTTAAGTCAAGGGAACATAAGCGTGTGCTTGATGTGGTAGGCCTGATGCTAAGCATATGCTTAAGTGCTTTGCTGAACTGGAAACCTTGAACACCAAGGTTGCAGGGAGGCTGTAAATAGCATCAAGTTTATCCTGAGTATAAAGCAAAGTAAGGATTATAAATCTAGGAGGGGACCCAACAGTACTAAGCTCCACGGCACAGAGTCTCTCTTTGCTTGAAACTAAATAGCAAGTAAATCACAATCCTTTTGAGATTAAGCCAGTCCCAAGATTTGCATGTTTATGCCTGTGTTCAAAAGTGTTAGTATGGATGGAAAAGTATTAGCTCTGAACGATTTGGAAACCCAAGCCATGCAGAAAGCAAGTCCAAGCATAAAATGTTCTCAGCTGTGTCCCAGTCTGATTTCTAAAAGACTGTTGAACTCGAAGCAGTCCAGTTTCAGCCCTGACACATTGCAAAGTGATAGATTTCACTTTCTTTTCCAGGAAACTTTTCTTCTGGGATATAATTTCTACATGGTAAAACACCCTTAGGCTTCCTTTCATCTGTTTTTCTGCCCTTCTTCTTGAGCTGCCCTCTCCTTCCACCTCCCCTCTCAGCAATGATATCTCCAGTGAAGCATTTTTGTTTTGAGTGCCAATACAAGCTGCATCTGAATCCCACTAGCCCAGTACAACTGCAAGATTCATTCCACACACAGTGAGCTTCTTCTCTCCTTGATGAGCCTTTCTCCACTTCTCTCTCCCTTGAATGGCAGCAGAGTGACAAAGGAGCCTGGCACGCATGCCTGCGCTCCCTGCCAGCCCCACAATGCCCTCTCTTGTGGCTCAGGCTGCTGAGCCTCCTCCTTATCTATCTGGATTTGTAACATCTTCAGCAGCTCTGTGGTGACAGGGCCAGCTCTAGCTGCTGGCTGTGGCCAGCCCAAGGTGCATCTGGCAGTGAGGTTTTGTGTGCTGTGATCTATTTCTCTGGCAACGGTATCATTGTTTTTTTGGCTTCTTCAGTGCCCCCCTGGGTCAGCTTTCACTGCCAAAGCTGTTATGGTAGATAGCTTGAAACCTGCCTGCAAGTTCAGTGGGTTAGTCTGAAGCTTGCCTTTAAACCACAACATAAATCATCCATCAGGGGAAATTAGCCAGCATCTGGATCAGCCCAGTGCTGGGACTTGCACACTGCTGGGGAAAGGAAATTCCTTCAAATATTGCTTATTGCAGCTCCTGTCTCAGCTTCTCTTGCAGTTTATTTGCACTGTGACATCTTCTAATGCTTTATCTTACAGTTTCAGCACCTGCAGTCATGTTATTCCTTGACTCTACCAATCATGGTAGAGGAAAGCTCACTTCCAGCTCTTGCAGTTAACCTGTCTACGAGAATGAACCTTAATGGTTTGGGGGGAAAAGCACCAAATCACACCAATCTTATCCAACTCTTAATGCTTGGGGAAGAAAAGGCTTGAGGGTGCTAAGGTGGCCTCAGCCAAGTTTTCCCACTTTATGGTGGCTTCCAAGCTAGGGAATAAATTCCTGTTCCAGTCTGTGCTAGTTTGTGCCTAGCTGGGATATTTTAGAGAGAGGAATTAGATTCTAGGCTCTGAAAAGGAAACAATGGTAATGTCTACTGCACTCATAGGCTTGCTGAGATGTATAAAAACAACAACACAAACATAGATAACAGAGTTGCTCTCTGGCTCTGGCTGTCTCCCTTCTCTCTCTAACCTACTGTCTCTGTTGGCCGATTCTCCAAACTCACCTTGAACGTAAGGCAAAGTCTGGGATAAGGTAGAGGGGTGGAAAGCAGGTGGAAGGATGGCTGGGAGCCCCTTCTGGGGACTCTGGTTTCTGGGAGGCCTGTTGTGTTTCTGGATTACTTTTTTAACTTGTCTATTTCTGTCTATAGCTGTATAGATTGTAAATACCTGCTTCTATATTTTGTAAAGCTTCGTTCTAATTTTCAGCTCAGCTGAGTCTAGTCTGGGAGATTTTCTTAAGTGTGTGTGTGGGGGTAACACTCAAACCATTACATAGTCCAAGCCCTGAGTGACACAGGCAGCTCATGTCTGGTTGTGTGGTTGGGAAGCCACTGGTGCAACCGAGCTCAGCTCTCACCTGGAGCGCCTGAAGGCTCGATCCACTGTCAATAACTGGCCAAGCCACCAGAACCTTGAAAGAAGCTGATGGTGCTGTGTGGTCAGCCCTGCCTTCTAGTCTAAACCAGACCCCCAAGTACCCTGTTAGAAGCCACCACAGGGGTTATGCAGGCCAGTCCCATGAAGCCATGACCTCTGAGGTTGACACTGAGCCACCTGGAGAAGACCAGGTTAAGCAGACAGCACTCACAGCCGTGGCTGCAGCTCATCAAAGCACTCTGCCTCCCAGCAAGCTGCTCCCTTTCGCCTCTCAAGCTGAGCATATTCCCGGTGAACAAAGCCAGGCAGCCAGAATTTACAGCACATTTTGTGTCTGAAAAAAAGCAAAATCAATTCTGAAGCTGGCCGAAAGGCTTTCTGACTGCGTCGATGTCTCCCAGCCTCCTTTAAGGGTAATATCCCTCATCAGCTCTCTCGCTCCATTCTTCCCCTTCTTCACAGAAGAGCATTTTCCTCATGGCAGTGAAGAGAATGTAACCTATAGATTTATAGCCATGAGGGAAGAAAACACACTTTATGTTGCCAAAACACCAGCCCATAAAGCCAAGGCCTTTGCAGTGTTGTTTTCACTTCTGTGGGAGACACAGCGCTTCTGGACCAAACCCTTCCCTGACATACAGCATGGTGAAAGCATTGGGGCTGGCACTGTCCTGTCCCCAGCAGCAGTGACAGGGCTATGACAAGCATTCCATGGTAAAGTCTGGGGGCAGAAGAGAACATTCAGGCTCTGCTGAGTGCCACTGAGTTTGCATTTTCCCAGGCCTACCCAGAAACATGGAGTCAGAGCAATGGGGAGGGTTTGCCAGCTCTGAAAGCAAAAACCTGGGAAAATCCAAGTCCTCTTTTTTTCCCTAAAGCTTCGTGGTTGGCCCAATGAATTGATTGCAAGAGATAAAACTTGATGAAGAGGCAATGCTTTCCCAGCATAGTGCCTGACTCCAAAAAGCAGAACATGCAATACATTTGGTTTATGTGCACATCCATTGCTTCTTATTTATATGCAGGATGCTTCAAGCTGATTGCACATTGCCAGGCACCACAGAGGAGCTCCCTTCTCTTGCCTTTCCCAGCAGCTGGAATTTGTCTGCAGTCCAGTGTGCAGGAAGCACTCCCTGTTTGTAGCATCCCTGAGAGCTCAGAGTGCCAGCAGCACATCGATCCCAAGAAGAAATCATAGAATGGTTTAGGTTGGAAGGGACCTCAAGGATTATCCAGTTTCAACTCTGTGCCATAGGCAGAGACACTTCCCACTAGAATAGGTCTCTCAAGGCCTCATCCAACCTAGCCTTGAACACCTCCAGGAAGGGAGCATCCACAACCACCCTGGGCAACCTGGGTGATTAATAAGAAATAAGCAATCAGTTGTACCATGGCCAAGACCTGCTTTATGGCGAGCAAGCAGCATCAAAGTTTTGTATTTTGAATTCCCAGGCTGCAAATGGAGGAGAGAGGGGGAAAGCTTGGAGGCAGCTGCTGCCATGAGAGGAAGGGATTGAGGGTGAAAGGCAGGTGGGACATGGTGGAGATGTCTNGCAAAAAGGAGGGTGAGGTTAGAAAGCAAGATGGAGTTCAGCCAGCAGCCTCAGCCTTCCCCAGCAGGCAAATCAGAAGGGAACAGCCCAGCACGCAGTGCAGAGCAAAAGTGACTTTATCTAATGTTTTGCTTTTCCTTTGTACACATCTCAGCAAGACTGTGAGCGAAGTAGACCTCACCATTGTTTCCATTTCTCAGCCTATCATCTAGTTCTTCTCACCAAAACATGCTAGCTAGGCTCAAACTAGAACACTGCCCTGGATCAGACACCAGAAAATTGTGCTGGTAGCAGACAAAAGGGTGTCTCACTTTCAGAACACAGCACTGGATCCTCTGTGTGGGTGTGCACATGTGTTTGGGTGAATATCCATACTTTGGAGAATTTGTGAGGACCAGCTGGTTTTATGGCAAACAGCTGAGGCAACTGGAGTTGTTTAGCCTGAAGGAAAGGAGGCTGAGGGGAGATCTTCCTGCTTGCAACAACTCCCTGAAAGGTTGGAGCCAGGTGAGGATCAGTCTCTTCTCCCCAGTGACAAGAGGACAAGGCCTCAAGTTGCACCAAGAGAGGTTTAGTTTGGACAGTAGAAGAAAGGGTTCTCAAACACTGGAACAGGCTCCCCAGGAAGGTGGTTGAATCCACGTCCCTAGAGGCATTTAAAAGAGGCAGAGATGTGGTACTGAGGGACATGGTTTAGCACCAGACTTGGTAGAGTTAGGGAATGGTTGGATTGGATGATCTTGAAGGTCGTTTCCAACTGAAATGATTCTGTGACTCTCTGCTATTCCTGGATATCTCTCAAATGTCTCCTAAACTCAGCAGAATTCTGCTGGTCTCAGAATTATAGTGCCTGGTTTTGCCAGTGCCAGTCTGCAGAGGATTCATCCTGGGCAGTACCAACCACTACCAACTTCTTCCCAAGTTTTAAAGCACATCAAAGGCTGTTGGGAGCGAATCAGGTCTGGTGGCCATACCTCATGTGTGGAGCTGCTTGACAACATGGGTGGCACTAAGTGATCTTTGCCCAGCATTACTCTCAGTGTGCAGGGAGGTGGTAAACACTCATTTATCAAGAGCAGCTTTGCTGAGGGTGGAGGGGAGAAAAAAATTACTGACAAATAATTCTCATTTGCTAACCTTGTCATGGAATCTTGATTGGGGTTTTTTTTTTTCCCCCTTTATTTTTCTGGAGGCACTCTTCATGTTGAATGCCAGCATCTGTTACAGACCAGAAAATAAGTAAACAGTGATATTCCTGTTGGCTTTGAGAGAGCCTTTAACACTTAGCTTTCTGCACTTGCCTTTACTAGGAAAATTACTTTAGGATGTGCTTAGCATGCGTATGATGATGAGTGTCTGGGAAAAATAAACAAACAAACAATGAACCAAAGTATAGAAGGTAGCTCCTTGCAACAGACAAGCTTTAAAAAAAAAACCTATGAGGCCTCCTGCCAGATGTTGACATTTTGATTTGCATAAAGGTAAACTTTGGAGTTGATGGCATGCTTCATTTTCTAAAGCATCCCCGAGAAATAGGGCATGTTCCCAGATAATGACTTTGCATCATAAGCAGTTTTCATCAGACTTGAATGCTGGCAATCCAGCTCATAGCATCTTTATTGCTGCTGTCTCTGAGCATCCCTCCATGCCTGTGCAAGGAGGAAGGGCAGCCAAGAGAGTGGCTAACAGGCAAAAGAGGGGCAGGTGGGAGTCAGTGAGAGTCTTGTGCCTGTGCCAGGGCAGGTTTAGGCTGGACATCAGGAAGAAGTTCTTCATGGAAAGAGTGATTGGCATTGGAATGGGCTGCCTGGGGGAGTGGTGGAGTCACCATCCCTGGAGGTGTGTAAGAAGAAGCTGGATGAGGCACTTAGTGCCATGGTTTAGTTAGTTAGAAGGGTTAGGTGCTAGGTTGGACTTGATGATGTCAGAGATCTTTCACAACTTGGTTAATTCTGTTAATTCTGTGATTTCTCCATGGCTTGTGGAGGAATTTCTAACTCCCATCTCAGATATGGGACAGTGGCAGGAATGGCCTCAGCTCCCTCACTCTCCAATCCTAGAGCTGTTCTCTTTCATCTTCTGCAGTGAATTCCAGCAAGCTTTGCCCTTCAGCTAAAATCTCATCCAAGAAATGGACAAGACTTTTGTGGGCATCCTTGTGAAGACAAGCAAGGACATACTCATCTCTCAGCTGAGGGAACCAAAGCCCAGGTTGATTCTATGATGACTCTAGGATGATGTCACCACAGGGGAAAAGCAGCCAAGCCCAGAGCGGGCTGTACAAATCACAGAATCACAGAAATATCCAGGTTGGAAAAGCCCCTTAGGATCACCAAGTCCAACCTAGAACCCTACTCTACAAGATTCACCTTAAAGAATATCCCTAAGCACCACATAGAAATGACCTTTAAAAATGTCCAAGATTGGTAACTCAACCACCTCCCTGAGCAGCTCATTCTAATGCCTGACTGGAATCCACCTCCCCAAGCCCCAGCTGGGGAAACTCATTCCTGGGTCTCCTTTCTGAGCTAAAATAAGCTGTAGCAAGCCACTGAAAAAATAATGAGAAAATAAGATCCTAAGACAGGTAGATAACTCTTTTTGAGTCATCTCTAAATCCACAGAGAGGAAATGCTGTGGGTGACAGTGTTTTGGAGGGGGTCTTTCTGCTCTGCAGTGCTCAGCTTGCTCTAGGATATAAACTATGCTCACAGCCAAGAAGTCCTGTTGTATTTCAGTAGCCTTTGGGTTTCTGTCTCTGGAGAAGCCCAGAGAGGTTTCTTTCTGCTGTGTGTGGGCTCAGCTGTGCTCACAGATACAGCAAAGCATCCGTGTTTTGAGCAGTCCTGGGACCAGAGAATCAAACAAGGTGAAGAGCTGATCCCCTTGACCTGCTGGCTCCAGGCTGGCTCCTGCAGCCCAGACGCAGAGATATATAGAATCATAGAACTGCTTTGCTTGAAAAACCTTTAAGATCCAGTCCAATTGTGGCCTGGTGTTCACCCTGCCCAGCCCAGGTTAGGAGCAATGCATCTGCTCACATTAAGAAACAGGCTTCTAACACAAAGACACTTCATTTCTATCAAGAGAACCTCTAAAACCAGCAGCTAATGGACAGTCAGGCTCTCCTGTGTCTAATAGGCTGTGACACAGCCAAGCTCCCTGAACCAGCCCCTGTGGACAGCAGAGCCTTTTCTTTAGCGTATTCTTCTACCAGGGCTCTAGCACCCAGCCAGGCTGGCTCTGAGCGCTGGTGCTGGTACAGGGGCTGTGGGTAGATGCCCAGCAGCACAGGACTCCTGGCAACCCAGAGGAACTCCTTGCTGCCAGACCCAGCGTAGCCTTCCAGAGCTCTCCGAGAGTCGAAGGGGGAAGACGCGACTGGAATGCAAAGCGCTGTCATCGCTGTGTTAGCCTCAGCTGAAATGTGCTACATAAGTGCAAATTGCTGTTATAAATCATAAACATCAAAAGGCCATAAGTGCCTAATAATGGCCTAAGTGGCTAATTTGTTTTATGTGCTACTGGAAGAAGCACTGTGAAGATATGGAACAAAAAAATCTCCCCCATTGTGGTTTGGCCTCTGATTCCAAGAAAGACTGGAAGGGGGTGGGAGCAAAATGCTGCTCTCGTAGCTGTGCAGGAGCATTTCACAGCAAAGCCTGTAAATAAAAACACAGCACAAAGCCCAGCAGAGGTGGATGCTCACTCCCCATGGAAGGCAAACATGGCCAGTGCTGGATGCCTGGGTTCAGAGGTGGTGAGTGGGGCAGCTGCTGGTGAGCAGGACAGAGATCTATGTCACCATCTCAAATTTGGAACAAGTTACTTGTGGAAAGAGACAAGGTTGTGACATGACAAATGGAGTTGGTAGAATCTGCTTCTGTCCCCATGGAGGTATTTACACAGGGTGCGGTGCCTGTCGTGGTGCCCTGCTTGATGCTGTGTCTCTGCAGGCACCCAGTAGGGTCTGGAACCCAACTCGAGCAGAGCTGAGGGATGTCTCCAGCCTGCTCTGGCTTTTCTGCAGCTCCATTTAAAAGTGGCAGGCTCCTTTTCCCATCCAAACAACAACTGTGTGCCCTCCATCCGGCTTTTAATTGCTTTGGGCCTTTTGGGGTTACACGGTGCTTTAAAGGCTCTTTCTGGCTGGCTGGCTCTGCTTGTGAAATTAGCCTTGGAGAACCATAAATACTCTAATCCAGCCCTTCTGTGCCCTGCAGATATGTTCCTCATGCAATTCTTATGCTCTTCAGGTCAGAGCTGCCTTTCTGCTCCGCTTAGCCCAGGATAAGCTCAACTTCTTTCACTGCATGGTGCAGCTGATGCAGTTTTGATGGTGGAGCAATGAAGGCTCCTGCATGGAACTGCTCAGCATGGCACTGAGCTGTGCATGGACCAAGTCCTATTTTAAGATTCAGCACATTGAACTCATCTCCTCTTAGAGCAGAGATCTGATCACATCCCAGTGCATCCCAGCTGACCCCCTTGTGCATTTGTTTGGTGTGAGACCCCCTCAGCACCTAGGCACACCCCAAGGGCACCTTATAGCCACCTGTGTGCAATGTCAAATGCAGCTGATTTATTAGGGATGAGCAAAACTAGTCATCCCTGTTAACCTACTGGAGCACTCCCAACTCTTTTTATCTTGATGAATTCCACTTTCTGTAGGTATTTTTGGCTTTAGTTTATGGTAAAACAGTGGTGTCTCTCTGTAAACGTGATGGAGTAATTCCCCCAGGGGTATTTAGTGGATGCTGGTGGAGGAATGTGATGAGAATAACTTATATTGCTGTGATGCTGCAGTGAGCACACGGAATGGCTGAGGAGAAACATCAGACCGTGGCAAGGACCAGCAGCTGGATGCTCAGGGTCGCTCCACACACCCTCATATCCCAGATGGATCATGTGGTGACTGCTTGCAGCACAAGGAATTAATTCAGTGATGTTTCAACACAAGTACAAATGATTTAGAGTACAAACAGTGCTGCTTTCATGTAATACATTGCCCAGCACAACACCCGTGAGGGAATGGCCCAGGGAACAGTCCTAATTGGTCTGTTCCTCTTCTGATATCTGTGATAAAGGAGGGGGAAAGAACTCATCTTTGTCTTGAAGTTGCATGGTAATAATCAACATTTTTAAAAGGAATGTCTTTGATGCTTATCACTGCTGTAGCACACATTCAGTGTGCTTTACAAAGAGGAACCAAAGGCTGTGGCTGACCCCAGCACACTCAACAACAAGGGCAGCCATCAGTGGGTGTTTTATGAGTAAGCTTGATAGGGATGCAGGAAAAAAACAGTTCCAGCTTTTACAGCTGTGGATGAAGGTACATGGCAGAGAGCAGCACGGTGGGAAAAGCCTCCCTGAGCTTTGGAAGCAGCTGAAGGCACAGAGTCAGACTTGGAAGCTTTCAATGCAGTGGCACAAAGTGACTGTGGACACTAAGCTGTCCTCTCTGCAGTCAGGTGAGCCATGCTGCCACCATCTTACCCCTGCACTTTCGAGTGGATGTAATCTTGGAAACTGAAATGGAAAATGGCTTTTCTACCACTATCCCATGCAACAGGGAGAAAATGTGTTTCAAACACCTCCAAGGACAGCAACTCCACCACATCCCTGGCCAGCCTATTCCAATGCCTGACTACTATTTCAGTAAAGCAATTTTTGCTAATATCCACCCTAAACCTCTCCTGGTGTAACTTGAGGTAATTTCTTCTTGTCCTATCAATCATTACTCAGAAGAAGAGACCCACCTCACTCCAACCTCCTTTCAGGTAGGTGTAGAGAGCAAGAAGGTCTCTGTTGAGCCTCCTTTTCTCCAGCCTGAACAACCTCAGTTCGCTCAACCTTCACACTGGGATAACCAAACAGGCCTTGCTACTGCTCATTCTTCCTTTTCCTCTCTCTTTGTCCTTCAGGCCTTTTTCTTTGTACGCCAGGCTGGTGGTGCTGGTTATCCATGCCTCTGCATGCTCCTGCTCTTGCTGCTGCTCTCTCCCTGCTCCCTGCTGCCCATACCCTGGTGATATTTGCTTCTTCAGTTATTTACTTTTAGGTTGGTAAGTACCATGAAAACATCATCCAACCTGCCCAGCCCTTTGAGCAGTCAGAGGAATGAGTGTCACTAATATAATTTCATATCAAATGAGATTAACCTCCTCCCCCATTAGGCATACTTCTCCTCCAGGGATAGCGGCAATGCAGGGGCACAGCAATTGCTCCTACCAAAGCTGGCTTCTGAGGAGGATAGTTAACTTTCATGCTGCAGCTGATACTTGTGCATTGAATTTGAGGTATTTCATGTCATGATTTGGCTTTGGGTTCCACTGGATTGATGACACCTGTCTACCTGGTTCACATGCAATTGCCTACAAACAGCACTCGGCACATTGTTGCCCATGTGCTGGCTCTCTTCTGGAGATACGAGCTCCTTTGCTGAGGCAAAACTGTGTGTGATTCAGAAGATTATTTGCTCTAGGGAGTATCTCTAGTTGGCATCACAGACAGGGCTGTACCAGGAGAGGCTTTCACACACTGCTGAGCTGTCCTGTACAAGGCCAGAACGCAACAAACTCATCCAGAGACACACCAGATGCTGTGACACTAACCTCCCCTTTCCCTAGGAAGGGAAAAACATCCAGGAAACAATGTTTGAAGGCCACAAAGGCACTGAACAGGGCTGAGGGAGGATCCAAGGCACATGCTATTTGGCATGGTTTGCTAACTCCCAGGCTGAATGGCTTTGCACAGAGCCGCTATGAGCCATTTGCATCTTTTGACCAGAGAGCCAAAGATTGCTCCTTGGGGCAGACAGATGCCAGTTTGCTAGGAAAAGGCTTTCAGGATCTAATTTCAAGTGTTTTCAGCTCCTGCCAGACTGCTGAAAACAGAAGGAGGTGTGTTTTCACACTCACATTGTTCAGCTCAATGATCCCAGCCAAAGGATGCTACAAAGGATTTCTCAGACAGGTAAGATACTTTTGGTGGTCCATTAGCTGCTGCAGAAGATGTGCAGAGCTTGTCAGATCAGGGTTGATGCCTGGGAAACCAGGGCCCACTCAGCACCTTCCCCTTGCTGTTCCTGCTATGTATCTCTCACTCAGCATGTTCACAGACAAGGTCCTGAGCAAGGCATTAGAACATCGCATGAGCCAATCCTTACACTGACCTGCTCATTTGAATCACTCTGTGATGGATTTGGAGTTAAGGATTTTGTATGTTTTATGAATGACCCAGACCAAATGGAATTGCTAACAGAATTTGCTATGTACATGGCATCAGGGGTGTCAGGAGAAACAGCATATCTGCCCTTGCTTTCTGTTTGGGCAGGATATAGATCTGGTTTTCTGCTTTCAACTAATGAGTAAAAAGTCAGAATTTTCATCACCTGTGAACTGCAGGAAAGCAATGCTCATAATGGTCATGGCCCAAAGCCATGACTCTTCAGACTGTAGTATCAGCCAGCTCCAGCAGCCATGCTAAGATATGATAACCTTGGCACAATGTGGTTAACCTCCAGTTAAAAGCCTGGTGGCCAGGAGAAGCTGTTCAAGACATGGCATCTTTCCCTCCCAGTCCCTTGAGTTTTCAGCCATTGATCAGCTGGGCTGGAGGGTCACTTTGCATTAGTGATCTATGGACTGATCTTAGCTCACTCTTGATGTTCTTCTTAATTGTCGGGTGTGCTTCATCCCCAGATTTGTTAGCCTGGTGGCTGAACTCCAGCTGAATACCTTATCCTGCTTACCTTGAAAAAGGAAAATAATCCTATGGATTTGCTCTTGCCTTCCTGGTGATTACTGGGTGTTAGGCTGTGGGGTGCTTAAGTGGTTTCTGTTGTATTTGGAGTTAAAGGGGTACGGATATTTCAGCCAAGCTGACAGCTCCTGCCTCCCGTTGCAAGATGACTCATGAAAGATGCTGCCATAATATCTCTTGTGGCCTTTGCTATGGGTTAGGGCCCTACTCTCATAACCTTGCTCCTCAAACAGCCTTTCGAAGCCTCAGAGGAAGCACACAAGGACTCTGTCCTCAGACCTGTTCTAGTGGAACCCAGCCCCGTGTTGAACAGCAGGGATAATGCATCTACGCCAGCCACGAGATGTTCAGTGAGTCAGCTCCTTACTGACACAAGGGTTAAAAATGCAGGAGCAGGAAAGAGAGAGGTCAAATCTGTAAAGCCACTTTCATGTACTTAGGAGAAAAAGTGGTAACAGGAGAGTTGTTAAAAATTTTTATAGCTGGCACCTAACAACACTGGTGTTAAGAATCATGAAAGCGTTTAATAGCAAGTGGAGGTGTACATTAGTTAATTAGAGGCATGCTAACAGTGAAGCCAATTGAGAGATATTATTTTAGCATTCTTTTTCCAGAGGGCATATCAACTCTATTCACAAATTAATAAACAGATTGTAAAGTCTAAGCAAGCATGCTAGGGAAGTGTGTGTGTGTGTGTGTATACTGGGTCTGCATACTGGGGCTATGCCCACTTGTTTGTTTGTTACCATTGCATTTGAAATATGTTATTTGTTTTCCATATAGACCCCAGTGGAAGTATTACAGCATGTTGGGTTTTCCCAAAGACTCTAATTAAAATCTTCAGAGAGGATCTGTGTTTACTGAAAAAAGAATATCAAATACACACCATAAACAGGACCTAAAACACCAGCATTCAAATTAACCCATGAATCCAAAGGCATCCAATGCAAAATGGCTGTCCCCTCAGATGAATGCTAAAAGAAATGAAATCACAGCATCCCCTCCATTTACTTGACCTCCTGAGTTAAGTTCTCATTGAAAAGGCATTTTAAGAACTATGAAGAGCTGTCTACAGTTAAATACATACCTTTGGCCTCTATCTGGATCTCTTAGCTGCTGTTAAAGGTAGTTACATGGTGAATGAGTGTCATCTTGCCAGTTCACACAAAACCCTAATGTTAAGGGTTGGATTGGATCCTCCCCCCTATAACTTTATGTAAATCCACCATGGCTCAGCATTTGGAAAGTCAAAATGAAATTGTATTTACCAAAGAACTGAATATAACAGTATAAACAAAAGCAATTAACTTATGCAGAGTATATTGTGGCCTCTCAGTATCTGAAGGGGGCCTACAAAAAAGCAGGGGAAGGACTTTTCAGGATATCAGGGAATGACAGGACTAGGGGGAATAGAGCAAAGCTGGAGATGGGTAGGTTCAGGCTGGACATGAGGAGGAAGTTGTTCAGCATGAGAGTGGTGAGGGCCTGGAATGGGTTGCCCAGGGAGCAAGGCCCCTGGGTTGAGGCCCCGTCCCTGAAAGTGTTTAAGGCCAGGCTGGATGAAGCTGTGGCCAGCCTGATCTAGGGTAGGGCTCCCTGAGCATGGCAGGGGGTTTGGAACTAGATATTCCTTGTGGTCCCTTCCAACCCTGACTGATTCTATGATTTACAGATATATCTATATAGCATAGCAACAGCACAGGACTCTCCCTGTGCTGTAGAGGAAGTAAAAACAGAGAAGCCACCAAGGACAAAAGAAACAGTAGAGCTCGGATCCCAGAAGGAAAGCAAGCAGCCAAGAGCAAAGCAGCAGAGAGACAGAGGCCAAACTATGCTGCAAGGTGTGAGGCTTTCAATACACCAATGGAATTGCATTAACCTATGTTGTTGTCCTGTCACTGGCATTATTTACCTTTTACTCAAAGACTCCAGTCATTTTCAATTTACAGTCAGTTTCTAAGCTAGGAACTAGCTCCAACTGCCACACCTAAGGTGGTCAACAGTACAACAGACAGTGGCTGTGAGGTGAGGTGGGGGCCATCCCATCTGTGAGATGAAGTTTCCCCATCACTGAAGCAGGTGATCAGGAAGGGGATTCACTTTGATGGCAGGAGGACAGCATTAGCCTTTTAAGCCTGAGTAAGACTATACCTCATTAAGCATTTTCCTAACCTGATTTTTGTGTGTGTGTGCCCCCAACACTGGTTTGATTCCTTTTTTTAATCCCCCTTGTGCACCTACCTTAATTCACAGTTGCCACTTCACTTTCTGCAGGAACACAAGCTGTCCAGCTTAATCCATTCCTGAGCTCTGCATTACAAAAACCACATGGTGCTTCATGCCTCATTAGCAGGCAGGGAGCTTCCAGGCTGGAGTCGCTGCGTGTCTCCAGCTCTCCTGACTTCCTCCACTCCACTTTCCTCTTTTACATTTTAATAGCAACAGTGACGAAAATTATGGAAGAAAAAAAAAATAGGCTGCTCTTAGTGAGGATCTTCATGTGCTGTGTTTCCCTGAGCAAGACTGGGCTTGTACCCTTGCCCAGCACTCTCATCTCTGCCAACCTGTGCTCCCTTCTCAGCCAGAGCACTCCTCCATCCCAGCACAAACCTGTCCACTCCTCACACTACTGTCCCAAACAGCTTAGAGGGAAAGAGCAAACGGTTTGCAGCTCAGAGGAGACACAAGTCAGATAGCAGGCTCTGTCTCTTTTGCTTGGCTCAAGGCAGCCTCACAGACAAGCAAAGTAATGAAGATAATGATGAATGAAGGATGTGAAACTGAAAATGCTTCTCCCTGTGCTTCTATTGATCTTCAGCAAAGGCCTTGTTCTTGACATTTAAAATAGAGAGATTGTTTTAATGTAGTGGCTGTGGCTGGGCTGCAGTTAAGCAATTTAGCTCATAGAGATTCACAAGACACTTTCTGCAGCCTCAGCCTGAACAGTTTCAGCACCAAACACTTGCTTGACAAATGCTCTTGGAGAAATCCTGCTCAGACCCAACAGGAGCCACAAGGCACCAGTGATCATGGCCCACTAATCAGCCCAGGAGATGAGCAATGCTGAGCTAGCAACAGCAGAGATTTCTCTGGGCATCACTGGGGGATGATCCAGAGAGGAAGGAGCTGACTGCCCTGGTTGGAGCTTCCCAGAATTTCCCATCCAGAGACACATGGACATAACCTCTAACCACACACTCTAGCAGGCCTTTATTCCATAACCAGCCCTTCAGAAGAGCTTCAAAGGGACAAAACGAATCATAGAATTAACCAGGTTGGAAAAGAACTCCAAGCTCATCCAGTCCAACCTAGCACCCAGCCCTGTCCAATCAACTAGACCATGGCACTAAGTGCCTCATTCAGTCTTTTCTTGAACACCTCCGGGATGGTGACTCCACCACCTCCCTGGGCAGCCCATTCCAATGGCAAATCACTCTTTCTTGGAAGAACTTCCTCCTAACAACCAGCCTGTACCTCCCCTGGCACAACTTGAGACTGTGTCCCCTTGTTCTGTTGCTGGTTGCCTGGGAGAAGAGACCAACCCCCACCTGGTTGGAAAAGACCCTCAAGATCATCAAGTCCAACCTATCACCCAACATTGTCTAATCAAGTAAATCATGGCACCAAGGGCCATATCCAGTCTCTTTTTAAACATGCCCAAAGCTTTGCCTGAGTTTAGGGTGGGAAGGTGGGCTGAGTTGAGCAAAGCTCTGTCCATGCAGCTTAGAAGCTTGATGCTGTTCCTGGCCAAGAACAGATGGACACAGCTTCTGGCTTTGGCTTTGTGAGATGCAGAGAAGCCTGTAGTTTGGTTAATACATGTTTGGGTTACTTTAATAACCATAGTTTTTCTTTTAGAAGAGAAGTATGTTATTACTCTCAACCTAGAACCTGGAAGTAATCATACATGTGTGGTCTGATTAACTATTAATTTACCCTTTTTAACTGCTGACACTTTTCATCACACACATTTACATTTACAGAGTCTAAGCCTAAGAAGTTAGTCAAGAGATTATAAATTAAAGCAGTATAAAGATGTTAAGAGTTATCTACCTTAGCAACAGCCACAGGAAGGCCTGGAAAAGTGCATCACAGAAATGAAAATTTGGTTTATGCACAGTTACTGGATGGGAGTTTTTAAATAATAACATCTCCAATTAATTCAAGAAGCTCTCATCTTCCCACCACTTCCCACTGGAGGACTGATCAGGATAGAACCACATTTGATTTTCAAAGGTAGCAAGACTGGTGTCTGGAGGTCTGGGAGAACCTGTTCTTGCAATATTGCTTCACCCTCCATGTTTCCAGTTCCACAGATACATGCACAGATCCATTACCTGAAGGCCTTTTTTCACAAAGCTGTGCAGGGAACAGCTTCTCAATACCATGTCAGATTTGTCCTCCACCTTGCACACTGAGCTGTTGGGTCTTAGCCCAAGCTGTTTAATCACAAGTCACTGGCTTCAGGTCTCTCGCCATCTTTGTGCCAGTTCAGCCTGAGGGATATCAGGAGAAGGAGCTGTAGCTGACACTAGAGAAGCACCTCAGTTCCTGCCTCTGCAAACAGCCACTACATTCGCCTGCCTTTGGAGAGGACACTGGTGCATAAGCTTTGCTTTGCAAATGCAGCCTGCTCTTTCCTGCTGGTTGTGCTCCTCAGCTACATCTGCCCACCTGCTCCACAGAGCTCAGTCTGAATATGAAGTTCTTCTGAATGCAGCATTTAGGGACACGGTTTAGTGGTGGGCTTAGCAGTGTCAGGTTGTCCCGGGTTAGGGTGGATCCCTCCTCCAGTAGAATAAACTCTCCACAACACAGATTTTTTTTTTTTGAAACTCAGGGAAAGATGAAATTGTATTTCTTATAGTGTAAGTAAAACAGTATAAAGAGAAATAAACTATTAGAGAAAAAAAATATAATAAAGAAGATGAGGAAGGAGTCAATTAGTGGCAAAGTAGCAAAAGCAGCAGCAGCCACAACAGCAGCCAGGGAAGATAGCAGGCAGGCACAGCTCAAGCAGCAGAAGCCAGCAAGGGAAAAGAACAAGCTGTGCTTCTAGACATAAAGCTCTTGATGCCCCAATGAAATTATATTAACTTATCCACTGTTGCCATTATATGGCCTGTCTCTGGAGTGTTCACCTCTCCCCTATGTCTGAGCTAGAAAATCAGCTCAAATGGCCACACAGGTTTACAGTTGAACTCCATGATTTTAAAGATATTTCACAAGCTAAATGATTCCATGATTCTATAGGTACAGGCAGGGCTATGATGCTCCTGGTCAACAGAAGAGTACTTTGTATTTACAATGAAAGGGAGATTTAACCAGAGAAGAAAGTCACAATATAACATGTAAAGACAGGAATAAAAATGAGAACAGAAGGACGAAAACACCCCACGTGAAATTCTGGGATTCCCCTCTGTCAAAGGTCAGGTGAGGTTATTGAAGTGCTCCCTGCCAACCAGCAGTCAGGCAAACCACAGCCTCCTCCACAGATCTGGGCCTTAAAATACGTACACCTCAGCTATTTAATACAAGTCTGGTACCCACCTGCCTATAAGTTTTGCCTGCCAGCCTGTTTAGCAACATATGGCATAATAATAATATGTGCTCCTTCATCTAAACATACCTTTGAGCAACTCTCACTGTCACTTGGTTGCTTACTGCTGTTGCTGTAGCATGCAGTGGAGTTTGTGAAAAAAATAAACTAGTCCTTGGTGTTCCTGCCAGGGCTGGTGGTGCTGCATCAGCGAGCACTGGTCCTCCCTGCCGTACCAGTTTCGTGCTGGTATAGCTCAGCTAAATGAAACTGAATTGCTCCACTGGATTTTCATTGATTTAAATCAATTATACTAGCATGGAAGAGATATAGAGGAGTAGAAATCGAGCCCACTTAAAGAAAAAAAGCCAAGCAGATATTTCTTTAAGACATGAACTGTTCATAATCCATTGAATATCTTCTATGTTGTGTCTTTTTCTTGTGAGAAAACTTGGACTTTTTCCTGAATTGACTGACCTCAAGCAGTTAAGATACTGCAATCTAAAAAGTCACAATTAAATTAATAAACCAGTAGGGGTCAAAACACATTTGATCTATGTATTACACTTCTCTTATATGGATGTGAAGGCAGGGAGCATCCAGCTTGAAGGGACAAAATACTTACCGGAGGTGAGATGGACAATGTCTTGGCAGGGTGGCAGGGCACTTCTGGCAGTGGACTGAAAGCCAGGTGTGATTATCCTGGTGTCTGGAGAACAAAAAAAACAAAGGAAGGTAAGGACTCTGGGCAACAGCACTCAACCCTGCCTGGCAGAAAGTGTCAGGATGTCAGGGGCTGGAAGGGACCTTGAAAGATCATCTGGTCCAGCCCCTTGCCAGAGCAGGATCACCTAAGGCAGATCACACAGGAACACATCCATATGGTTTTTTAATCTCTCCAGAGAAGGGAGACTCCACAATCTCCCTGGGCAGCCTGATCCAGTGCTGTCACCCTCACAGCGAAAAAAATTCCTCCTCAGGTTCACAAGGAACCTCCTATGCCTCAACTTCCCTTGTCCTGTCTGGGCATCTCTGAGAAGAGGCTGGCTTCATCCTCCTGGCACTCACCCCTTATGTATTTATAAACATGAATGAGGTCACCTCTTAGTCTTCTCCTCCCCAAGATAAAGAGCCCCAGCTCCCTCAGCCTCTTCTCATAAGAAAGATGTTCAACTTCTTTAATTATCTTTGTGGCTCTACACTGGACTCTCTCAAGCAGCTCCCCATCCTTCTTGAACTGGGAGGAAAGGAGAGGTTGGCAGGGAACTTCCAAGAGAACTCGGATGTTGGAGCTGAAATACTTGCAGTGAGCAAAGGCTTAGAAGATTATGCTCTTCGAGGGCAGAGCACAACCATATTGTGCCAAATTTGCAGTCAGCTCTGAGAACATAAAAGCTATCTCAGGAGGCACCTTCATCCTGCTTTCCAAACCAGCCCCATTTCCCCAGCAATTTCAGGCAAACGAAGAAGATGTCCCCAAGAAAAAAAAAAAACCAATAAAGATGAGGTGTTTTTTTTTCTAGAACTTTCAAGAGAGAAGCATAACTCTTCTCCCAGCTGTCAGTGCTGATATTATTGCGTGCAGCAGCAGCAGCAGCTTGTACGCAGCAGCTCTTTACAATGGGAGCAGGGAAGCCGGAATGTTGTTGTATCAGACTATCAAGTTGTTATGTTGGATTACATATAATGCTATCACAAATGACAGAATGCTTGCCTCCCATCAAAAATTTAAAGAGCAATAGGACCTCTTTTCAGCTGTCATTGCTGATAACATTTTATGCACAAGTTTATTCAAGCTCAAATAGAGATGCAGCCTGTCAATAAAGCAGCCCTGGCAGATTAGGCATCGAGTATATTAAAGCTAACGGTACTAATGTGGCTGTGCTGCCTAATCTGACATTTTAAAACTGTGACAAAATGAACCCTCTCAGTTCTTACCCATCGCCTCGCCACGGCAGGCTCGCTGCTGGGTTTTATGGAGTGGAAACCGGAGAGCATGTAGGAGAAATGAGACAAGCTGAAAGCTCCAGAAAGGTCGAGGCAGGCTGGCTCCCCAGGAAACAGAGAGGATGGCTTCCCTTCTTCGGCCTCTTATCTGCTCTGCTCTGCTCTGCTCTGCTCCTCTCTTCCAGGAAAGTGGGTAGGGCAACAAATAATGGCCCTAAATTGCCGCAGAGGTGACACAGATTACACATTAGAAAAAGCACTCCTAGGGCAGGAAGGGTTCAGCTGCGGATGAGATTGTTGGAGTGGGTGTAACACCTCCATCATTACAGCTCTTTAAGAAGGGGAAAACATCTGCCAGGAATGAGGAGGGGTAGCTGATTTGGCTTTGGAGACTCAATACTGTTTTCTGCCATTCATTTTCTTCTCAGTAACAGCTAGTGCTTTTTACTGCCAGCAGAAAGGGTACATGAGAGCTTGTGTGTTGGGAAACTGATCAGGCCAAAAATAGCCTATTGAAAACAATAATGGCATGGTAGGTGGCCCGGTTACACTCCCTTTTCACAGAATCACAGAATCACAGCATGTCAGGGGCTGGAAGGGACCTCCAAAGCTCATCCAGCCCCTGACAGAGCAAGAGCACCTAGACCAGATCACACAGGAACACATCCAGGTGGGTTTTGAATACCTCCAAAGAGGGAGACTCCACAACCCCCTGTGCAGCCTGCTCCATTAACATGACTGTTCATGTAGCAAGATGTGTGTAACATTATCAAAAGCCCTGGAATTTTGGAGGCAAACAGCTCATCCAGGCAAGTGAAGGGTCACTGCAAGCAGGGAGCCCTGACACTGTGCCACAAAATCACACAGAATCACCATGGTCAAAGAAGACCTCTAAGATCAACAAGTCCAACCATCATCTAAATCTACCAGGGCTACTACTACACCATATCCTTGACGGCTTTGAAATACAGCCAGAGATGGCAATTCAACCACTTCCCTGGGCAGCCTTTGGCAGTCTTTGAGAATTCTTTCAGTAGAGGAGTTTTCCTAATAGCCAACCTAAATCTCCCCTGGTGTAACTTGAGGTTATCTCCTCTCATCCCACCATTTGTGACTTCTGAGAAGAAATCAATACCCACCTCTCTACAACCTCCCTTCAGGTAGTTGGTAGGAGCAATGAGGTCTCCCTTCAGCTTCCTCTTCTCCAGACTAAACCCCAGTTCCCTCAGCTGCTCCTCACCAGACCTGTTCTCCAGACCCCTCACCAACTTCATTTCCTTTCTCTAGACATGCTCCAGCACCTCCAGCCTCTCTTACACTGCAGCACCCAAAACTGAACCCACTACTCAAGGTGCTGAGTGGAGTGGGACAATCACCTCTCTACTCCTGCTGGCCACACTAGCCCTGATACAGGATTTCCCACAGAGTGGGAAAAAAAACATTTGTCAATATGGATATAATCCTGGCAAAGATTAAAGGCAGCTCAGGGAGAGTAAGTAAAAGGGAAAAAAACCCAAAACATAACTTGGCTCCATTTTGCCTTGGCAAAAGGACAAAAGAAGGGCTAAATAGTCTCTCCAAGTATACCTAAGTGATTTCAGCATGAGAAGTCTTCACCTTTAAAAATGACCAAAAGCTCTTGATGTGTGGACGTGTCCCATTGAACTGCAGTGCTAAGCTGGAACCTGGAAGCATAGTGAAGGGCAGAGTAGTCCTTGTGCTGCCTCTGCAGAAGGCCTTCTCACCACTCCGTCCATTTTGAAGCTTGGGGATTATGAGTGCGAAGGATAAGGCCTCAACTTACTGAAACAACTCAACAACTGAGAGTTGGGGCTCCCCAGAGAGGTTGTGGGGGCTCCTTCTCTGGAGCCTTTCAAGGCCTGTCTGGACGTTCCTCTGTGATTTGTGTTAGATAGGATTGTCCTGCTCTGCCAGGGGGGTTGGACTCGGTGATCTCCTTGGGTCCCTTCTAACCCCAACCATCCTGTGAGCCTGTGAGCCTGTGTTCAGTCTGGAGAAGAGGAGGCTCTCAAGTGACCTTATTGCGGCCTTCCAGGATCTGAAGGCGACCTACAAAAAAGTGGGGAAGGGACGTTTTAGGATATGAGGTGGTGACAGGACTGGGGGGAATGGAGCAAAGCTGGAGGTGGGGAGAGTCAGCCTGGAGGTGAGGAGGAAGTTGTTGAGCATGAGAGTGGTGAGAGGCTGGAATGGGTTGCTCAGGGAGGTGGTTGAGGCCCCATGGCTGGAGGTGTTTAAGGCCAGGCTGGATGAGGCTGTGTGCAGCCTGCTCTAGGGTAGGGTGTCCCTGGGCATGGCAGGGGGGTTAGAATCCTTGTGGTCCCTTCCAACCCTGACTGATTCTATGATTCTATGAACTTATTTATGCTGAAAAAAAATCGTTTGTGTTTTCAGTAATGACTATCAATACAGGGGAAGGAGCTGTTTGGTTCCTGTAATGACTCTGCCTGTGTATTTCTCTGGTTATTCTCAGTTTATATTCTAGGGGGAAAAAAAATACTCTGAGAAATAATGACAATGTCTCTCAGAAAATAATGAGTTCCTTCCAGTTAGCTGTTGAATTGTTTACTGCCATAGCTGAATAATAACAGCACATCAAAGACGACTGCTGTAATTAAAAGATTTGTGAACATAGGTTAACGAATTAGTGCATCATAATGTGTAATTGTCTAATTAGGACAAAAAAACCACTAGTTCCACGTAAAAGACCCTCAAGAAGAAATTACAAGGGAGAAAATAAGATAGACAACAGCATTGATACCACAGAACATTGGCAAAGATGTTATCTGCAGCTTTATAGTGTATCGATACATCCCCAGGGGTACTAGCGTTTTTGTGGAGTCATTTGCTGACAAATTAATTCTGCCACACAAATCCCAGGAGCTGGTTGAGGACTCCCCTGAAAAGACTCTAAATTTGTCATTAAATGTTTTAAAGCATTTTTCATTCCCTCAGCACTCAGAAGTGCCAAGAGCAGCAGACACCATTGCTGTGTACACCAAGAAGAGCTTAGAAATCAGGTGTGATGGTAAAAGGATGACACTGCCAGACTTGCTGCTGGGTGGTGGAGCAGAGTGGGAGAAATCTTGCTATTGGGTCAAAGCTAAAGGCAAAAGTCTTCTTGAGTTTAGTGGGTTGAGAATTTTGCTTGGAGAGATGAAGGCCGGAGTTTTCCTATACTGAAGGACAGATGGCAGACAGAGTTTGTTATTGACTCAAGTACCAGAAGAAAATCCTATGGTTTCAAGAGAGTTCAGTGTAAAGATGCTGATGGTTCATCAGGGAGCTTGTGGCTGAGGACAGAATCACAACCAGATGCTGAGCACTTCTGTTTAGTGGTTTCGTCTAAACCAGAGAAAGGGCCCCTCCATGCTCCTTGATACACAGTTAAGAATGCTACAGCCTTGTATGCACCCACGAGAGGATCAGGCAGGCCCAGGTTGGGGGATTCATACCACCACAGGGCTCCTCAGCCCAGTCAGGGACAAGCAGGATTGCAAATCACTGAGCATGAAAAGAAGCGTGTGCACTCATCCAAGAGCAGATGCTTTCTAGTGGCTTGATAAACTGCACGAGGACAACAAACCTGGAGTGGTAGCTGCCTCAAATGGATCTCAGGAGCAACCTGAGTCACACTGGAGAGAAAAGAAAAGATGCACATGGTTAGAAAAGCAACTGTCATTTATCATCTTTGTTCCCAGTAATGACACTGCAAGCCTCCACTCTGTTTTCAGGAAAGAACACACAGCCAACTTTTGCATGAGTTAATAGCAGGGTTTGAACATGCAATCTTCTGCTTACACCTTTCTACCTAATGTACCAGATGAGCTTCATTAGCTCATCGCTGTAGCCGGCTGCCTCCCGTTACTCTGACAGCTGCTGGGGAGAGAAACATGACAAATACTCCATCAGTGATTGACCTTGACTGAGCGAGCAGAACACTTCACCTCCATGAGGTTCAGCTGTCTGACTAACTCAGAAATCAGAGCACAGCTCAAACCCCTGAGAAACTTTTCTTCAAACAGAGCTATTCCTACAGTTTCCTTTCTCTGCTCCAGCTGCAGGATAGGCTTAAAAAGCCCCACCTGAGAGCATGATGAAGCCAAGCATTAGGATCTCTGCAGAGGGCCCTGCAGCTGATCTTAGCATCTGTCAGAGCAGTAAAGATCTTTCATGTGTGTTTTCAAGGTAAGTTTGTCTTGAAGCCACTAAGTTTGGAAAATACACATGCTAAAAATCAAGGACTTGATCAGTGTTCTGTTTCTGTCTCTATGTATTTATACAGCATATATGTGGGAGCTGTAGGATGTTTTACTGCACTTTGAGAAAACTAGTTCTAAGTTGCTGGCAGGGTATTTGCCTCCAAGCTGTTTTCAGTGGAGAAACACACTTTTCTGAGAAAACCAGGGTGGGTTCCTCAGTTTCCTCTTTTTGTCAGTAAAACCCAAATGGGACCAGGACTGGAAAACACACAAATCTGTCAGAAAGGATACAGCTTTGTGCCTTTTCAACAGGGCTTTTTTGTTTCCTTTTGATTTGGGAAATAGTTGTTAATCACTGCCTAATTTCAAATTTAAATAGGCCATATTTGGTAGGACTCAGTTTCATCAGAAAGAAAACCACAGCAATTGAACTTTGTGAACCAGTTCTGCGCAACAACTGCATCCATAGCAATAAACACAAACACATGAGCCTTTGCAAGACTACAGCCTCAAAAAGACTAACAAGGAATAAATCAATTAGAACTCTAATTGTCTGGCTAAACTAGAATCTGGTGGAAGAAGAAACTCACAGATTCATAGAATGGTTTAGGTTGAAAGAGACCTTAAAGACCATATAGTTCCACCTCCCTGCCATAGGTAGGGACACCTTCCACCACACCAGGTTGTTCAAGAACTCATCCAACTTGGCCTTGAACATCTCTAGGAAGGGGCATCCACAACCTCCCTGGGCAACCTGTTCCAGTGTCTCACCACCTCCACTGTAAAAAATTTTTTTCTACTCTCCAGTCTAAATCTGCCTTGCTCAAGCTTCAATCCATTCCCTCCCATCCTATCATTACAAGCCCTTGTTAAAAGCTCTTTCCAAGCTTTCTTGCAGGTCCCCTTCAAATAGAGGAATGCTGCTCTCAAGTCTCTCCCAAGCCTCCTCTTCTCCAGATTGAACAGCCCCAGCTCTCTCAGCCTGTCCCCATAGGCATGGGGGGATAGTCTTTGATCATAGCCATTCTCTGGACCTGCTCTAGCAGCTCCATATCCTTCTTATAATGAGGGCACCAGAGATGGACCAAATACTCCAGATGGAGTCTCATGAGAACAGAGAACTCAGTGATTCACAGGACTTTGCTGCTGAACAGCTTTATTCATGGAGCTGGCGTCTGTAACAAAGCTCAGCCTCTACAGTGCTCAAGTCAATCACTTTTGCTTCTGCTGCTTCTTTGAACTCAGCACCCTTCTGGGGCATTCTTTGCCTGCAGACAGCACAGATAGGTGTTGGGGTCACAGAAACTGCATCTGTCAACCACAGCATTGTTTATAGATGCATCTGGCTTAATCCAGTGGAACAATGTTTGTTTTATCCCATCTGATATGAAGAGTTACATCATTTGTGAATTGATTCTGGTGTGTTAATAAACAAGGAAACTTGTAAAGTAAACTGGTAAGAGGAAAAAAAACAACTTGATGTTGTGGCTAACTGGTTGGGGTCCTTTCTGGCCATATGCTACTAATTAAAGATGGTTTATATTTTCTTTTCCTTTCCTTTTATTTTTTTTTTTCTCCTTTGAATCACAGAATCAGTCAGGATTAGAAGAGACCACAAGGATCATCTAGTTCCAACCTCCCTGCCAGCAGCAGGGACACCCTACCCTAGAGCAGGCTGCCCACAGCCTCATCCAGGCTGGCCTTAAATACCTTCAGCCATGGGGCCTCAACCACCTCCCTGGGCAACCATTCCAGGCCCTCACCACTCTCATGCTGAACAACTTCCTCCTCATGTCCAGTCTGAACCTGCCCACCTCCAGCTTTGCTCCATTCCCCCCAAGTCCTGTCACTACCTCATATCCTAAAACGTCCTTTTCCAGTTTTTTTGTAGGCCCCCTTCAGATCCTGAAAGGCCACAAAAAGGTCACCTCAGAGCCTCCTCTTCTCCAGACTGAACAGCCCCAACTCTTTCAGTCTGTCCTCATAGCAGAGGTGCTGCAGCCCTCTGAGCATCCTCGTGGCCCTTCTCTGGAAATGCTCCAGCATCTCCACATCCCTCTTGTAATGGGGGCTCCAGAACTGGATGCAGTACTCCAGGTGGAGTCTCAGCAGAGTGGAGTAGAGGGGGAGAATCACCTCCCTGGCCCTGATGGCCACACTTCTGATGCAGCCCAGGATATGGTTGGCTTTGCTGTTAGGAAAATTTGTCAGGGAAGCAAATTGGCTAATACAGTCCCTATATTAGTACAGTTCAACTTTCTTTAGGTTGAGAGACTGCTCAGGCAACAAAACGATTGACAGAACAAGGTTCCCACAAGTCTGGAAGCATATGCATGGCCTTGGAAAGGGCTCTACTTAGTAAAAATGCTGTAATAAATTAAAGAATCTGCAGACACATAAACAAGACAAAGTCCTTCAGTTTTTATCACTGCATGGTTTGTGTAACCTTTACTATAAGAATCCCCAAATCCTTGAGCATGCTTCCAAGAAACCAAGTAGATGTTTAAAAATTTGGGCTAACTCAAACCACCCATGAAGAAGACAGAAGTTATTCAAGTTTTATGAAAATGAGGAGAGCATAAAGGAGATGGAGCCTGTTATAAACCAGTCCTTAGAGGTATCAGGAAATCCAGGTGGAAAAGAGTTGTTAGAAATCATATTTTATTAGTTCTGCTGCTCAGGTTTCTGGGTTTTCTATATAGGTCAAAGCTTTTCATAATCTAGAAGTTGCTCCTTGAATGTTTCTTCAGGCTGTCTCTGAAGCAGGAGGCGGGGGGGTTAGAGGTGGGGAGCACTCTTTGACCAAGACCCTTCACAATTTAGGAGCAACTCGGGACAGAAATTCCTGCCTCAAAGGCGTGACCTGATTTCCAGAGGGTTTGTGAGCCCATATGTTTTGATGGGTGCTCGGTACTTTTGGTGCCTTTCAATTTCTAAATATGGACTTGGGAAGCCTAATTTTAACCATGCACTTTTGGAAAGTGTTGGCAATAGTTTAAAGAGACTGTCTAGACCAGCACGCCTTGCTGCAGCAGATTGCTCCCAGTGATTTATATATTCCTGGTGCTCAGAGCCTCTGAAGCCTTTTCAGTGTCTTACAGCTGCTGCATTTATGCAGCACTCTTTATCTTGACCTTAGCCCTTGGATTTCTCAGCTATTCTACTCTCTTAACATCTGGGCCTGAAAGGTCACTAATTTACCTTATGTTTCCCTGCTGTGGGTGCCATTGGGTTGAGTGGGTACATTTTGAAGAATAACACTCTGTTGGTGGGCTGCCTTTGCAAAGGGCTTTCTCCCCTCGGCATCATTGTGTTACCTTCTCCCACTGCAGCAGCTCTAAGTCATCAAACATCTGCCCTCGAGAGCATTGGAGTGTACTTGTTGGATCCTTATGTGTAAAAGCAGCACACCAGGTATCCAATGGGCTGATATTAAATTGCTTTTGCAGCTTGCCTGCAGAACAAGGAAGGGAGCTTTATTTGTACTAACGCCCTTTTAATGCATCTCAAAAGACTATAATAAACATCTCCTGGACTGTAAAAGCAAAATATATATCTGGAGGTTGTGGTAAATTATGGAATACTGGCATACCTCATAAAAATTCTATCTCAATCGTTTAACATTTAGTGAAATGTTAGATGATGTGCAACCAGACCTGGCTTCACTTCAAGCCCAGGTCAGTAATGTCACTTGGGGAAATTATGAGAACTTCCATTAACTTTGTATTGGCAGATCTCCCAATCTAATTCACATCTATACATTTTAAGCACCCCATGAGCAATACCAAGTGTCATTTCTCACATCCGAGCGCCAGACAATACTGCAGAACCTCTCCGCATACAGGAGGCTACTTCAGAAATTAACAGGTCAGATCTCTCATTGATTCCAATAAAGAGCTCTTTGTGGCAAATTTCTTGATTACAGAAACTGATGACTGCTTTGGGCTTCCTGTCAAAGCCAGCACAGCAGGACAGAGCTTTAAAGCGTGGGAAAAGAGTGCAAGAGCATTAAATCAAATAGATTTTAGACATTTAGGTCCAAATTCAGACTTGGTTTTGAAGTTGCTGAGACTCTAGCTCATCAGACTACCCCTGAACTGGGAGCCTCAGACAAAACCAGGACAGTGAAAATGCTTTGGGAGGGGGCACTCAGAACTTTTGAGCTATTATCTCAGATCTTCACTCTTTCTTAATTTTTCCAAATAAAAGCCCCTTTCCCCTTTGCCATTCCCCTTTCCAAATTCACAGACAGATGACTTGTTTTGGAACCTGAAGCAGTTTGTTTGGAAAGGACTTTCCATTGGAGCCTGTGAATTTGACACATGTCCAGAGAAAAGGTGACAAAGCTGGTGAGAGGCCTGGAACACAAACCCCATCAGGAGAGGCTGAGGGAGCTGGGGTTGTTTAGCCTGGAGAAGAGGAGGCTCAAGGCAGACCTCGCTGCTGTCTACAACCACCTCAAGGGAAGCTATAGCGAGGTGGGGGTTGTTCTCTTCTGCCAGGCAGCCAGCAATAGAACACGGGGACACAGTCTCAAGGTGTGCCAGGGAAGGTCTAGGCTGGATGTTAGGAGGAAGTTTTTGACAGAGAGAGTGATTGGCATTGGAATGGGCTGCCCAGGGAGGTGGTGGAGTCACCGTCCCTGGAGGTGTTCAAGAAAAGCCTGGATGAGGCACTTAGTGCCATGGTCTGGTTGACTGGACAGGGCTGGGTGCTAGGTTGGACTGGATGATCTTGAAGGTCTCTTTCAACCTGGTTGATTCTACGATTCTAATTGGAGTAGACTTTAAAGTGGCTGGTAGTAGTATTTTCAGGAGAGAGGTATTTGGCAGGTCTTTAATGTCAGGCTTGCCTGGAACTGCTCTCTTCTTTAATTAACTCAGTAAAAGTCCTTTGGTTACTTAATTTTATTTGCTTGAACCACTAAAAGAAAAAAAAAAAAAAAAACAAAGCCCAGAAACCCAATTAATAAATTTACAGAACTACAGAACTGTCCTGTTGTTGTTTACTGGGATGCAGTGGAGCACCAAGCTCCCTGTACGTAATTCAAACCCCTGGCAACAAAGGCATCTGTGAAAGTCCCCTGTTTTGACACAAACAAAAAGGTGGAGTATCCTCGGAGTGAAACACAGTCTGTGGTTTTTCAGCTCGTCTTCTCCAGGAAGCCTTGAGGTGGGTATTAATAATTGAGGTTCAAAGCGGTGTCCAGGATTTCTCAGGCTCTGCACACACACACACACACAGAGCCTCCTGGGATGGATACACTACAGAGCCTGACCCGTGACTGCTGTGCTAGGAATACAAGTCCCCGCAGCCCGAGGTGGGAAGCTGCAGCTGAGCTTTTAACTCTGCAGGTCCCGGTGCCCCAGCTCCGATGAGTACAGCTGCACAAAGAGAGCGACAGCGACCGTTTCATGGCAGACAGGTTTTCACCTCTAAGTCTCACAAGGCAAGTGGTCCATGACTGCATCCATCGTATGTAAATGCAGCTGAACGCTCTCACTGATTGATGCCAAGGAGCTGGCACTTGGTGCCATGGTCTAGCCTTGAGCTCTGTGGTAAAGGGTTGGACTTGATGATCTGCGAGGTCTCTTCCAACCCTGATGATACTGTGATACTGTGTGATACTGTGAGCTGTTTAGAAGAACCCCTTCCACTGAGGCATAGGCAGTTCCATGTAAACAAGAGGAGGAAGTTTTTCCCTGTGAGGGTGACAGAACAGTGGAACAGGCTGCCCGTGGGGAGTTGTGGAATCTCCCTTTCTGATGATACTAACCACCTGGCTGTGTTCCTGTGTGATCTGGTCCAGGTGATCCTGCTCTGGCAGGGGGGTTGGACTGGATGAGCTTTTGAGGTTCCTTCCAGCCCCTGATATTCTGTGATTCATTGCAGCATCTCCTTCATGGCTGCGGAGCAGAGCTGGGGCACCAGCAGCAGCACCTCCCAGCCCTGCTGTGCTCTTCTGAAGGCCCATAACATACAAAGAGGGAAATATTTCCTTCGTTTGCTAAACTGCTGTTCTGGCATTTAGCTTTAAGTATCTCCTATTTCCCTCAGTATCTGACCTTTCCCTTTCTCATATGGCTATTGCTCTTCTCTGCTAGTAAAAAAAAAAAGCAACAAGCAGCCATTATCAGCCTCATCTCGCCAGTCCCGGCCATTAGCGTTAATCATCTCCTCCAGCCTTCCTCTCCTCTGGTCCAGCTCCCCTGCATCTTCTCTGAGCAAGGAGCAGTCACACGCGATGGGAGCGAACAAGCGCCGAAATAAGCAATGACACAGCAACACCCTGATAAAAGGGCAGCCGCTTGCAGCTGCCAGTGCCACTGCGCTGCCCTCTCTGGCAGGATGTGAAAGAGCCAGGGTTAAAACCAGGAGGCCTAGTGCTGCAGATCATCTTCTTGTCATTTCCCCCTGGACTGATGAGATGACTGCAGCGAGGTGCAGCAGCGGTAGCATAGTAGCACTGCCACAGGCTTCCATCCCGCAGGACGTTGCTAATGCTGCCCATTTACCCAGCCGTGCACGCTGGGGATGCACATCACTGCTCATGCCTCAGCCAGCTGCAGCTTGGGACTGGGAATGATGGTGGTGGTGCATGGAGGGTTTACTCAAAAACCAGAAAGGAGGAAAATAAGGGGAGAGAAAAGGGCCATGAAGATGATCAGAGGACTGGAGAACCCTTCCTATGAGGACAGGCTATAAGAGTTGGGCTCTTCAGCCTGGAGAAGAGAAGGCTTCGAGGAGACGTTATAGTAGCCTTCCAGCATCTGAAGGGGGCCTATAGAAGGGCTGGGGAGGGACTATTTACAAGGTCTTGTAATGACTGGATGAGAAGTAATGAGTTTAAACTAGAAGAGAGGAGATTTAAACTGGGTGCTAGGAAGAAGTTCTTAACAGTGAGGGTGGTGAAACACTGGCACATGTTGCCCAGGGAGGTTGTGGCTGCTCCTTCCCTGGAGGTGTTCAAGGCCAGATTAGATGAGGCCTTGAGTGACCTGTTCTAGAGGGAGGTGTCCCTGCCTATGGCAGGGGGGTTGGAACTGGATGAGCTTTGAGGTTCCTTCTAACCTAAACAATTCTATGATTCTACTAAGATGCTAAGCTGAAGGCAGGAGATAAGAAATGTGCTAGGACAGAGAAGGAAGTTGGAAATTTAGTGATAGGATCATAGAATCATAGAATGGTCTGGGTTGGAAGAGACCTCCAAAGGTCATCTAGTCCAACCCCCACCCTGCAGTCAGCAGGGACATCTTCAACTAGATCAGGTTGCTCAGAGCCTTGTTGAGCCTCATCTTGAATATCTCCAGGGAAGTGTTCCACCACTCTCATAGTAAAGAACTTGTTCCTAACATCCAATCTAAATCTGCTCTTCTCTGTTTTGAAGCCATTGCCCCTCTACTGTCCCTGCAGACCTTTTCAAACAGTCTCTCTCCATCCTTCATGTAGGCCTTCTTCAGGTACTGTCAGGCTACTGTTAGGTCTCTCCAGAGCCTCCTCTTCTCCAAGTTGAACAACCTCAGCTCCCTCAGCTTGTCTTTATAGCAGAGATGCTTCAGCCCCCTGATCATTTTCGTGGCTCTCCTCTGGACCTTCTCCATCATGTTCATGACCTTCTTATATTGAGGGCTCTAGATTTGGACACAGTACTGCAGGTGAGGTCTCACCAGAGTGGAGTAAAGTGGCAGGATGAGGAGTAATGGTTTGAAATTGGAGCAGGTTAGACGTAAGGGGGAAGTGCTTTACAATGAGAGTGGGAAAATACTGAAACAGGTTGTCCAGGGGTGTGGTTATGGTCCATTCCTGGAAACATTCAAGATCAGACTTCATGTGGCTCTGAGCAGACTGTTCTAATTGTCTAAACTGTCTACAACTACCTGAGGGGAGGTTGTAGACAGGGGGGGGTTGGTGTCTTCTCCCAGACAACCAGCAATAGAACAAGGGGGCACAGTCTCAAGTTGTGCCAGGGGAGATCTAGGCTGGATGTTCTTGCCAGAGAGAGCAACTGGCAATGGAATGGGCTGCCCAGGGAGGTGGTGGAGTTGCCATCCCTGGAGGTGACCAAGAAAAGACTGGATGAGGCACTTAGTGCCATGATCTAGTTGACTGCATAGGGCTGGGTGCTAGGTTGGTCAGGATGATCTTGGAGGTCTCTTCCAACCTGGTTGATTCTTTAATTCTATGAATTGGAGGTGTCCCTGCTGACTGGAGAAGGGTTGGACAAGATGACCTTTGAGGGGTTGCACAGGATAGGAAACCTATCCTGTGAGGCTTTATCTGGGATAGATAAAAGGGAGACTCAAACAAAAGTTCAAAGGCAAATACTTGTTGTAGAAAAAAAGGGAGCTCCAGGGAGAGAAGACAAAGCTCTTGTGTACCAACCTCACCCTCAGTGATATGAATCTTCCATGTTGTCTTGGCTAAGAAAAGGAGAGGAGCAAAGATGGGGCTTATAACAGGGCTGGAAATGATGAAGAATGGGTGTGAGAGCAGCAAGGGGTAACAGGCAGGGACAGCACTGTTGGAAAGCAAAGGCAATTTTGTCTTGTAGCTCTGTGCTCGCTCAGGCTTGACAGAGGGAGAAGAAAAATACATCCCTATTGTAAAAATTCACGCAGCATACCTCCTGGCCTGTGGCTAGGCGTGCCCAGGCTTGGCTGCCAGCTCTCCTGCAGGCCTCTCCCTAACACTGGGCTAACTGTTTCTGCCTCTCTGCAAACCATGGGTTTCACTCCTGGCCTTTCATTCCTGTACCTTTGGGGATGGTCACCTCTTGGGGGTATGCTGCTGCATCTGTAAGTAATGTGCAAATCATCTCATCAGTGGCTGAGTGAACTGAGGTTGCTTTGCCTGGAGGAGATTGAGGGAAGACTTTATTGCTGTCTACAACTCCCTGAAAAGAAGTTGAAGTGAGGTGGGGGTTGATCTCTTCTACCTAGTTTCAGGTGATAGAGAGAAAATGGCCTGAAATGGTGCCAGGGGAGGTTTAGATTGGATATGAGGGGAAAAATCCTTACTGAAAGAGTGGACAGGCATTGGAATCGGTTGACCAGGAAGGTGGTAGTGCCACTGTCCCTGGAGGCATGCAAGAAACATGTGGAAATGGCACTTAGGGACATGGTTTAATGATCACAGTGAACTCAGGCTGATGGTTGGCTTCAACCATCTTAGAGGTCTTTTCCAAGTGAAACAATTCTCTGATTCTGTGATCTCTCTGTATCGGTGGTGTCACAAGTGTAGGTTCAGACCGGAGATGCCAGCGGCACTTCATATAAATCTGGCCTCAATCCAGCAAAGCTAAGATGGCTTTTGTACTTTCAAAAGTAACTTTACCACTGTGCACTGTGTCACAGTTAGAAAACTTTCTCGAGAGCTGAGGCAATGTACTCATCTGGGAGCTGATGGAGGTCACCATGAGAGAGCAGTAAGAATGCCTGTCACTGGGAGACTTCTCACCGGGAGCTCTCAGACTTCAGCACTTTCCAGTCTAAATACGATGTATACTTCCCTGACCTTGTCTTCTCCAACATAAACGCAGAGCAGGATGCACTTAGAATTAAGATAAATAAGACCTTACCCAAATAAAACATAAGTCTGCAGAAACAAGTCCCCTTCAAGGCAGAGGGTGAGTGGAAGCAGAAACTGACTCTACTGGAAAAAAATGCTATAAAGGTGAGGGCAATAGAATATCTGGTGTGGAGTATAGCAGTAGTAAGGTGCAAGATGCTGTTGCAAAATCTTGTGAGTTTTACTAAGTAAGTTCATTTCTCTGCCTGATCTTCATTTTTGAGGGTACTGTGGGTGATTTTTTTTCCCCTAGAGGTGTGGTAAACAAGTGCAGCTAATCTTTAGGGAAACAGATGTAAACCCACAGCACTCTGGACAAAAGTAGTATTAGAAATCTACATCGATTGACACAAAGTGGAAGAGAGAAGGAGGTTAATTCACCTGTGTTAATACTCCTAGTTCAGCCTCATGCAGCTACGGCCCTTCAGTATGTGATGTGGGTAGGTGGTCAGGTAAGGAGACCTGTTTCTGCTCTCAGCCAAAACAATGGAAGGAGGTCAGCAAACTTCTCTGAGCTGTCCTGTGCAGCATGGCCTTGGAGTCAGGGCTCCCTGCCCTTCTGGCATAGGACTGGAAGAAGGACCACAGCTGAGCTCTGTGTTTCCAACCTAGTGAGGAAGCTGAGAGGCAGCTAGGAACTAGAGGAAGCAAAGGGAAATGATTTTGTTTTACAAATAACGACGCAGAAAGGGGTGGAGGAGCCTTGTCAAAATGTAAATGTGCAATTTGCATAATTGGGCAGCCAGGATTAAATGAAGCACAGAGAAGGATAAGGATTACATGGGGGGACAGAAGGGAAATGAAAGCAGCACAGAGACAAAACACTGCAGATAGACCTAAAATCTGAGATAAGCAAAAGTAAAAGGAGAAGTTGGAATGCTTAAAGGCAGCAAATGGAGAGGGAGCTGAGAGAAGCAGTGGTGTGTGTTACTAATCCAGGGTGTAGCTGAGCTACCTAATGAATTTGAAAGGAAGCTTTAAATCAAAGGGGAGTGTCAGGTGGGCATTAAACACCCCCTTTAGTGGTGACCTTGAGAGCCTGGACCACCACTACCTAACAACCAAACACAGCACTCCAGAACGGTTCCTTCAATCCTCATCCATAATTAATTTTGCCTTTGATGAATGGGTCATTCTCCACCAGCATATCTGTCAGCTGTCAAAATCACCCAAGTGGTGGCCTCTGGCAGCTTTCTTGCTGTCTCCTGGCCTGGGGCAAACATGGCAGCAGTGGTTTTTGACTGTCTCTGCTCAGCTTAGCTTTTCTCAGGAGCTGTGCTTACTGTAGCTGGCTGGACTGAGCCAGTGCTTCCGCTGCTCAGCAGTGACCAATTTTGCAAGACCCTAGACATCCAATCTCCCTTTGGTGCTGAAATTCCTTCTCAAGTCACATCAGGTCAAGGAGCCTTCCAGCACTCTCTGCAACCACCCTGCAGCCCTTCTCCTTACCCAGCTCTTAAAGCTCCCATGGGCTTGCTTCCCTCTGTTGTTTGTACACAGAGCTGATGTTGTGACCAAGCCAAGCTCAGAGCCACATGCTATGCAAAGCCATATGTAGAGGCAAAAATAATACTCCTTTGAAGATTTGTTTTGTGCTGATGCCTGAGGGCAGGAATTGCATTGTACTTGCTACTGTGCAAATGTAAAACATAAAGAGTGTTTGCTGCCCCAGAAAGCTTGTGTCTGATGTGAAAGAAAAAGAGGGAGTAAACACAGGCAGGGGAGCATGAAGAACAAGACAGGATGGGGCTGGGATATGGCAGTCTGAAGGAGGTACCTACTGTGCCTCTGCTAGATTCTGGTAGCTGGAATGGAGACACAGAAAAGGTGTTTTATAAACTGCACATAGAATATGAATATTGGTTTCTTTTCCTTATTGCCAGAACAGGACTTGCTGGAGTGATTCTCAGCTCAGGGACACATGGCAGCAAGAGAAGGTGGTGGTGGGTATCAGTGTTCAGGCAGAGATCTGTTTGCTTGTGCAATGTGCATGAATGTGTGCCTGGTTGGTTTGTTCCCTGACACCTTAAATTCGGATTCAGCAAAAATAAACCTGCTCCTTGACAGCTCTTTGAAGGGTGATGGGAGGAAAAGGTGGGTGAAAGATCTGCTTTTGTTAAGAAGCAACCAACCAAGCCAAAACCAGGAAAAAAATCCCCAAAGAACATAACCTCCAAAACAAGAACTTAAAAATATGGTGTACATACTACTGCTTTTAATACAAGTGTTGCAGCAGCTACACCGAGAGCTGAGTGAGCTCTGTGAGTGGAAACCATCCAGGTGGAACATGGGGACAATTTGCCCTTACTTAATGTTGTCTCTGCAGTTACTTTCCAGCAGGTCAGTGCTTCACCTGTGTGATTTCAGCTCCCAGCATTTGACCTTGTCTCATTATCTGGGGGTTTGCCCCCAGATTTCTCCGCTGGGCCCAAGTATACCACTCACACTTTAATCCTTCAGCAGGACCTTAGGAAAGCACTCATTCAGCTCTCCCCATCTATCTGAAGGGAAAAGCTGGGTGAAAGTTTAACAGAGGAAAATGTGAGTCTAGCCACAGGAGCGAAATTAAGTGTTAACAAAAAACAACAACACAAAGTTTTACACACTCAGGTTGTAAAACTCTTCCTGTGGCAGTTACTCAAGTCTCTTATTTTATGTAGTGTCCCATTTGAGTTATTCTCCAGCTATCGCAGAAGCTTTCAGACACAGCAGGAACTGAACTTCTAATAAAACCAAAATAATGAAAAATACCCAGACAGACCTTCACCAACCACTAGTGAGCATGAGGGGGGTAGAAAGGGGAGATTAGAGTGGAGAAAGGGGAGAAGAGGGGGAAATGCAACCCTGTCCAACTTAGGTGTCTTTTATGGGCCACTTGCTTTTTGCCATATCCCCTTTTTTTTTCTCTGCAAGCAGACTGCATGGCTGATCAACTAAAGCAAGTGGAGAGCTTGAGGTTGCAGATCTATACATCTGAAAGAACAAGTACTCTTCAATCTTATGTCATTTTACTTCTCAGGATTATTTTAAGCATATTATCTCTGCTACATCAGCTGATACAGCTGAAGGCTGTGCTGCCATCCAGAGAGACCTGGACAGACTGGAGAGCTGGGCACAGAGGAACAAAATGAGATTCAACAAGGACAAGTGCAGAGTCCTGCACCTGGGAAGGAATAATAAACTGCATCAGTACAGGTTGGGAGGTAATCTGCTGGAGAGCAATCCTGTGGAGAGGGACCTGGGAGTCCTGGTGGATAACAAGTTCACCATGGCACAGCAATGTGCCCTTGTGGCCAAGAAGGCCAATGGGATCCTGGGGTGCATTAAGAAGAGTGTGTCCAGCAGATTGAGGGAGGTTCTCCCCCTCTGTTCTGTCCTGGTGAGATCGCATCCTGTGTACTGCCTTCATTTTGGGTTCCCCAGTTTAAGAGAGACAGGAATCTGCTTGAGAGAGTCCAGCGGAGGGCTACAAGGACGATTAGGGGACTGGAGCACTGCCCGATGAGGAGAGGCTGAGGGACCTGGGGCTTTTTGGTCTGGAGAAGAGAAGACTGAGAGGGGAGTTAATAAATGTTTATAAATNTGTGCTCACTTGATTTTGAAAATACTGCCTTGTGTCACTGTTTAGTTAAGCTTGTAGTCTCAGGGATCATAATTTTGATTGTCTAAAGGACAGAGTACTGTGCTTCAAAATGATTTTAGGGGTTGTTATATTGCCACTGTCTCTTGATTTTTACACCAATGTTTATCACATCAAAGTCCAACCTTGGCTTTCCCTACATTTTTGTTTCTCCAAGATTGATAATTTTCTCTGTAATGCCCTTGTTTATCTCCATTGCTATAGCACCCCTAAGCTCTGCAAAGCTCAGCTTGGCTCCCCAGGAGCATCCACCTTTTTAAAGGAACAAAATTCCCCTACTGAAACACTGCAGTATTGTAAGCTGCTGAGGCAATGTAGTCATCCCAGTCTCTTCCACACAGTGACAAGGTGGGGTGCTCTGCTACATCCTTACTAGTGAGGTTTCTTTTTAGTTCCTCAAGATGAAGCTGGGCAGAAGAGTCTTTGCTCCTCTGAGGAAAAATAATAAATCAGCCAACAAATTTCTTCCTGTAACAGCTTTATTATCATACAACCTTAGTCAAGCTAAGCTACCAAAACTGGAGCCTCACTTACACCTCACTGTTGGAGAGTCCCTCCAGGAAAACCATAGCTTTTCTTGTGGAAAGCAGTGGTTGAAATGTTTCTGAAAGAGCTTCCTGGCAAAACACAACATCTGGCACTGCCTAGAATGACATCATGAAAGTGACAAAAATACAGAATAATTCATGCTGTTTGACCCAATCCTCTTCATCTTTAGAATGCAGCTCTTCGGCATCTTCTGCAGCTTGACACTGCAGGCTGGGATGTGTGCCACACTTGAAACAGCTCTTCACCCTCATCTGTATGATAAACACAGCACATCCTCCCCAAACCTGCAATTTATTCCACGAATACAGAATTAATTCTCATAGAATCATACAGTCAGTCAGGTTTGGAAGGGACCACAAGGATCAGACAGTTCCAGCCCCACTGCCAGCAGCAGGGACACCCTACCCTAGATCAGCCTGGCCACAGCCTCATCCAGCCTGGCCTTAAACATCTCCAGCCATGGGGCCTCAACCACCTCCCTGGGCAAACCATTCCAGGCTCTCACCACTCTCATGCTCAACAACTTCCTCCTCACATCCACTCTGAATCTCCCCACCTCCAGCTTTGCTCCATTCCCCCCAGACCTGTCACTCCCTCAGAGCCTAAAAGGTCCCTCCACAGATTTTTTCTAGGCCTTCTTCAGATACTGGAAGGCCACAAGAAGGTCACCTGGAAGCCTCCTCTTCTCCAGACTGAACAGCCCCAGCTCTTTCAGTCTGTCCTCACAGCAGAGCTGCTCCAAACCTCTGAGCATCCTTGTGGCCCTTCTCTGGACATACCCCAGCATCTCCACATCCTTCTTGTAATGGGGGCTCCAGAACTGGATGCAGTACTCCAGGTGGGGTTTCAGCAGAGTGGAGTAGAGGGGGAGAATCACCTCCCTGGCCCTGCAGGCCACACTTCTCCTGATGCAGCCCAGGATCTGTCTGGTCCTCCAGGCTGCGAGTGGACACTGCTGGCTCATGTTGAGCTTCTTGTCCAGCAGCACCCCCAAGTCCCTCTCCTTAGGGCTGCTCTCCAGACAGTCACTGCCCAGCCTGGATTTTCTGACACTAAACTTAGGCAAATTGATTTCATATAAATTTCAGAAATCAGTCTTTAAAAAACAGTCAAATGGATGCTCAGTAATTACAGAGAGAGAGATTTCACACTTTGCAAACTGTGAAGCCCAGATTTTCTAAAATCAAGGCAATAGGCAGCAAAATAATAGAGCTGATTTGTGAAACTTGTGTAGGACAACTCGTTGCGAAAGGATGTGATTCGTATACTACATATTACACCACAGGCAATTAAAACCATTATTCAACCCCCTGAAGGCTTATGTCTTCTTATTTTTTTGAACAGCCACTTGTCTTCAGCTGCTGACACTCTGTCAGAAATCCTGTCAGACAACAGATCTGGGGTAAGAATAGATCCATCTCCTACTCAACAAAGCCAAGAACTCATTGGAATCTGATGCTTCTTTTTTCATAGAATCGTAGAAACAGCCACATTGGAAGAAACCTCCAAGCTCAGCCAGTCCAACCTAGCACCCAGCCCTGTCCAGTCAACCAGACCATGGCACTAAATGCCTCATCCAGGCCTTGCTTGAACACCTCCAGGGATGGCAACTCCACCACCTCCCTGGGCAGCCCATTCCAATGCCAATCACTCTCTCTGTGGTGAAGAACTTCCTCCTAACATCCAGTCTAGACCTCCCCTGACACAACTTGAGACTGTGTCCCTTTCTTCTCTTGCTGATTGCCTGGCAGAAAAGAACAACCTCCACCTGGCTACAGCCTCCCTTCAGGTAGCTGTAGACAGCAATGAGGTCACCCCTGAGCCTCCTCTTCTCCAGGCTGCACACCCCCAGCTCCCTCAGCCTCTCCTCACAGGGCTGTGTTCCAGGCCCCTCACCAGCTTTGTCACTCTTCTCTGGACACCTTCCAGTACCTCAACGTCTCTCTTGAATTGAGGAGCCCAGAACTGGACACAGCACTCAAGGTGTGGCCGGAGCAGTGCTGAGTACAGGAGAAGAATAACCTCTCTTTTCCTACTAGCCACACTGTTCCTGAACCAGGACAGGATGCCACTGGCTGTCCTGCCCACCTGGTCACACTGCTGGCTCATGTTCAGCTACTCTCTACCAGCACCCCCAGGTCTCTTTCTGCCTGCCTGCTCTCCAGCCACTCTGTCCCCAGCTTGTAGTGCTGCTTGGGGTTGTTGTGGCCAAAGTGTAGAACCCTGCACTTGGCCTTGTTCAATCTCATCCCATTGGCCTCTACCCACCCATCCAACCTGGCAAGGTCCCTCTGCAGGGCTCTCTTACCCTCCAACAGATAATACCTGCTCCTAGCTAGGTGTCATCTGCAAACCTACTGATGCTGGACTCAATCCCCTGGTCCAGATCATCAATAAAGATATTGAACAGGACCAGGACCAGCACTGATCCTTGGGAGACACCACTAGTGTCACCTGGCAACTGGATGTGGCACCATTCACCACCACTCTCTGGGCCCAGCCCTCCAGCCAGTTCTTGACCCATACCAGAGTGAATCTGTCCAACGTCAGAATAAATGAAGCTGTTAAATATAAGCAACACATTATGACTAGAGAAGGATTTTAGCCAGAGCAGATAAGAACTCATGCTGATCCTCAGGTCATCATAGAATGGCTTAGGGTGGTAAGGACCACTGCAACCTCCCTGCACATAGCTGCTCAAGACCTCATCCAACCTGGCCTTGAACACCTCCAGCAAGGCAGCATCCACAACTTCCCTGAGTAACCTACTCCAGAGTGTCACCATCCTCATACTGAAAAACTTCTTCCTAAGACACAGTCTAAACCCACTTTCCCTCAGCTTAAAACCATTCACCCTTGTACTGGAAAGTAGCTCTAAGGTCTTTCTTCTCCAGGCTGAACAACCCCAGCTCCCTCAGCCTATCCTTATAGCAGAAGTGTTGCAGCCCTTGAATCATCTTTGTGGCCCTCCTCTGGACTCAATCCAACAGCTCTGTGTCCTTCTTAGGATGCGGAAACCAGAACTGGATGCAGTATTTGAGGTGAGGTTTCACAGGAGCAGAGTAAAGGGGCAGAATCACCTATTTTGAGCTGCTGGCCACACTCCTCTTAATGGAGCTTGAGATATGGATTGTCTTCTGGGCTGCTTGAAGTCATGGCAATATAGGAAATACATTGGCCAGTCACAATTTTCTGTCCTCAGCAAACCACAGAATCAGCACCAGAGACCAGTAGAGGTTGGAAGGGACCTCTGGAGATCATCTAAAATGTGTGTGCTCTGATTCTTCTGAGGGAGATCACTGCAGTGCTTTCTGGATTGTGATGTCCTAGTCCTGCCCATGCCTATTCTTGTGCTTAAAATTTTGCTTCTGATTAATCCCATAGATTGAGATGAGGCTGCTCACGGCAGTGGAGTTAAACAGATGTACATTAGCTTTTACTATCACCTAGTTTTCATATGGTTGGTGCAGCAGATAATAGCTTCTTAAACGTGATATTTGCCACAGCAGGAGGTACATTTTTTTTCCCCTCCAGCTCTAGCTCTGTGTACAAGCAGTCCTGGAGGAGAGCCACTTCCCCTTGGGAGGTAGTATACAGCAGAGCCATGATGCCTCTCCTTCCAAGCTGCATTTAATGCTGGTGGCTAAGGGCAGTCAGTAAGGGAATAAGACTTTCTGCTAAAATTGTTCAGCAATGCTGTAAATATGGCTGTAATCTCTGAGCCTGTGAACTTGCCCACAGACCAGAGTAGTTATCAAAGGAACCCCTGTATTCTATTTCTCTGTTTTGATTTGTTTAGTTGAAAGGAGGTGCCAACACTCAGCTGCCAGAGTACCATTTGTGTGACTCAAGTGAAAACAAAAGAAATCAAGTCTTGGTGGGAGTTCTCTGAAGCCAGTAAGATACCAAGTCTCCACACACTTAAGCATAGAGACAAATGCACATATTAAATACCAATGCAGGAAGAAGAGAAAAGAAATCACTGAAATCTAAGTGTGTGAAATGTGAAAAGCAGAAAGGAAAATTGCAAAATCAATACAAAGGGAAATGAAAAGAGAATTGAGGATAAACCAAAAGCAAATAGAAAACAACAAGGGGAAAAAAAAGCCTTCAACAGTCAACAAATTGGGATCTTGACAAGATAACATTGTCAGGCTAGTGAGTCATGTTCTGATTTTACAGTTGGCTGAAATAATAAAGCCCTATTAAGTTAAGATGTTCAGAAAAGCTATTTACTACTTGAAGTGTGTCTTGTATTTCCAGACTCTGATTTGGTGTGTGTAGTACCAGCCATGGGTATATAACGAAGCTGGGAAGGCTGCTACAGAGCTGGGACATGGCTCTACAGCAGCACTGTGAAAGGGACTTTCAAACAGCTGATCTTTATACAACTTTTGACTGAGAGTCCTTATTCGTTTGTTGTGAAGATATCACTGCTATTATTTGTTTGGGAACAGACTACAGAAGTAGAGAACCTCTGCTTGCACAGTGCCCAGCAGTGAGATTACGCCCACAGATTATGCCTACCTTAAGGGGTTTGTGATGCTGTCTGTCTGGTGTTGAAGTGATCTGGCCAGACCTGGGTCTGAGGGCTGGAGCACCTCACCTATGGAGACATACTGAGAGAGCTGGATCTGTTCAGTCTGGAGAGGAGAAGGCTCCACGGAGACTTTATTGTGGCCTTCTAATATCTGACGGGGGCCTTTTTAGGATGTCAGGTAGTGATAGGACTGGGGGGCAATGGAACAAAACTAGAAGTGGGTAGATTCAGATTGGATGTTAGGAAGAATTCCTCACCATGAGGGTGGTGAGACACCAGAACATGTTGCTCAGGGAGGTGGTGGAAGCCCTATCCCTGGAAGCTTTTAAGGCCAGGCTGGACGTGGCTCTGAGCAACCTGATCTAGTGTGAGGTGTCCCTTCCCATGGCAAAGGGGTTGGAGCTAGATGATCCTTGAGGTCCCTTCCAGCCCTGACAAATCTATGATCCTATGATCCTTGCTTTTTCAACCATGCCCTGTACAAGCAATATGCTTCCTTGTTCTGTTGTCATCCTTTCCCCTCTCCAATAATTGATGGCAGTTGTGTTTCAATTAGATTTTTTTTTTTCAGTCTGGGAAAAAAAAAAGGGATTTTAAAAAATGTAACTAATAATATGTTTTAAAGCTGCACTGGAAGGCGAAAGAACTGTAATTCTAGCAAGTGGCATGGAGAAGAGGAGCAAATGTCCTATCAAGAGATTAAATTGTAAATGGCATGAACACCCTGGCAGGAAAAGGAGAAGATGAAAGTATGGTGTACCAGATGAGTAAAATCACAAACCAGCTTCTGCCTAACCAAAGTCTTTCTTTAATAGATCCTTCTATTGTTTCTTTATTTGGTGTTTTGCCTCATTTGGTAGTAGGCTACACTCCTGGAAGTTGTATGGCTAGAATATCTCTGCCTGGAAAGGAGCATGAAGAATCCAAGGAGATAAGGACTTGCTGGATACACAGGAGACTGGAGCAAAAATCTGGAGTGATTGTGACTTTAAGGTGGTGTTTTAAACTCGGCCTTGGTGATCTGGATGCCTGTTAAAATTCCTATAATTTGTGTCTACATTCTCTAGCTGACTTGGGAAGTCTCAGCTCAGTGTAGAGTATAATGCCTGAGGGAGCATATCCTCAGAGCAGCCTTGGCTCTCAGCTGATGCTATGAGCAGTACCGAGGCACTCTGCAAACAGGCAGATTAATCTCATCCCTGTTTCCATGGGCAGTGTGAGTGAAGAACAAATGAACAGAGTAATTTGCAGGCCACTACTCATGACGTGTCAGAACCAGAGCCAAAAAGTGGATCACAAATCTTCTGATGCGGTTCTTGATTTGGAGCCTACAGTCCTGCTATGGAGTAAAGGAAGGGGAATCTTGCACCTGAATACAGGAGTAGACTCAGGCTTTTCATAAGGATTGACTGAAACAAAGGAGAAGCTATTCCCTGGAAAGCAGTGAGTCCTATCAGCAAGAGGTTCCCGCACTGTGCAGAGCTTTATCCCAGAACTGGGAAGGAGGTGATCAGGATTGGATTTAAAGTCTGTTAAAATGGTGGGGATTTCTTCTTTGACTTTGCTGGGTTGATCTTCAGTGTGCTAAAGGAATTGCTTCACAAACAAGATGTGTATGGAGATGATGGAAATGATGAACAAAAGACAGGATATTATAGACCAACTTCTCTACTGAAATGCAGTGTCTGAACTCAGCCTTTTCTCATGAATGAATAATGAAGTGGCTATGTTTTAATAGCTTTACTTAAAATTGTCTACTAGTTGAACAACCTTTTGAGCCTTTTAACACTTCTTCAATTTGCTGCAGCACTGATTTCTTTCCTTTTTATGTTCTTCTCAAGATACAGTAGCTAATCTGATCTTGGTGTTTCAGTAATTGTCTCAGTTAATGTGCATGAGGAATAATTTCATTCTCTGAAATGAATACTAGGTGAATATTTAACTCATACAAGTTTGCTACATGACGAATATATGGGGTAGGTGCCTGCATTAATTGCTAAACTCTTGATTTATGATTTTTGATCTTAGCTTTGTTTGCTCACTACCCATTTTTGTGGTCAGATTTGACAGCAGGGAACCTCAGAGTGAGCGGATACTCATCAGCTCACAAGGGGCTTCACACATGTGGTTAAGTCTTGTGCTGGTAAACCAATGCTGGACTGGCAACTTAACCAAAAAATCCATTGTTCTGTCACCACCACTGCTCTGTGTGAGCCCAACAGCTTCTTCTGCTCAGCAGAGTAGCACATGCACTAATGATACTGGTATGTTTCTTGTTTAGTCTTTAGGGGCTTTATCCAAGAGCAGACCCAGCTCCTCACTGGGAACTTTGCCTGCAGTCCAACCATAATGCTCATTGCAGGCAGAAATGATTTCTGGACTAATGATGTTTTCAGTAGAACTCTGAGCTGACCAATGCTGACGCAAATCACTTGTCTGCAATGGCATTTCTTCCGGCACTGCTGCAACGCCGACTCCCAGCCAGAGCAGAATTTACAGCAACCTGCAAAAACTGGTTAGAATTGTTATTTAAAGCCAAGCAGTGCTGCAGTTTTATTGTTAATATCAGGGGGGGAATGTTACTTGCAAGGCTCTGCTTTGATTTTTTTCTTCATCTCCTGAAGCAACGAGCTCACAGAAGAATTCACAGCCTTCTCAAATTACATATTACAACAGTGACTTATTCCACAATCCATTTTGAGCATAGCTGAAAAGTGTATTTAATATTGCTGCTGTTGTTTCTATCTTCTTCTTTTTTTTCTTCTTCTCCATAAAGTTAGTGCTTGATTTTATTGTGTCATCCTCAGCCAGGATATATTTGCATAGCTCTGCTGACATCAATAGTGCTATATTGATTTATACTGCTGGTGTCTGCCTCGCCGTGATTTTTGTTTTTGTTTGAGGAGTTTGGTGTATTTTCAGAGTCATGGAAGATAAAAAGGGATTGCTTTCTCAGAACAGAATATGTATAGTGGCTGCTGATGAGATATTTTAGATCTGGGGCAAGTAAACAGGCCCCAGACAAGTGGGGCCACTTGGATACCATCTGCAGAACATATCAGGTATGTAGGTCAGGCTTTTTAAAGGTGCCTTAGGTTTTCAGCTCTCCAGGATTTGGTGTCCCACGAACACGAAACAAGGCTGCCAGTCACGATTCACAAACAAGCAAACTTGTTTTCCAGAGATGACTGAAGTTTCTATCTCACCAGACTAAAGTGTAAAGCCCAGAGGTCAGGAACAATACAGAGGAAAGCACAGGTGAAGATAGGGAAGGATTGGCCAAAAATGAAGTAAACACCCAAGAGGTGGGTGGCCATGAAATTAAGACATTCTTTCTGGAGGGAATAATCTGAAGATATGAAGGAGATGATGCTGCATTGCTGCACAAACAGCAGGCATACCAAGTCGTATCACATCTTGCAGGACTGTGAGAAAATGCCTCCTCACCCTTTCTCACTCATTTACTCACGAGCAAGCCCTCGGGTCTGAGTGCAGGAAGAAGTGAAAACTGGCTGGAAACATACAATACAAATTGGAGAGGGAAAGATTTTACTACCCTTTCCATCTCCAGAATATGGCAAACCTGCAGAGGATGATCAAAATCCTTTGCCTGAATCCCAGGGCATTCATGTAAAAAGAATCTCTTCCTAGGCAGTTTCACAGATCTGTGATCATATATTCACTGTTATAGAGATTACACTATGAGCAAGATAACCCCACCTTATCTACTGTCACCTTTCAGATGAAATCCTGATGTGTCAGCACCCCACCCAGCCTGGAAAGGACTATCATCCTCCCAGAGCTCTCCACAGGTGAGCTCACTGGGCAGGGGTCTTTCTGTGTCCTCACCATGCTGTGCTCTGTACAGGAAGCTTTAAGATACTTCCCAAGTTCAGTGCATGAAGTGTTAAGAGGGAAAGTGCAGAATTCTTCCCTCTCTGCTTTCAGGGACTTCCCATCAATTTTCCTTCTCCCTTTTTCTTTTCTCTGCACTGCACTTCAGATGGAAGCATCTGGATCGAAGAGAATTATCTCTTAACAACAACTTGGGTTGTAGTACATTTCAAAGACTCAGGTTTTATTAGTCACAGAAGACCTTGTAAAAGTTTGCTTGGGATCGTTTTTAACAGCAACCAATAATCCTTCCCCCATCAGCCAATGAAAAACAGCCCAAGCCTCCCCCCCAACTCCTGCACAGATGTATCTCACAGAAATACAGCTATTTTGGAGAAGCAAAAGTGACATTTTTGCCAAGCTGTAGGTTTTATCCACAGTAGCTTAAACTAATATGGACTTAATTTCCTTCTGGAAGCTACCTGAATGCTAAGCATGCTTGGTGCTCAGTTGGCATGATGCCATTTGAAATGGTCAATAATTGCAGTTGACTTCACCATGTACCTTTCTGTCCTTGGTCTGCTTAGGGCCAGAGGAAACCTAGCTATGCTGTAAGCCCAGACTCTGCTCCTGCATGTTCCTTGTCAGATGGCTCTTTTCATGGAAGTATATTAATACAATATGTTAAACAGCAAGCCTGGAAATTCTCTCACCCTTTCTATCTGCAGCAGATGAAAAAACAGGTAGATTAAAAAGCAGCATTCCCTGCACCGTTAACTGCTTCAGTATCCAGTGTCATGTTCAGTCTACTAACCCAAAAGTTACCTCCAGCAGTTTGTTAGTAATAAAGGAAGATAATATAAGTGGGGGGAAAAGGAGGCAGAAAATGGCAAACAGATTAGGTGTCCCCTAATCCTCATGAAGCCAAAAAGAAAGCTGAGCACATTCATATAAGTGCCTAAGTGTGGATGTAGGATCTTCAGGTACTCCAATATGAAGATCTGGACCAGTTAGCCCAGTTTGGCTCTCTGCAGATCAACTGCACAAGAAAACATCATTGTTTTTATCAGCAGAATTAGATTGATAAAGCAAGTGAACTAAAGGATGCCTCCTAATCCATTGCTGACAAATAAAGATATTGTAGCCACTCTACACTAGTGCCAACGAAGAAAAGAAGTAGTGGAAAGCTATGAACTTTGGAAATGTAAACCTGAGCTGTCATTAAAAATCAATGTTCATGATAAATTTAATTCACATTTCAGAGAGAGCTGTGTAATATCAATAAAAATGCTTTAATAATTGCTGTGCTGGCACTGGGTACAATGTAAGCCATAAAGAGAGATACATTTTTTGTAATCTAGAAGATGTGGAGCTAAACATCGTTGTTTAAAAGAAGCCATTTCTCAGGGAGAAAAAATGAATGTTGGAGGAGGATGTAATTTATTAGGAATTCCACTCCACCCCCATTTACAAAGACTGCTCTGAAATTAAAACTTTGAGAGATCAGGTTTCTAATTTATTCGTGGAGCTAAAGGCCAGAAAGGACCAGGATCAGGTAGTCTGACCTCCTGGATAACCCAGGCTATCAGATTTCACATAGTTCTTCCTATACCATAACCTGTGCTGGGCTAAAGCATAGTTTCTCTTAAACCTTGATTTAAGGAGAGGAAGAAAAAAAAAAAAAAGAACACAACATATTCTTTTCTTGTGTTTGTTTTGGTGAAGGTGGGAGAAAAAGAAAAGTGTAAATGGCTTGGATCACTGTGGCATGCCAGCAGAAGGCTGCCAGGATACCAGTAGGAATAGCACGCGGCGGTGCAATCTGAACTCGGCATCACTGAAATATAAACGCTTGGTCCCTTCTGGCAATAAAAGCTGACCCATTTTCAGGGCAGTTACGTGTGCCACCTAAGCAACATGCTTTTGTGACCTATTCTCAACGGGACCAAAGGGCAGGTATATGCTTCTAAATCTCCTAGTGACATTTCAAAGTCCCATTCTCAACTGAAAACCCAGCTGAGAGCGAAATGTTGAATTGTCTCAAGTCAGTAGGAGTTTTCTCATTTACATGTAATTGAGGTCGGAATTTCACCCTAGAAGATGAGTTAACTTTTTGTGATGCTAACTGAGGAACTGTAATAATATTTGCAGTTTGTGCTTTGCTTCCACAGCAGATTTAATTCATTACCTTTTACTCTTCTCTTTTTAAAGATCTTGTTTTTGGTGTCACTTCTATTGGTTGCTCCACCAACATGAATATTTGCAGATCTTCCAAATCTAATGCAGCCTTAAAATTGAATTAATCATAGAATCAACCAGGTTGGACGAGACCTCCAAGATCATCCAGGTCAACCTAGCACCCAGTCCTATCCAATCAACCAGACCATGGCACTAAGTGCCTCATCCAGGCTTTTCTTGAACACCTCCAGGGATGGTGACTCCACCACCTCCCTGGGCAGCCCATTCCAATGTCAATCACTCTCTCTGTGAAGAACTTCCTCTTAACATCCAGCCTAGACCCCCCCTGGCACAACTTGAGGCTGTGTCCTCTCGTTCTGTTGCAGGTTGCCTGGGAGAAAACACTGCCCTCCACCTGGCTACAGCCTCCCTTCAGGTAGTTGTAGACAACAATGAGGTCACCCCTGAGCCTCCTCTTCTGCAGGCTGCACACCCCCAGCTCCCTCAGCCTCTTCTCACAGGGCTGTGCTCCAGGCCCCTCACCAGCTTCATCACCCTTCTATAGACACGTTCCAGTACCTCAACATCTCTCTTGAATTGAGGGGCCCAGAACTGGACACAGCACTCAAGGTGTTGCCTGACCAGTGCTGAGTACAGGGGAAGAATAACTTCCCTTTTCCTACTGGCCACACTTTTCCTGATCCAGGCCAGGATTCCATTGGCTCTCCTGGCCACCTGGGCACACTGCTGGCTCTTGTTCAGCTACTATCTTATTTGATATTTTAGGTATTAGATATTATTTAAAATGGGATTGCACCATCAAACCTTCCAGGATGTTCCAGCCACAATGACACAAACTCTGATACTGCCATTTATTACCATGCTTTACTGTTTCACAATTAATACAGCATTTGTTCTATCCACATAATTTGGAGTCATCTTATCAAACGAGGGTTCCTGACACCAGTGCCTCCTGCTTTACTCCCTGTGTTTGTGAATGTTGAGGCTCACCAGCATTCATGAAGAATGGAACAAAGCTTCAGGAGGGCAGATTTAGATTGAATATTAGAAAGAAATTCTTTACAGTGAGGGTGGTGAGACACTAGAACAGTTTGCCCAGGGAGATCACAGATGCCCCCTTCCTGCAAGTCTTCAAGGCCAGGTTGGATGAGGTCTTCAGCAATTTGGTCTGACGGAAGGTATCCCTGCCCTGTAGTGGGGTTGGAAGTGAGTGATCTTCAAGGTCCCTTCCAACCAAACCATTCTATGAATCTATGAATCTCCCGCTGTTGATCAGGATGCTTATAGCATTGCTCTTATATCCAAGAGTGAAACACAAGAGAAGTGGAAAACAAGTTCAAATGTGCGCCTGTCTTGAGAACTGCAGTCAGGAGAATGCAGGTGCTGGCAGCTGGGATCAGACTGGTGGTCCATCTAGTTTGGTCTGTCTCCTTTTTTTGGTGTAGAAATTGTTTGAGGTTCTGAGGTGTTAAAATGCACTTCTCTTTCAGCTTCTTTGTGATCAATATTATGGTCACTCTTAGAGTTTTCATCATTCTTAACCTCAGAGCTGCCTTGTGGCAGTGAGTTCCACTGATTAAGTAGTTTATTGTGAAAGGGATGATTGTCTTTTCTCTGTGTATTTGCTCTTGATGTTGTTCTGGAAACCTGTCTTCTGCTGAGTTTCAACTAACTACTTTTAGTACTGCCTTTATCATTATTCTTGAACTACTGCTTTTTCTAAAGGTCACAGGTTTCTGTTTTTCCTTCTTGGTTCATTTTGGGTGCTCTGTCTTCCTTAACTGTTTCTGTTTCAAACCACCTTCTAGGAAACTACCTTTTGAAGCAACCAGTCCATCCTTTAGTGATGAAGCTAAACAATTATCTCTGATAAGCAAGACAATTTGTATAAGCAATGCAATTTAGAGAAAATGGGTTTAGCTTTATGGAACAGTTTCAAATTCCTCTGCCATCCACACAATCGCCCTGACTTTTATTTTGCATTACAATTTTGGCTCTCATTATTTGCTATTCTCTACGAGCTGGGTTGAAACAATAACAAGAAGGCTCTTTTCCCCATTTCTTTTGTGTGGTTTGATTTTTTTTTTATTTATTTATTTATACCCCTAGATCAAACCCCTAAAATAAAAATGGTCCACATGGTAGACATTGTATTAATTTAAACTACCCATCTCTTAAAAAGATGCTAACCCCAGAAAGACACATTTTGCCTCTGCTCAGCCTCTTATGTGGACTAAAGTCTCAAAGATTCCATCTTTAAAGCTTAATGCCAAAACACAGTGCAAATTGCTCTTGCTAGGAGCAAGGTTCTTGTCATTTCTTCAAGCAATGAATTACCTCCTGATTTTTCAAGTTATTTCAAACTATCCTTTTCAGATAGGAATGCCAGGGGCCAGTCCTAAGGAAACCTCTTTCAGCATTTTTATGACTGCAAATTTTATTTTGCTGCAATGCCTAATGGTGATATGGAAATTGCAAATGTTGCTTTTGGTCTGTGTTAACCTTTCTTCGTTATTTAGGAATAGAAAGGTTTTGGTATCTGTTTCAAGCTGGAAGAATACAGATCATAGAATCAACCAGGTTGGAAGAGACCTCCAAGCTCAGCCAGTCCAGCCTATCACCCAGCCCTATCCAGTCAACTTGACCATGGCACTAAGTGCCTTATCCAGGCTTTTCTTGAACACTGTTAGTACATGTTAGTACTGTTAGTACATGTTCAAGAAGTACCCTTTCTGTGGGTGTTAATAGCTAAGAGGATCCAGTTTGAGTACACTAGTCATTAACCTCAAAACCAGTGACTCAGCAATGTGCCAGAGCACACCAGTGCCTATAAGAAGAAAAATAAAAGAAAATAAAAACCAAAAGGACAAATAAAAAGATATTTTCTCACACCAGATGCCAGGCAAGATGTGTCTCTAGAGCAAAAAAGCTAACAGGCAGCCCAAGAACAAATGTGCATGGAAGTCTGTAGTATCCTTCCCAGTAACATAACTTGAAATACTCAACTGGAGGCAAGAACATACCAGAGAGACCATCCTGAGTATCTGAGGTTTTGTGTACCAGTAAGGCCCTCCCTCCCAAATCAAGTAAGATTGGTGGAAGTGCTGGATCAGACCCAGAAAAGGGATAATTTGTCTGTATTACACCTGAGAAGGTGTCCAGTGATTTCTAATGCTTGATATAAATACTACCCAGAAGAAAAATGTTTTGCAGTGGAGGATGAGTTAGATGGATGGGTTTTAATCTCTCTTTTTTTTTTCAGTAGACATGCAAATCTAGGGATTTGTTTCTAGAAAGAATGTAAAATAAATCACACATCACTCCTGTTCTCCGCATATGTGCTTTCAAGAGGAAAACAGACTGAGCAGACTTTCAGCCATGCGATGAATGTCTGCAGAAATGCATCCGACTACAGGTCTCTTAAGTCACTTTAATGGTGATGGATGTGCAGGAAACTATAATCAATTACATTGCCCTGAAAATTACATAGTTATTTTCAAAAAAAAAAAAACCAAAAACCCAACAGGTAAGAGTTGTTTGACACTGTACAGCTTAATATTTCTCAGAAGACAGAGACCTTGTAATGTTTGAGCCTGCCTGTATGCACCAATTGTATCACTTCAACAATACCTGCAAAGCTGCTTCTGTATAGGCAGGTTATATAGATCTGGCAGGCAGCTGTAAAAGGGAGACAGAAGAATCTGAAACAAAAGAGAGAATGCATTTCTTAAAGGGAAAAAAAAATCTGAACACAGAGATCTAAGGTCAGATCTAAGAGGTGATGTTCTCTAGCTCGATATTTGAGAATGTTTTAAAACCAGCCATGTGCCCCTGCAATGAGCAGTGTGGCCTTTCTGTAAGGTACACGTTCACACACTATCAGATTTCTGACAGCTTTGTGCTTCCTCCTCCTCTGGTTTGCACCCATATGCACCAGCTTCAAAGCCATCACATGCTGTCCAGGAGACGTGGTGTGGAGAGAGGTGGCACAGATGTCCTCTGTCTTCTGTACAGAGTGGGTGCATCTGCTTCTCGATATTTCATGAAATCATTTAAGACTCATGGAAAATATATTAAGAACAGTACTTGATTGGTGGCTTGTGATAAGGATACAGAGTAAACAACATTAAAGAGCCAAGCAGAGCATTGTCCCCTGAGAGTCAGAGCAGCCTAAAGGGAGACTAATGGAAAAATACACACTGATGCTCTCAGCTTGGCTGCTCCACTTGCTGCAGTCCTTCTTGGCCCCTCAGTGGAGAAAGGATTAGCATCTACAGGAAGCAGCAAGAGACAGCAAGGAGATGTTCTCCAAGACAAGGTTCATCTAGAGATAGAACATTTGACGATTCCCTTTCTTTCCCCCATCCCTAACATCCACCAATATATTTCAGACTATGCCATAGCCTGGTCATCTGGAAGATGGAGGAAAACTAATGCTGTGCTTTGAGAACCCTTCTTCTCTATCCTACATGTAAAGACTCTACAGGTCTGATTCTCCTTCCCACCTTGTTCCTTGCTCCTCTACTATGCTTTTCCCTTCCCAGCAAATCTAATCCTCCCAGGTCTCTGCTCCCAAAGAGTCTCTCCTGAAGCCAGATCAAACAGTTCACACACCCTTTTCCTTCCACACTTGCTTCTTCTGGGCAGGAGACAGAAGCACCAGATGAGAAGTGTGACCAGAAGAACAAGATCAAAAAGTGGTTAGTTCTGCAGGTCTACTTGGTCCTGAGGTGACATGGGCAATACACACTAATACAGTGGGAAGCCCAAGGAGGGGAGGGAAGACAGTCAACGGTAAAGAAGGCGAACTGCCTCAGACCAGATGGGAAGGACAGAGTGGAAGAGCTGCCCTATAGGGGCCACAGCCACAGTCTTGCAGTGCAGAGGTGTGTGGGTTCCAGGACATGAACAGGAGGCAAAAAGGCCATGTTTCTGGGCAGAAGGCAGGCCTGGACACGCATGGTTGATCAGTACCAAACACAGCATCCAGTGAGGCACCCACCTCCAGAGGTGGCTATAGGCCATGAAGGAAGGAGACATGGCAGAGGCAGAAGTGCTGGACATGAGGGGCAGTGAGCTGATATAGGGAACAGGATGGATAAAACTGTAGAATCACAGAACTGTTGAGGCTGCAAGAGACCTTTGCAATCATACTATCCAACCACTTGCATAGAGCTCACAATCTCCCCACTACTGCTAAGCCACTACCACTAAACTGCACCCCTCAGCATCACGTCCATGTGTCTTTTAAGTATCTCCAGGGACAGCAACTCCTCCCTGGACAGTTTCAGTGCCCGGCAGCCCTTTCAGTGAAGATATTTTTCTTGATATCCAACCCGAACCTCCCCTGTGTGATAATTTGGGTATTCCCTGCCCCCCCTCAGACTTTAGAAATCACCCAGACTAGACTCAGCCGCTGCGGAAATTGAATGAAGTTTTACATTTACAGCTGAGCACAACACACAAGCAGATATTTACAGTCTATGCAGCTACAGACAGAAACATACAAGTTAAAAAGTAGTACAGAAACACAACAGCCCTCCCAGAAACCAGGGTCCCCAGGAGGGGCTCCCAACCAGCCTTCCACCTTCTCCCCACCCTTCTACCTTACCCCAGGCTTTGCCTTATGTTCAAGGTGGGTTTGGAGGGTTGGACAGGGGGATTAGGATGCAGAAGGATTAGTCAGGCAGCACGTTAGACAGAAAACTGCAGCCCCAGAGACAGCAAACAACTGCCTTCTGAATGTTTATGTTCTTGTTCTTCTACATCTCAGCAAGCCTGTAAGTGAAGTAGACACCACCATTGTTTCATTGTTTCCTTCTCACAGCCTATCATCTAACTCTTCTCACCAAAATATGCCAGCGAGGCTCTAACTAGCACACCCTGGCAGAGGCTATTTCCTCTCGTTCCGACACTTGTTGCAGGTGAGAAGTGACAGACTGCCGCCTCACTCCCGCCTCTTTTGAGGGAGTTGTAGAGAGTGATAAGGTCTCTCCTCAGCTTTTCTCCAGGCTGAACATCCCCAGTTCCATCCGCCATTCCTCATGAGGGGAAGACCCTTCACCAGCTTAGCTACTCTTCTTCAGACATGCTCCAGCACCTCCACGTACTTCTCACAGCGAAGGGCCCAAAACTGAACACAAAAAGGAGAAAGTTAACGAGACAAAGAGGAGAGGCTGCGGCGCAGAGATGCCTGAAGCACCTAAGGGCCACGGAGGGCAGCGCGACGGGTGTATAAGGAGCGAGCAGCCCCCGCGACAGTGCGCGACGGAGCCAAGCGCGGTGCAGGGGCACCCCGGGCCTCCAGCCCACCCGCCCGCCGCCGAGTGCGCAGGCCCTGCGCGCATGCCCGCAACTTATTTCGCGCGGCCGGGGCGCCGCATTTCACGCGGCGGCGAAGCGGGGAGCGGGTGGGGCGGGGCGGGGCGGCGGCGGTAGAAGCAGCGCCCACGTGACCGGCGCGGGCGAGGGGCCGGGCGGCCGCTGGGGGCCAGCACCGCCATCCGCCCCGCGCCGGCTGGGCGGCCGCTGGGGCAGCGCGGCCGCGGGGCGCTCGGCGGCGGCTGCTGCCCTCCGCCAGGCCGGCAGTGGGAACCGACCGACCCACCGACCGACTGCAGCCTCTCCCCGCGGTGGGGCGAGAGGCGGGGAGGCAGCGTCGGGAGCGGAAAGCACACACCGGTGCCGTCCCCACTGGAGCATATTTGAGCTTGGGCACCCAGCGCTGTATTTTTTTATTATTCTCGTTGTTGTTGTGGCCGGTTTTTTGGGGAGGGGGGCAGCCTCCCCTCGGCTCGGATCTATTGTCACCACCACCAGCACCCCCCACCTCCCCTTCTCCACCTTTCTCGCCACAATTAATCCGATGAATTTGCCATGATTGATCCGTATTAATAGCTGGGGTGGGTGGGCGTGTTTGGGGGCTTTTTTCCCTTCCTTTTTTTCCCCTTCCTTTTTTTCCCCTTTCCCTTTTTTTTTTTTTTTTCCTTTTTCTCTTTCCTTTTTTTTTTCTTTTTTCTTTTGTTGTTTGGTTTTGTTTTTGGAGGGGCCGGGCTGGGACCCGATCTCCGTTCCAGAGTCCACCCCTGGTCGGTGCCTGAGAAAATTGCATCTGGATGCATCGTTATTATTATTATTGTGTTTGATCCAGGGAGATAAAGGAGGAGGGGGAGAGGAGAGCGTGCTGGCGGGGAGGGGAAGGCTGCACCCTTCCCTGCACACACACAGAGGCAGAGAAAGAGAGCTCCAGACATCCAGAGAGAGAGATTTTTGGGTTTTTTTTAAGC
>WAAF01005021.1:747977-802196 GCA_013400475.1 Tricholaema leucomelas | reverse complement strand
CCCCCCCCCCCCCCCCCCCCCCCGGAACTTCTTTTAGTTGGGGAGGAAAGGAAGAAAGAAAATAAATTTTGTGCAAGGAAATACTCTCGGCTCCCTCCTTCCAGCGGGTCGTCTCTCTCCTTTCTTTTATTTTTTCCCCCCTTCTCCTCTGCTTTTTCTCCTCTCTTTCGGAGATCCTCGCCCTCCCAGCCCCTTGATCAAAGCATTCCGCTATTCTGATTTATTGCCTGCTTGGTGAGGATTTTTTTTTTCCCCTTTCTCTCTCTCTCGCCTTTTTTTTTTTTTTTTTTTTTTTTTTTACAAAGGCGACCTGAGATCAGCCATTACTTTCCTTGGCTCGCTTATAGGAATCTTACATTTGGGGCTTGCTGCTGGTGGTGGTGGAACCGCACTCGGATTCTTTCATCCCCCCCCCACCCCCTTGCTGTCCTCTCCTCCCTCCCTTTCTCCTTCCCTCTCTCCCTTCCTCCCTCCCCCGTTATTCCGCCGGGGGAGCCGGATTTGTGGCTGCGGTGGGGCGGGGGGGGACGAGAGCGCGAGGGAGAGCCGGCGAGAGACATGGATGGCCCGGCGCGATGCAACGGGCTTCGGAAGAAGCGGCGATCGCGGTCCCAGCGCGACCGGGAGCGGCGAGCCAAAGGCGGGCGGCGCGGCTCTGCCGCCGGAGGGGCCGCCGGCCCCGGAGCCGCCGTCGCGCTCTCCTCCTCGGGCTCGGAGAAGGAAGACAATGGGCCCCCGCCGCCGTCCCGGCCGCGGCCCCCCCGGAGGAAGCGGCGGGAGTCCTCCTCGGCCGAAGAGGACATTATCGACGGTTTCGCGATGTCCAGCTTCGTCACTTTCGAGGCGCTGGAGGTAAGAGCGGCGGCGCTTTGTGTGAGCCTCATTGTGTGGGGGCAACGGCGGGGAAGCCCCCGCAACGCCGACCGGGACGCCCCCCTTCTGCCCCCCCTCGGCCCTTTACCCCCCCAGCCCGGGCTCGCACCGCCGGGGGTGCCCGCGGGGGCGGTCCCGCCGCCCCTCGCCCGTGTCCCCGGGGTGCCCCGCTCTCCTCCCTTCTCCCTTCCTGCCGCCGACACCTGCAGCCTGGCGCGCCGCTCTCGGCGGGCGGCCGCGAGGACCGGGGCGACCCCCTCCGCTACCCCGGGCAGGGGAGCGGGGAGTTGTGTGCCCGCGAGGCTCGCGGCGGCTTTTCCCCTCTTTTCCCACGGAGCAAACTTTTCTCGCGCCTCCGTGTCCCGGTGGAGCCGCCCACCCGTGTCCGCGGGGCAGCGTGGGCCGCGGTGGAGTGGTCTTGGTGGTGGTGTCTGTGTGTTTTTTATCTCGATGTTGCCGATAGCTGCTGGCTGGGGGTGGTGGTGTGGTGTGTGTATGTGTGTGCTCATCGTGCCACGTTCCCTGACGGCCTGTCACGAGTGGGCCCCGCAGCCTCGCACTCTACCGAGGAGCCATTCATACCCCTTTCTCCTAAACTCTGGAGGAAGGGGCCCTGCCTTGGTCCCTTGTGTATTCTCCAGTCACCCACTCGTGACCGTGGAGCCGCTGTCAGCCTGGACAAGGTGGTGCTGGGGATGCAGGAGCCGCAGCTTGTGTGTTCAGAACGCTTTGTTGTTCTTAACTTCTTCTCCGGAAAAGTTTGCCGTGGTGAAAAGCAGATTTATTTGAGTTTACGTGCACTGGAGTCACAACTGGAAAGGTTATGAAGTGTCGAAATAAATGCAGAGACTAAACTGATTGTTTAACAAAAAAAAAATCTGTGTAGCTCTTAAGCTGGTTAAATGTTTAGCCAGGAATACTTTGTGACATTTTTAGCTGGGGGGTGGTGGTTAGGGGATTTGTTTGCTGCTTCTCTTCTTTTTATTTGGAAACAAATTTTGCCCTTGGCTACACCTGTATCCATCCAGACTAAGTCCTACAAGAAAACTTGGGTTTCGGTGTAATAGAAGGGAGGATCTGTTCCTTCCACCGAACCTCCACCTGAACAGTGTTAGCCTGATTAAAGCAATAATGAGCAACCCCCCAGGTAATGAGGATACTGGATTTTACCACCAGTTCTCACCTAGCAAGCCCAGCCACAAGTGCCCTGCTCAAACCAGAGAAAGGAGGAATGTGAGTACACTTATTAAGAAGAGTGATATTTGCATGCTTCTGGTTTGGACAAAATTCTGTTTTCCTCAAACAAAGCCCCAGATGGTGTTGTTAAGGGTTTTATGGGAATATGGACTGGAGAATTTGGACATAGTCCTTTTTGGAGGAGAAGTGAAGAGCAAGTTTTACGGTCAGAACTTGGGAGGGTGTTTTAGAAAATGTCTTCATTCTATTCCACTCATTTGTTTATTTTCCCCTTGAAATGAAAACAATTACTGTGCTTTCCCCCACCCCCCCCCCCCCCCCTTTGCAAAGCCAAGAATGGCTACTACTTGTGTCCTGTGGTAATCCTATATTGCTAAAAAGGAGCACAGAAACATTACCCAGTTCTGCCAGCTAATATCACATTCAGATAAAACAATAGCTTGCACACTGAGACTTGACATACTTTTTAATGTTCATGTGATAGGTGGCACATTTTGACCTAACGATTTCATGCTGCGCTGTGAAACAATGTCACAAAATTGTTGTTAGGTGCTTTTCCCTGCAGCCTGGTTATGTGTGTTGAGAAAGTTGTTTCTGAGGATCAGAGGGAAGATGAAGGTGTCTAAGGCACAAGCCCAATGTGGCAGGAATTGCTCTGTGTGTTGTGTGTGGCACCCTGAAGTTTTTATGGTGCTTTTAGTGTTGGTGAGGAGATTGTGCATGGCTGGTGGAGCGAGATGTCTCAGCCTTGGTGAGATGCTTGGGTGTTAACATGCTTTAGTTGAGACTAGAAGCCTTGGGTGCTATGGAGAGGTGTCCTGCTATTTGTACATCTCATGTTCTGGATCTGTCCCTGGCATGTTAGAGGCCATGGAGGCTTCTCCCCAGGTTCCAGAAGACCCTTGTGCCCAGCATGTGATGACTGTGCCAACCCCAGGCTTTGTTCTTGATCTTCAACTTCTTTTGGGGCTTAGTGCAGCTGAAGCTGTGCAGAGGCAGAAAGTGTTTTGTTTGGCTGGTGTGAAAAACAGTAAGAACTAAAGAGCAGAACATATTCACTGCTGGAAGATCTAATCTCATGGTCCAGAAGAGGGAAAGCAGGTAGGTGATGGCTTATGCAGGAGGGGATAGTCACTGAGGAGGGATGAGGTTGAGTCATCTGCTTATGAGGACATCTTTGCAGCAGTACATGTGTGAGTTGAGTGGTTGTGAAATGTCCTGTCAGGATCTTCTTGTGAGTGCTAGATGCAGAGTTGCAAACAAGGAGAAGAATCTCCATACAGCTTCACTTTACACGTCCTTTTTGTGAGGGTGACTGAAAAATCCCAAAGTGCACAAAATCAGGGGTTGTGTAGAACTCCTAGATGGAAAAGAGACACAGGTGCTGCACAAGAAGAGCACTCATCTCGTGGCTGCTGTTGCTTCAGTAGGAGTCACCTGTGTCTGTTATGGTGTTGATAAAAGTTCCTATCCCTTGAAGCAAAACTATATAGCTTTTAATCAGTTCCCACTGACAGAGCTGCTTTTCTGCCCAGATATCAGTAGCCTTCGCAAGCTTTCCAAGTGTAAATTGTTTGGTGTAAAAGTAGAGGCCATCTGCTTCTAGTTATCTGGCTCTGGGTTTATGGCAGCCTGTACCTTGATCTCCCTGATGTTTGCATGGGGAATAGAGGGGAAAAGGGAGTTACACAAAGGCAGTGGGTTCTCACTGTTGATCTTTTTTTCTCTTTCTTGTTTTTTTCTTTCCTTGGAGTCAAGTAAATCCAGTGTCACTGCAGATGTGGCCAGGCTGATCCTTGCCGGGCCTTGCTAGACTCTGGTGTAGCAATGTGTGATGTAGGCCTGTTCTCTACACTGGGGAGCATCTTGGAGCTTTAACCTGCAGCACTTGGTCTGTAGTTAAACATCTGGGACGTGGTGCTACAATTTGATGTAATTCACCAGATCCTCCCCACGAGTAGTCTTGCTGGAACTAACAGCAGCAAGCTTTGTGGTTTACTCCAAGTCGTTTACTTCCGCGTCACTTCCCTAACCTCCCAAAATCTTCCAGCCTCTTAAATGAAAAAGGTGCAGACACTTGGTACTGCTGTTCGTGTGACTGGTGTCTTGTCAAGCTGGCTGCTTCCTCCACCTTGGTGCAGCCTGTGCTGTGCTGCTGCTGTTTGTTACCGACAATAACAGCATGAGGTTCTCCAAACGCAGGTGGGCATTTTAGACACCAGTTTGACAGGGAAAGGGCATTTCTCGAGACGTGATAAATCAATCTGCTGGAATGACTTTCTCTGTGATGTGTTCTGGCAGTGCTGGCAAGGAGGTTGCTGTGGAGCTCTCTGGTGAGGTGAGATTTCGCTAAGATGTTTGTCTCTTTCCTACCCCCTGGTGTGTGGGACTCCAGGCAGGAAGCTGACTTGACATGGCTGTTGATGTGCAGTGGTGAAGCTGGTTTACTGTGATGAGAAATGAAATCTGACCTGAATGTTAAGATAGCTTAAAGCCTGGGAAGTACTTGATGTTTCCTGAGTCAGCTCTGACCATCCCTATGGAGCAGGCAGTGGGTTTTGTGTTTTCTGAGCACCGAGTAAGGTAATGAGGGTTTTGTTGTTTGGTTGTTTTTTTTCCTGTGGATGTTTGTTTAGCTTCCACTCAGGCAGTTGATCTGACAAGCCTGAAATGGGACACAGATATTTATAAAGCACAGATAGAAGTGATGTGGGGTGGGAAGGAGGGGACTTGCATTTCAATAGGGATTCTCGTTCTATGAAACTGGCACAAGTTCTCAGTGTGCATTTGCTGAGCTAATTTCTGCTCAGCACGCAGGCATTAGTCTGTTTCTAGACCATGCTAAATTATCATCAGGTAAAGCCCAATATAATTAATTACAAATGAGAAATGCTGACAAATATTTGTCAAGGAGCTGTTTAATGAGCTTCAAATTCTGCATCAGATGATTCCATCCACCTAGTGTAAATAATTTTTAAGCAATTGTTCCACTGTATGATTTAGGTAGCTGTTAGCTGCAGCACTTAGACATCTTGGACAGCTATTGAGAGTAAAGCTTAACAGCTGAGGGGGGATGTGTTAAAATAGAGACCCTACTGTAACAGGAACAAAAGATGGAAGTAACAGGAAGGTTTTGAAGATACTGTGGTCTCAGTTGTGTGTCTGTGTGCTCTGACAGTGTAGCTCTGTGTGTGTATGCATCTGAATGCAGTAATTTGCTTTAATAACTTGTGTGATACCCATTGCTAGGCACAACCCACTGAAAATAGAAATAGCTTGGCTGTGTGACAGCAAAAGCTTTCAGCTGGACACCATAGTGACTGACTTGCAGTGTGGTTTTCCTCCCCAAATCTTTCTCCTCTCACCAGCCTTTTAGCTGACCTGATTAGCCCTGTTTACTTAAAGTCTCTGTGATTTCAAGCAAGTTGGTTCTGTGTTGTCTCTATCTCTTCATATTTCAAGAGGAATTTGATCTTCATGCCTTACCGCAGCAACATCATAACAGCAAGTGTTTGTTCAGTGCTGTCAGCAAATCTTGGTGGCCCTTCTTCTATTTATTGACTGCTTAGATGCTTAGATGTTTGTCCTAGTCTCTGTTTGCACATGCAAGTCTGCAGATTTAAGACCAGCAGAGAAAAGAAGGGAGTAACTAAATGAAGATATCTGTGAATGAGGAGTGGCATGAGGTTTTGTGTGACACTGGGATAAAATATGAAGTGATGTGCTTATTATTTTTGCTGGGCATTTAGAGGAAACAGTAAATTGACCTGAGATCAGATTTCAAGATAACCTTGAGGGAGCAACTGAATCTCTTGATGAAAACCCTCAGCCACCAGACCTGAAAAGACAACAACCCAAACTGAAAGCAGGACTGAAAACAGCAGAATGTGTATTCCACAAAGGGAAGCTCCTGGGTCATTTTTGAAGCCCATGTTACTATCATGTGGTATAATGAATGGTAAGATACTTTAAAGTTACTTTTAAAAGCCTGATGCTTTTCTGGAAGGCAGGACATCTGCCACTCCTACTGACTTCAGTAGCTGTTTGGGAGCTGAAACTGACTGGAGAATGCGATTGTTGCATAAATGTTCTTTTAAGCTCCTGAAGTGTAATGAAGATGTGGATTTTTGCCATTCCTTGAGTTGAAGAAGGATGAATTTAAAGTGTAAGGACAAGTTCTTTAGATAAATGTGATTCAAGTAGTTTCCACTGGTCCCACTCTTTAGGATTAACATTAATGGGAATTATGCCACATATCAATAGGACATAAGACCCCCTTATCCTTCTTTATCTTGGCATCATTTTTGTTGTTTTTTTCTTCTGCTCTATGGGTGAGAAGTAAGACCTTTTTCATTAAATATCTGAGGGCTTTGCTGGGATGAGGGAGTGCAAAGAAACAGATTTATAAAATAAGGGTAAAGGATCAGGAACTTGTACGGAAAATAATCACTAGGGAAAGGGGGAAAAAAAAAGATCAGCAGAAAGACATCAAGGGGCTGAGTAATTGAAAGATTGAGTTACAACACTGAGATCAATAGAGAAATATCAGGGACTGGATGGGAACACTGAGAACTGAGGGGAGGATGTTGTTACTGAGAGTGGAAATTTGAGGTAAGATCCATTGCTGTGTACATAAATGCTCCTTGGTGAGAGCCCTGCCCCGAGCACTGAAGAGGGATGCTCAACAAAATCTGTCCCTATTTAAAGAGTCATTACACTTGGTAACTTTTCAGCTGGGAGAAAGGCCTGAGGGATTCTTCACTCAATGAGATGGGCTCCTGTTTTGCCTCTTCTCTGCTACTATGTTTTTTTAAGGACTCTTTCTATCAGTTTGACTGGAAGACCCTACCACATTACACCAGGGGTCTGACCTGCAGCCTTGTAATTATCTGCAGCTAAATTAGAAGTTTAATCTTTGTGCTGAGCAACAATAAGTTGAGTCCAATAGGTTTTAAAAATAGCCCAAGCTCAAGTTTAGTGAAGTCTCAAATGCAATTAATAATAAGGTAATGGAGTTAGGAAGTTGCAGGCTGAGATGTGGAAATGTTTAACTCTCAGCTCTCCTTTACGTGAGCCACGGTGCTTTGCCGAGGCACTGTCGCCTTGGTTCTGCCAGGGGAAATCGCTCCCAGCATTTCCCTGTGTTCTTGCACATCATCCTCATGATTTATCAGTTCAGTATCTGTGTTCTCCTTGGGGTCTGGCTTGGTATGTGGCACAAATCACTAGCTGTATGCATTTTTTTTGTACAGTCAGTTTGTTGTCATTTTGACTCGAAGCCAAGCCATGGTGAAGACCCCTTCAGAACATCATAGTCCTCTAAACTCCTTTGTTGTAAAATGGATATGAAAATCCTTTGCAAGTAATGAGAAATGGCTAATGCAGGTAGGGATTTGTTTTGCTGTAACAGCAGAACGTGCAGTGGCAATTTGTCAGATCCCCAGCTCAGCTCTGCTGTACTATTTGCCTTTAAGTAGCGTGTTACCTTAATTTCTTGAGATTTTCCCCCTTGTATCTTGGCAACACTACAGCTGAAGTTCACACACTGGTGCTATGGATAGAGAAGATTTTAACCAAAAGGGTAAAGCTTTAATCTGGTAAATATTATAGAAAGGACTTTTGATTCTGTCCTCCTCTGTGCAGGATTGATGGAATAAAAGTCAGCTAAAGATGTGGATTATTCCTTGGCACTACACATGTTTTTCTGGTTGTGAGCTTTTGCCTATCTGTTTTAATTTGGTCATGTTGCATGACATATGCTCCCTGTGGATTTACTTGGTCTTTGGTGTGCATCTTGGTCTTACTGCTTTTGAAAGCTCCTGAGACTAAGACACGGGAGATGTGCAGAGGTGTATTGATAACTGATGTGACAAAGTTCCTGAGTGACTGAACCATAGATTGTGTAATACTGGCTGAGGCACACGTTACTGATATGATTAATGTCCCAAGTCCAAATGGGAACAGTTACTCCACAGCCATGCTGGAGATCAGTTTGGTTCTTTCCAGAAATGATTGCACTTTAATCTGTTTCACATGTGTTTGCCAGCTTCCCATAGTGGAAGCTGTTTCTCCTCTAGAATCAGTGCTCTTATAAATTACCTTTTTATCCTACTGCTGTTTGTTAGCAAAAGTTATTTACTGTTTTGGGAATAAAACTGTGTCCCACTTGTCTTCTCCATCCACAAACCTGGACTTGTCCTTTATTGGATGAGCTTATGAAAAGCAAATATCTTCAGCCTTTGAGACATGCTTCGTGCTGAGCATCATTTGAATGAAACCAATTGGAGTAGGTTTGTGGAGGCTTCAAGCTGGCAATGCATGTTTCAGCTGGAGAGGTAGACAGAGGTAGGCACAAGGAGGTTCTCAGTTAGGTCAGGTTTTAGGTGGCCAAAGTTGTGGAGAGATACTTCTTGTATTGCAGAGGAATTGTAACAGAGTTGTCTCAAACTTTAAAAGGTTTTGTGCTCCCATGCAATCTAACAATGACAAATTCATGAAGGTTTGCTCCATGCTAGGCTGACTATGAGAGGGACAATATTTTAAAGAAGAGTATGTAACAGTAATAGTATCTGGTGCAGATATCTCCTTACTTGCCAGTGAAATCTGCAAGCCGCTCTCGCCTCTTTCCCTTCGCACAGATACAGGTTAACCTGCCCCATCCTTAGGGCTCAAGGTCACCCAACAGGTTCTGGCTCTGGAGTGTCCTAAAGCTGCTGTTAACTCATTGTCCTGGTGTACTGAAGAAATTTTCATTTCCTTGTTTGTGAAGTAGAAAAAAAGTGGAAAAGTGAGAAAAAAGTGCCACTGACTTCTGCTGGACCACATGCAGGTGGCTCTCAGGCACAGGAAAGTGGTGGCCCTGAGTATGAAACATGTGTTGTGTCCCTTCTCCCTTCTGGCAAGTTTTGATAGCTAATGTTTGCTGTTTGTGCACCATTTCCTATTGCTGAGGCTTAGATGAGCTACAGACATGGTGATAATTGCTCAAGGCATTGATTGTTATTTATTTTCATTCTGGAAGTTCTAAGTGACCTGAGAATTTCCAGTCTGAGAATCAGTGTCAGGTTTGTTTTGAGATCTCCTCTAATGTGGATGGTGGGAATGGAGGAGAGGCAGCCAAAGGAGCCAGCTCATTGCTATGAAATAGGGATGTCAAATTGGAGGATGTAGGCTCTGTTGCTCACCTGGCTTCTGACTGCCTTTGTCACCTTTGTCTTGGCTTCTATATATCCAGGTGCTTAGCCCTGTATTTCTCTGGAATGGCCTTCAAGGCTCCTCCAGAAACTGGCAGCTGGTCCCCAGCTTCCAGAAGGCCCAGGCAAAGCAATTGGGAGGTTTCACTGTCGCAAGAGCTGGGTAACACACACTATCCAGCTTACTCCAGAGCTGACCAGATGAGTTGAATGGTTGGGCATGATGTGACACCCATTGGAGCAGGCATTGATGGAAGGGTGAGGCAGCAAAAGTACTTTTGACCTCTGAGGAGTTTGTGTGGTAGGAAGGCAAGCAAAGAAGTGCTGCTGTTAGGGACGATTTATGTTGTAACTCTGTTAGTGTTGTGGGTTTTAATGCACGTCAAGGGCATTTTGACCTTTGAATGGAATCTCTTGGTGTGAAATTGTGCCTATTCTCCTCTCTTTTCTTTCCTCATCGAGAATTCAAGCTAAATAATGAATATCAAAACCGTCTGTTTTGAGGGGACCAAATTGCCTCTCTTTATTTTCTGTGATTTTGGATATTGCTGAACGATTGAAAAAGTCCTAATAATTTTTTTCCTGGCTGGCTGTTGTGCTTGTAGGCAGTGACTCTTGCAGCATTAGTTGTTTTAACTATGGAAAAAAATAATAAAAATGCAATTAATGTGGCTCAACAACTGAGTCTGCTGGGCTTAAATAAAAACAAAAAAAAAAAGAGGAAAAGAAAAAACCAGAAAATTTTAATGAGTTCTGAGATCAGAAAGATGCATCTGGTGGATTGATTTGCCAAGTTTTCAACCTCAGAATGCGTGTTGAAAAACTTAGTGAATTATGTAGCTACAGAAGTGGATCTTTGCATGTTTATAAGACTTCAGTGCAATCTCCTTATATTTGCCTAATGACAAACAGACCTCCTGACAGAGGTGCAGCCCAGGACACCCATATGCTGCTGCAGCTCCGTAAGCTGATAGTGTTTGTATCAGAATGCTGCTACTAGTGAAGGAAATTTAGAAGAGCCATTAAATAGTGAAAGAAATTTAGATCTACTAAATAGTAAAATGAATTTAGAGGATCCATTAAATAGAAGGGGGGGGGGGAAAGAATACATTTGTGTTGGGTGAAAGAAAAGAGAAGGGAAATTGAGGGGGAGCTGGGGAAGAGGGAGGAGAGTGAGCACTGAAACTAAATGTCCATGATGTGTGGGCTAAGATATTGTGCCTCTGCTGCTGAACCAGAAAATCTCTAACAACTGTTTGTCATGTGTGTGTATTTATAGCCATTCACATAATGAAGAAGTTTCATGAGGTTGTAATAACATATCAAGATGGATGTAATTAAAACGGAAGCAAATTGACACCTCTAGATTAAAGGCAAACTCTAGACTAATACACCTGGATGCTGTCACTTATGTATTACTTGTCCGGGGCAGGCTGCCAGATATGCAAATGAAAAGACATTGGCAAATTTCCTTGGATGTGTGGTTAGGAAAACCTCAACTGTTGAATCTTTTACCTAGCTCTGCTCAGGTTTGGAGCAATGGAGCACTGGCGTCACGGTGACACAATAGTCTCACTGATGTTTCATGGTGGGAAGGGGCTAAATGGTACAGAAGGGTGGGAAAGGAGCAAAGAGAAATACAGAGCCAGGTGACTGCTGGAGAAAAGTACTCTTTATGGTGGGGCTTTTTCTTTGGAAAGGAGATGTCATCTGGATGGTTTCCCATCTGTCCTAACACTAGAAACTCTAGGGGACCAAAGAGTCCTTGACATTGATTTGCTACAGCATTTGAGCTCAGTCAAATGTTTTTGAAAACTGCACTGTGCTCATAGAATCACAGACTCAACCAGGTTGGAAGACACCTCCAAGATCATCCAGTCCAACCTAGCACCCAGCCCTATCCAGTCAACTAGACCATGGCACTACGTTCCCCATCCAGTCTTTTCTTGAACACCCTCAGGGACGGTGACTCCACCACCTCCCTGGGCAGCCCATTCCAATGGCAAAAATGGCAAATCACTCTCTCTGACATGACATAGAATGGTTTGGGTTGCAAGGGACCTTAAAGATCATCTAGTTCCAACTCCTTGTCATGAGCAACAACACCTTCCACTAGACAAGGGTGCTCAAGGCATCATCCAGCAGTGCCATGAACACCTCCAAGGAGGGGGCACCCACAACCTCCCTGTTCCAGTGTCTCACCACCTTCACTATAAAGAATTTCTTTCTAATATCTAGATGCTTTGGGACATGATTTAATAGCCATGGTGGTCTTAGGTTGATGGTTGGACTTGATGATCTTAGAGGTCTTCTCTAGCTGAAACAATTCTATGATAACAGATTTTGTTTCTGTCATGCTGTGGGTGATTGGAGTTGCCAGTAAGGGAACTTCTCCTAAAATATATACATTTCAGTTATACTGGCACAATTCAAATCTGATGTAAATCATTACTGAGGCTGTGAAACGGCTGTAAAGTATCTTAGCAATTTTATGTAAGAGTATTTTTCAACTGGTTTCAATTTGCAGAAGGCTGACATTTTTCCAGTGGAGGTGTGGACACCTGTGTGGTGAATTTAAGCCCAGAGTCAATAAGCTTGCTCTCTGAATCAGTGCTCTTGGGGGTTCTTAGAAATCACCTGCAAGCTACTAGTGTGAGACCTGCTGTTGGTATGGAGCAGGGAGTTATTTCCCTTGTTAGTTTCAGGCCCATGAATGGAAGCAGCAGCCTTGCTTTTGAGTAGCTTGCACCCCAGATAACCTGCATTCCTGTCTAAGCCCCAGGAAATAGGTCCTCACATGGCTTGTGCATAACCCCCGTGGCTGGTGATTAGGGTATTGTGTTAAACAGCTGATGCTGGTACCTCCAGCTTCTCCTCACTGAGTATGGAAAATCTCATCTTCTTTGGATTTGATGGCATTTCCTGCAGGAGTGGCTGTCCTAGAGACACCACACCCCTTCAGTAACTGTGCTAGTTTGAGCCTAGCTAGCATGTTTTGGTGAGAAGAACTAGATGATATGCTGTAAAATGAAAACAGTGGTGAGGTCTACTTCCCTCACAGTCTTGCTGGGATGTGTAAAGAAGAAAGGCAAAACAAAGATTACTTCCCAGATGGCTGCAGACAGTTGGGTTAGTAACTTTAACTTTACAATTCGATTGATACAGCACAGGTCTGGAGAGCTCAGTGAAGCCCCAGATTGTTGAATTTGGTTTTGGGTTCAGACTTGAAGTCCCTTTGCCCAGTTTGGGATAAGGGCTGAAGGAAATCCAACCATCTGCCTTGGGAGGTGTTGCAGTCTGAGCCCACTTCTGCTCTGGGTGCTGAGGTCTGATACTCCTGCAGAGAGGTGGCCACAAGACAGCTATTCTTGGGGAGCTGTCTGCATGAAAGGCCCCAGGGGCATGTTTTGTTACGCTTCTGAATTAAAAAGCCTCCTTTTTTAATACATCTGGACAGTAAACATGAATCCTAGGAGGTAGGTGGCTTCAAAGTGGTTTCAAATGGCAGGATTTTTTTGTCTTCAATACTTCAACAACTTTCCTTCCACCTTTTAATCTTTCATGAGCGGAAGCTTCGCAAGATAATGAGTAAAACATGCTTTTATCTGCATTTATCTCAAAACATGGTTCATTTTTTAACTGCAATTACAGCAATCATTTCAAGTTTCCTCTCTGTTAATGAGTAAAGGGTTTGGTGGTGTGTTGTTTTATATTTTTTGAGAAAGAGAACCTAAATATGGCTCTGCTGGTCAAGTTGAAAGGTACATTTATGAGTGTGCCTTTTGTTTTCCTTGCTAGGGATTGAATTTCCGGTTCCAGGAAGTAATATTTCACATGGATTAAAGTCTTTGAAATGTTCTTGCCTGGCTTCACTGGGTCGTTTTGAGGAGCTGACAGTGATAAGAACTGGATCATGCACTTTGCAAGACCTGGCTACTGAAAGCCCAGTTACCCATTCTGCTTGTGTTGGTGCTTTTTTTGCTCTGCCCTGCTCGCGTGTGACTGGCAGGATGTCCTCTGCACGCTGTTCTTGGCATTGAGATGTAAGATACATGGTGCAGCCCATCTCTTGGTAATGAATTGGCAATGAACTTGTAAATTTTCACCTTTACCACTTTTGTCTTTGTTCTAGACAGCTTAAGGCATTTTTTATTACTATTTCACTTCAGGAAGAAAGATGTTTATGTCTGTTCCTGTCTTTATTGCCGGTACTAATGCACATAGGACTGTCTCAACTGGTGTCCTGCAGCCTGCGTGCTGCCTCTTGGTTCTTCAGGATTTCGAACACCTCCAGTCTGGCTGTATGTTTGCTTGGTTTTCCTCTGAGGTTCACTCCACTTCTCTTAGAAAATGGTGTCACCAGCACAGAGATATTCTAAAACAGGTCTCCAGCCCAGAGCTTCCAAAACCAATGGAATTACTGAAAAGAAACAGAGTTAACCTCACTTTTCAGTAGAGTGTAGCTTTGGTGTAATTTTGCCCCATGAGGGCTGTTCCTTAGTCCTGGTTCCTGCTCCTCCATGAATAACAGGGAGAGATTTGGGGCTAGAGCTGCAGTTTTGCTGCTCTGTGCTTCCAAAGAGACTAGGCAGAGAGCAGCCCTGAGGCTGCTGGAAGGGATGCTGGGGTGATGGTTTGGCCTCGGTTCCTGCAGCAGAATCCAAGCAGTGAGGCAAACAGAGCAAGCATTTGGAACTGTAGCTGTGAGAAGTGCAAGGATCTGATTCTTCTGTTTTAGTGGTGTTTGGTTTTTTTTCCCTTCAGTTATGCTCCAGTTTTGGATCTCGGCGGTGACTCGGAGTAAGCCTGCATGGCCTTGGTTCACATCTGATTTTAGTGTCTGTGATGGTTTGGGTGTCCCCTGCCCCCCTACACTTTTAGAAATCACACAGACTAGACTCAGTCGGCTCTGGAAATTTGAATGAAGCTTATATTTACAGCTGGCACAATTTACAAGCAGATATTTACAGTATATACAGTTATAGACAGAAATATACAAGGGAAAAAAGGTAATACAAACACAATTCCCCTCCCAGAAACCTGAGTCCCCAGGAGGGGCTCTCAACCACCCCTCACCTTCCCCCTACCCCTCTCAACCTTACCCCAGTCCTAAGGAAGAATGGAGGTTCGGCCAAAAGGGTTAAAAAGCAAGGTGAAGCAGCCAAGCAAAGGAGGGTGAGGTTAGAAAGCAAGATGGAGTCCAGCCAGCAGCCACGAGCTCCCCAGCAGGCAAAGCTCCCCAGCGAAGAGAAGAAGCAAGTGCCCTAATCTTTGTTTTGCCTTTCTTCTTTACACATCCCAGCAAGACTGTGAGGGAAGTAGACCTCACCACTGTTTTCATTTTACAGCTTATCATCTAGTTCTTCTCACCAAAACATGCTAGCTAGGCTCAAACTAGCACAGTGTCCAAATGGGGATTGCAGTTACTCTGCTCTGCGGCCTCTGTGGAGGTGGATATGGTGACGACTGCAGCCGTGGACTGGGCAGCTGCATGGGAAAGCATGCAAGTGTGTAATCAGATTTCTGATAAACCCAGGTCTCCAAGCCCCTTGAATGGGTAGCTCTGCTGTGAATAAACCTCGTAAGGTCTGCTGTGGTTGCTCTCTTTGTTTGATACTCTGACAAAAAAAAGATTGCCCTGGTATCCTTATTGGCGTATTTTTGCATCTGTTATCCATAGTTTGGATTTGTTCTGCCTGCAGTCTTATTTTGTTTTGCAAAATCTACCTGGGATTGGGAAGGAGATATATGTTTGCTAAGGCAGATTTGGAAATTGCATTGCTGAAATACAGCCCATATGGGCCATTGTAAAATGGTTACTGCAGCATATAATTGCCTTCACAATGATGTGCTTTGTCATTTTACTTCCATCTTCAAAGAGGCTCTCCTGTAGTCTGCTGACAGCAGTGGTGGTATTAGAAAACATATGGATTTGTAAAGGCATTAAACTGTCTTTAGTTCAAGGATTAGATTACAATGTTAGAGGATGGGTCACCACATTTTCATCTGGATAGGCTGCACTTCACTCTGTTGGTTTATGTTGTAGGTTAGGGAAGGGTTTGTTTATTTATTGATATCTGACATAAGAGCCTTTGAAATACAGAGGGGAGGAGGCATCTTTCACGGTGCTGAATGCAATACGAGCTGCACCTCTATTCCAGGGCCATGGTCCCACCAAACCCTGTTTTGTTTGCAGGGCTTGGTCAGGGCTTGCTGGCTAGGCTGTAACAAGGCTTGCAGGCAGGCTGGGAAGGAAGTGCCAGTTACAACATGAAGAAAAATAGAGAAGGCAAACACCAGACAACTGGCTTTGGAATTGTAAGGGCTTGGTTTTGTTTTTCAGTTCTCCTGCTGGGCTGCTACTCTGAATGTTTTGGGTGTTTGTTTTATGTTCACGTACAAAGGGTGAGTTTACACCAACAGCTCAGAGTATAGGACATTCTGTTCAGCTTTTACTGGCTTTGTTTTGGTTCTGTTGCTTAGGGTTTTTTTTTTCCCCTACCCTCACAGTTTCAAGTGTGGATGTTCTGGGGCAGCTCTGAGGTCTGCAGAGCTTTCTTAGCAAAGGCCAGTGCAGCATTTGCACTGTGAGATGCATATCTCATAAGGATGTGGCACACAGGCTCTCTCCAGACTGGAGTGATGCTTGTGATCTTTACCCTGTCAGAAAGGGAAAGCTAGAGAGTGAGAGGGCTAGTTTACATAAAGAAGGATCCTTCTTTGCTGGTTTTATTATTTTTGCAGCCTGCTTGCTGTAGCACTCTGCCCAGCTGGGACATTGAAGCAGGCTGGGGGAGTCTTGGCTGGCTCATGGCCACCTTCACCTTCTGTCACATGGCATTGCTGTTGTGTTTGGGTTTGAGCATGTCCCTCCCAAAACAACTCTTCTGCTATCTCTTGTCCTTCAGACACTCCTTAATTAAGATGCTGAGCTGGTCCTTGGGAGATGTGGGTTTGTTTTTTCTGTAAGCACAGTCGTCTTTGCTAACCTTGGAGCAGTTACTCCCCTTCCAGTTCAGCACAGCCCTGCAAGCACCTGCTTTGTGGTTGTGCTGAATAAGGAAGGATTTTGGCATGGGTCCATGTGTGTGCCCATGGGAGATGCTGTGTCTCAGCTTGGAGATTTGGGTTTCTTGACTGAGAAAAAGCAGGCCTACAGGGACAATGCTGATGTGTGAGCTACTGCTTAGTGTGGAGTTAAATGTGTGCCTGGGTGTCACCTTGAACTGGAGTATTAGTTTTGCTGTAGTGAGCTTTTCTGTCTGCAAAATGGGTTTAGTAACACTTTCCTAATTTAGGGGTTCTCTGGCTGCTTAATTAGCATTTGCAGGATGCTCAAATAGTAAGTGGTTAACATAAAATATCTGCATAATTTAACTCCAAGACATCAAGCCACCAATGCTTAGGCACACTTAGCAGGGACTTGGCTAGAACACATTTAAATAACTGAAGGCACTTGTATTGTTGTCAACCACCTTTAAAAGTAAAGCTATAGTTTGCCTTAAAATTGTTGACATGAATCACTTTGTTAAAGGGATCTGATGTGAAGGGTATCTCAGTGAAATTCTAATTAGTGCTTTATCTTTCTTTATACTGCTATGGTTATTAATGATGTTAAAGTTAGTGTTGCTTAGTTATGGCTTGCTTCAGTTTTGAATCACAATGTTTTCTGTCTCAGCTCTGATGGACATTAAAGCTAGATTGTGGCAATCTCTTTACTTAAATCCATTGCAGAAAGGGAAGAAGCTGTCCTTCTACTCATGAGAAATGTTGAAAAGATCCATTACTAACCCCAGCAGCTGTGAAAGTGATAAATAAATTGGGTCTGTCATTAATGCCAGGGTCTGCAGGTATAATGTGTCATAGAACTGGTGTATCTGTTACTAACTGGCCTATAAAAGATAAATAAATGCAGTGGGTTTTAATCCTTTTGTAATGAATTTAAGAGCAAAGCTGCTTTATGATAAGGTGTAAGATGAATATGAGAGTTGTGTATGTGGTGTCTTTTTGCAGCAAGCAGTGTAGAAATAAGAAAGATAGAAACAGCCCTGGGAGAAGCTGCCATTGATTTTGCAGCTAAAACCACCTTGTCAGGGCTTTATTTAAGGGCAGTATTTATGCAGATGTTCACATCAGGCCCTCTCTAAGAATATGTGGTTAAAAATCATAGCACTGTGCACTTACAATGAGTTTATGCTGAAGTGCAGTCAAGAGTAGGATGTCATTAGGTGTATACATAAATACAGCTTTAATGCAAGGCTTTATAAGAGTGACTTTAAAAATCACAGAATGTCAGGGGCTGGAAGGGACCTCGAAGGATCATCCAGTCCAATCCCCCTGCCAGAGCAGAGTCTACTGTACCTGATCACACAGGAATGCATCCAGATAGGTTTTGAATATCTGCAGAGAGGGAGACTCCACACACCCCTCCCCTAGACAGCCTGTTCCAGTGTTCTGTCACTCTCAAACTCGGGGCAAGCTTGGGAGCATGGCTTGGCGTTGCTCTTTTGGTTTGGCACCTTCAGGTGGTTGATTCGGGTGGGGAGACAGCACCTGGAGCAGCAGTGTCAAGGCATGATCTTCCATCCCAGCATTCAGAGAGATGCTTGCTGGAGCACAGCTGGATGGACTGGGAAGGCCCCAGCAGGCAGCCTGGCTGGGTGACCACAGGTAATGGGAGGATGCACACTGCAGGCTGCTGAGCCTGTGCTCATCGAAAGCTTTTGTTTAGTGTGTCCCTTGGCTTCCTTTGCCCTGAGGAAAAGGACCTGGGGGTCTGGGTCGACGAGAAGCTCAACATGAGCCGGCAGTGTGCACATGCAGCCCACACAGCCAACCCTGTGCTGGGCTGCAGCAAGAGCAGTGTGGGCAGCAGGGCAAGGGAGGGGATTCTGCCCCTTTACTCTGCTCTCCTCAGACCCCACCTGGAGTACTGTGTGCAGTTCTGGAGCCCCCAACACAAGAAGGACATGGAACTGCTGGAGCCAGTCCAGAGGAGAGCCACGAAGATGCTCAGAGGGCTGCAGCAGCTCTGCTATGAGAACAGGCTGAGAGAGTTGGGGCTCTTCAGCCTGGAGAAGAGAAGGCTTCGAGGAGACCTTAGAGTGGCTTTGCAGTATCTGAAGGGAGCCTACAGGAAGGCTGGGGAGGGACTATTTACACGGTCTGGGAATGTTAGGACGAGGGGGAATGGGTTTAAGCTGGAAGAGGGAAGATTTAGACTGGATGTTAGGAGGAAGTTCTTTACAGTGAGGGTGGTAAGACACTGGCACAGGTTGCCCAGGGAGGTTGTGGATGCTTCCTCCCTGGAGGCGTTCAAGGCCAGGCTGGATGAGGCCTTGAGCAGCCTGCTCTAGTGGGAGGTGTCCCTGCCTATGGCAGGGGGTTGGAGCTGGATGATCCTTGAGGTCCCTTCCAACCTAAACCATTCTATGATTCTATAATACCTGGATGCAAGCATGCTTCTGCCCAGTGACATTGGATGAATTGGGATTCAAGCACAGACTCAGCTCTGGGTGTGACCCTGACAAGCTGAAATGTCTGCTGGATGGGATTGAATTTGGTTTCTTCTGAAGAGAAATGAATTTTGCAGCTTTGCTTGCCATTTAGTCCTGGTAGTGTCAAGTCATCAAGAGTTCCCTGGCAAGAAACACTGCACTGGGTAATTACTTTGGGGAGCTACCAGGATGTGCTTCCTCTTCCCCCTCCCTGATGCAGGCACCTTCCCATCCAGCTCCATATTGTTGCTTTCTCCAGTACCAGCTAAACAGGTGGCAGGATTTAAATCACCACTCTCTGAATGGAGTTCAGTCTCCACGATAGCTCACCAGAGGCCTGTTTTGTTACAGAACATTGATTAAATAAATATTCCTATGCATACAAAAGAGGAGAAATCTGTTACAGCACTCTGCAGTTATTTTTCTATTAATGGCAAGGAGCTCTGTCTAATTTTCCTGCCCCTTTCAATCTGTTTCCCTGTCTCCCTCCCTTCCCATCACTACTAATGCCTTCAAGTGAATGAGTAACATACAAACCACTTACATTCCTTCCAGTTCAGATCTGCCAACGCCTTAGTTCCAACTCAATGTGCTTTAGGAAATCCCATTAGCTGGTGCAGGGTGTAATTGACTGCTTCATGTATGTGTTTTTGATTAGCTTGATATTCCATCGTGTTCGGTATCAGTAGTTCTTGTGTTAAGTGACTTTCATTTCTCTACTCTGACCTGGTGAGGCTGCATATGGAGTTACTGTGTCCAGTTCTGGGCCCTCGAGTTCAAGAGGGACATAGAACTCCTTGAGAGAGTCCAGTGCAGAGCCGCAAAGATGATGAAGGGAATGGAACAGCTCTGTTATGAGGAGAGCTTGAGGGGGCTGGGGCTGTGCTGCTTGGAGAAGAGGAGACTGAGAGGAGAGGTGACATCAATGGTTATAAAGATGTAAAGGAGGCTGGAGCCAGGCTCTGCTGGGTGATTCCTGATGACAGGACAAGGGGCAATGGGTGGAAGCTGAGGCATATGAGGATTTTTTTCCCTGTGAGGGTGGCAGAAGCCTGGCAGGGTTGTGGAGTCTCCCTCTCTGGAGATATTCAAGACCTGCCTGGGTATGTTCCTGTGTGATCTGCTGTAGGTGATCCTACTCTGGCAGGGGGGTTGGACTGGATGAGCTTTGGAGTTCCCTTCCAGCCCCTAACATTCTGTGAAGTTGTGTGCCAGTAGTTAAAAATACAATGCTGCAGTACCAGCACTTTGCATGATGTTTGACTTCTTTGTTTTTCCCTTGTGTTCTTCTCTGACCCCTGATCTTTTAAAACCTTGGAGGCAGAGGTTACTGCTCTGTGATCTGTGCTGCTGGAGGTGTGAATAAGCACATCTTGAACAGAGATCCTGGCAACCAAAGGCAGCTCCACTGCTAGCAGCGGATCTGACTTGGTGTAGCATTGTGGCAACTGAAAACAAATGTGTGGCAAAGGATTCCTTCTGGGGAAAAATAGCTTTAAAACTGGGAAACTTTGTAGATATTTATCCAGAGAAAAAAATTTTGGTTGAATAAATGTCTGTCTGCAATACATGTAGAGTATGAGGAAATGCCATGGCATTGTTTTGGTTCTATGCTAATGTGACTGAGATAAAAATCCACTTCAAAGTAACTAACTTGAATTTAGCTTTTTCTTTTGCCCAGGTGTGCTAGTTTGAAGCTAGCTAGAATGTTTTGGTGAGAAGAACTAGATAATAGGCTAAGAAATGAAAACAACATCTTCTCTACTTTGGAAAAAAAAACCCAGAAATCAGCATTTCTATATCATTTTTCTTAAACAAATTTAGAGCTGTTAAATCACAGAGCTGTAACTCTAAGGAAGTAAATTGTGTGATGTCATTTTTAATGCTTAAAGATCACAAATGAAGCCTCTTTTTGTTATATAAATTTGCTTTTAAATAATTATCATAGAATCATGGAGTCATAGAATGGTTTAGGTTGGAAGGGACCTAAAGGATCATCCGCTCCAACGCCCTGCCATAGGGACACCTCCCACTAGAGCAGGCTGCTCAAGGCCTCATCCAGCCTGGCTTTAAACACCTCCAGGGAGGAAGCATCCACAACCTCCCTGGGCAACCTGTGCCAGTGTCTTACCACCCTCACTGTAAAGAACTTCCTGCTAATATCCAGTCTAAATCTCCCCTCTTCCAGCTTAAACCCATTCCCCCTCGTCCTAACATTACTAGACCGTGTAAATAGTCCCTCCCCAGCTTTCCTGTAGGCTCCCTTCAGATACTGGAAAGCCACTATAAGGTCTCCTCGAAGCCTTCTCTTCTCCAGGCTGAAGAGCCCCAACTCTCTCAGCCTGTCCTCATAGCAGAGCTGCTGCAGCCCTCTGATCATCTTCGTGGCTCTCCTCTGGACCCGCTCCAGCAGTTCCATGTCCTTCTTGTGTTGGGGGCTCCAGAACTGCACACAGTACTCCAGGTGGGGTCTGAGGAGAGCAGAGTAAAGGGGCAGAATCCCCTCCCTTGCCCTGCTGGCCACACTTCTCTTGCTGCAGCCCAGCACAGGGTTGGCTGTGTGGGCTGCATGTGCACACTGCCGGCTCATGTTGAGCTTTTCGTCAACCCAGGCTCCCATTGTTGGCTAGATTTAGGATAGGATTGGAGAAGTATCTGTATGGAGAAGTTGATCATTTGGACACTCTTGGAAGGAAAGCTCTTGTCCTCTTTCCTAAGCCACAGTATGATTGCCATAGTTGAAATGAAGCTGTGCAAGCAGGCTCTGCTTTGTGTTGGGTAAGAAAGGACTGACTGTGGAAGGCTAGAGCAGAAGCCCAGTGTCTGTCTTCTCTTGCTTATTGAGAGCAGGTAGTTGGAAGTGACACTAACCTGCGTTCAGTTGCGGTTTCACCTTGCAGCAGCACACTAGCGGCTCCCTGGGTTCTGTGCTGCTGCAGTGTAATTATATTTTTGGTTCTCTTTCAAGGTGTAATTTTATGTTGGTGTGCTTTCCCACTAACCCTTTGGCTCAGCAAATGTATAGCTAATTCATTTTGCCTCTAACGTGGAGAAGCAAGGGAGAAAATCTCAGCTCTTTGGGCCAAGTGACTGTATTAAAGACAGCTGAGGAAAGATGTGCAAAGAGGCAAGGCCTTGTCTCAGACACTGTCTGAAAGCCACTGGGATGTGTGTAGTGATTAATGGTATCGTTGCTTTTTAGCTTCATCAAAAGGTTTCAGTGTAAGAGTTTCTAAGGAATGCTGCTAGTCAGAGGAACCTATCAAAGGGTACAGAAAATATCAAATGAGCAAGCAGGAATGGGAGTTAATTACTGAACAGTGATTACTCTGATATAACCAATTATTGGATCATTAAATGTTTATTACCTTTTTTATGCTCCTTTCCCCTGTAAGTGAAGTTTTGTCCTCATAGCATTAAAAAAAATGGAGGGGCAGGAGGGGGGATAGGTTGTCTCTCTATTTGCTCTTTTCTTTCTCTTTTTAGTATTTCTGCTCAAAAAATCCTAGTACTGCATTTATTCTGTGAGTGCCCAGAACTAGTGTTTCCTCAGGACTGTCCTCAAAGGGTAGGGGGGAGAGCTGTGTGGAGGTTCTGTATGTACCAAAGAAGTGTCCTTGCTTTGCCCATCTGTAGCCCAGGAGTGCTAGAACTCATGGCCCAACACCTACATGTGAGTGGGACAGAGTAGGGCTGGAGACACTTAGCACAACAGGGCTGGAATCCATCATAGAATCAACCAGGTTGAAAGAGACCCTCAAGACCATCCAGTCCAACCTATCATCCAGCCCTAGCCAGTCAACTAGACCATGGCACTAAGTGCCTCATCCAGGCTTTGCTTGAACACCTCCAGGGACGGTGATTCCACCACCTCCCTGGGCAGCCCATTCCAATGCCAATCACTCTCTCTGTGAAGAATTTCCTCCTAACATCCAGCCTAGACCTCCCCTGGCACAACTTGAGCCTGTGTCCCCTTGTTATGTCGCTGATTGCCTGGCAGAAGAGACCAACTCCACCTGGGTACAGCCTCCCTCCAGGTAGTTCTAGACAGCAATGAGGTCAGCCCTGAGCCTTCTCTTCTCTAGGCTGCACACCCCCAGTTCTATCAACCTCTCCTCACAGGGCTGTGCTCCAGGCCACTCACCAGCTTCTCTGGAAGCATCCTGCAGCTCTTTTGAGTTTTGACCAACCTGAGTTAGGTAGAACATTAGATCTGAGGTCCACTGATGCACACATTATGCAAATTGTAATAATTTGTTATTCAAGATCCATGATGAACATATTCAAGGGATGTCTAAAAGCTTGGAGACTGTAGGCACTGGCAAGTTGTCTGGTTCAAACTTCAAACCCCAGGACTCTAATGCTGTTCGTAATATTGATAGTCCTCAGCTAAAGTGTCAGAACAAGATTCAGCTTTTGATAGTCTCAAGAGGTTGTTACAAAAGTGATGAGTGGACTATGTGAATGAGTTTATCTTGGAAAAAAATGAGTTTATCTTAAAGAGAAGCCTATTGTAGGCAATTTATGATAGTTACAAGGGTAGAGAAGGGGAAAGGAAAAGGGGATTTGAAAAAGAGAACCACAAGCATCTTCTACAAATGCCAAAGACCTGAAATGACATCATCTTAACTGGTGAAGACCATTTCAGCTTTCAGGAAAATCATTTGTGATGACTAGCACCTGCTCAAGTCATAGGCAGCACAGTTGCTTTTCAAACAAGCTTCTCCTTCCCTCCACATCTTCACCTTGTAAAATCTGCTCCTTCTGCTGAACGTGTCCCTGAGCCCCTTCTGAACAAAGGTCTCCTATGAGAGGGAGCAGCATGATCCTACTGTGCCACAGACCATTGCTCACCGGTGACCCAGTCCACAGCGCTGACTGGTTTTGACTTGTGTAATTACTCTATCTGAGCTCAGGGCTCTAGAAGCACAAGTCCCTTACAGATCTTAACCTGTGAATACTCCAGCCTGTTGTGCAAAGCTCCTGTAACCATTCTCCCTGGCAAGCAAAAAGACATCTTCTGAAATGCCTGTCCGTGTATAAAGTTTATCTTCCACCCCCCGTTCTTCTCCAGTGTGCTCTTTCCACACTCCCATCTGCTCTCACGCTCTGACCTCCCCCATTCAGTTTGTGTTGCTTTTTTTTTCAGGAGACCTTGCTGTTTGATGCAAATAGCAAAAATGTCACAGGGCATAAAATAGGTAAGAACAATCTGGATGTATTTTAATACAGTGCTTTATCATTTAACACACAATGGAGGCATGCATTGGAAACCCCACACCTCCTGAAGGTGCAGTACTCTTGTTTCAGAGCTGCCACAGCAGAACAATTTGTTTAATCTCAGCTCTAGTAATTTCCAAAAATGCTAAGATAAATGCTGGTCCCCATGCAAAATATGCTTTTGTTAGGACTGGACAAATTTGATACCCAGGGAGAGTGCAAGGAACTAACTGTGGCAGGTGCTCACATGGCGTAAGTACTGAACTTCAGTCTCCAACCCAAGAGACAGGGGTTGCTGAATACACAACTGGATGGATGGGCAGAGGCCAGTGGGATGAGATGGAACATCTCAGGGTAAAAGGGGCTTTAGAATTGAGCCATGACCTTGGTCTTATTTTGCCATCTCTTACAACTTTACTGTCTCTCCTTGCCATGGAGTCAGCACTGATCCACAGTGATTTGCAGCACCCTCGCTGTCCCCTCACAAAGCACCTCCTCAGGTCAACGGCACAGTTTTCTCCCTCTTCTTTACTTCATTTAGGCACCCATCATTTCAATCGGGGGTAATGCCTGCAAAATCTCAACAGAGGGGTGCCCAGACATTAAATCTTCTTTCTACCAGCTCATATAAAAGCAATTTGATGTATTTATTATTATTCCTTAAACCCTTCAATTTTAAGCACCCCTACAGCCTCCCCTTCCTCTTGGGACCCTCTGCTGAGGACCCAGAACACAGGCTGGAGCAGTCAGCAGTGCTCACAGCAGACAGAGCAGCTCTTTGTCCCACTTGGTGATCAGCTTGTCTTCAAGGGAAGGATAGAAGGGTCTGACCACAGCAGTGAAAGCAGCATTAATCCTGTCTGTGAAGGCGTCAGGAGCAGGGCTGGCCCCCAAATGCTCATCCATCTCTCATATACCTCAAAGGATTGTGCTTTGAAGCTTTACAAGAGCATCAAAGGTTACCATTTGTGAAGGGAACCCTGGCTTTCTGGGACCAGCAATGCTCTGCAACACTGGGGAGAAAACACCAAGGGCAGGTCTGGAAATCTCTCAGCAGCAAGTCTGTGTACATCCTCATAGCCCAGCAATCAATCCTTGCACAGGAGACTTTGCTGAGGCAAACAGCAAATAAAGCAAACAGAGGGAAGTCCAGAACTGAACAACTCGGGAGGATACACTGGAGCATGGCATTTACACCTGAATGTGAGGGGAAACACAGCTTTCCAGTTCTCCTTGCCACAGATGTCCATCTCCTCCATCCACAAGTCTCAACCCCCACTTGCTCCTTCCTGGTACTTCCACTTACTCCAACAGATTATTTTGGGTTCTATCTCAATTAATTTACTTCCATGTGCTTCTGCATCTTATGCCATTAAAATGTTTGCTTTCCAAGAGAGGAAAGTGAGGAACAGGTACACCCCTGAGGGCACCTGCCAGTCAAGCAAGCATCTCATCCCCTCAGAGCCATGTTCCATGAGAGCAGGGGTTGCTAGAAGAGCCAGTTGGCATGTCCAACGGGCAGATATCTGCATGGGTCAATGCCACAGGAGATCTCATTTCATGGTAAAACAATTGCTCATAAAAATTCCATTTAAGTTACTATAACTTAATGTTGTCCAAATGAAAACCCAGGGGCTACAGCTGAACTCTGGGTGACTCTGTTGATTTGAAGGCCATTTCTTTTATTTTCTGTCTTGCCTTTTTTTTTTCTTTTTTTTTTAATATTCATTGATCTGAGGAAACATAATAATCACCATCTGTTGTGAACTCGCTTGGAATGGGGTAAAAAAACCCCAAACCAAATGGGGAGGATCACATACATGGATGATGTAAACCAGCAAAGGGTCCCTCTGACCCCAGCAGATCTATTAGCACTCAGGTAAAGTGTCTCCTGCCATTTCTGTCTGAAATTGTTCACCACGTTAAGAACACACCTTTAGCCAGAGTGGGGCTGGTTTGATTTCTTCTGTGTGCAGGGCTATTTTCCATTTCCTTTTGTTCTGATGCTCTTGTACACTAAGTGGAAAAGGATCTCAGATCTTGACATTCCACTTCACTAGAAAGATGTCACAGGCAGCAACATCCATGCCTCTGCCTGCTGAGCCAGACAGTCAAGCACCTCCTCAGCTCCTCCATTACCAAACTGAGAAGGTGAATAAATTCCCTCTGCTCCTGCAGAAGGTGAAACAACAACACACAAGCAGGAATGTTTAATGACTCAGTGCAAGAGAAAATAAATGGCTTAAAAACACAAGTGCTTTTCAGAAAAGCAGGCTCTCCACTGCTGGAGAAGGAGCTGGAACTGAGAGGCTCTTGCCACCAGCTATGGGGGTAGTTCAGTGCCACACAGATCTGGCAGGAGACAATGCTCTGAGTGCTTGAGGTCCTGTGCAGTTCCTTGAACTGCATGTGTACTGGGCACAGGCAGCTGCAGACAAGGTGGCCTTATGGACAGAGAGTGAGCTGATCACACCACACCCACAGTCACTGTTGGCAAGGTGAAAACAGCAGCCCAGGAGCCACTAGGAGACACAGGTTTACCCAAAATCCAAGCAGTCCTGGCTCATGGGCACAGCGTTACTGGGGACGTGGACCAACTCGCATCCAGATCACTCAGGGACAGATCAGGGAAATAGGCTTTGAAGAAGAGTAGGTTTGGATTGGATCTTAGGGAGAAGTTCTTTAGTATGAAGGTGGTGAGACTCTGAAATGGGTTGTCTGGGGAGGATGTGGATGCATCCTCCTGAGGGGATGTTCAAGGCTAGGTTGGTTGAGGCCTTGAGCAGCCAAATGTTGTTGAGAGGCATCCCTGCCCATGGAAGGGAGTTTGGAGATGATCTCTTAAGTCACTTCCAGCCTAAGTCACTCTGTAATTCTGCGATTCCATGTCTCTGTGATTCTATGCATTCTTCAACTCTTTGACATCTTGCAAGTGCTTACAAAAACTCCAGCCCAGCTCACTTAGCAGTGAGCCTGGAGAGAGACAACAGGGAGTGTCAGGATCAGCTCTGGCAGTGTGGACATGGTACTGAACAAGGTCATGTATCTCCAGTATCTGAAGGGAGCCTACAGGAAGGCTGGGGAGGGACTATTTACATGGTCTAGTAATGTTAGGACGAGGGGGAATGGGTTTGAACTGGCAGAGGGGAGATTCCGACTGGATGTTAGGAGGAAGTTCTTTACAGTGAGGGTGGTGAGACACTGGCACAGGTTGCCCAGGGAGGTTGTGGATGCTTCCTCCCTGGAGGCGTTTAAAGCCAGGCTGGATGAGGCCTTGAGCAGCCTGCTCTAGTGGGAGGTGTCCCTGCCTATGGCAGGGGGTTGGAGCTGGATGATCCTTGAGGTCCCTTCCAACCTAAACCATTCTATGATTCTATGATTCTATTCTATGAACAGAAGCCATGGTAACTCCATGGTGAGCAGCACACACATTTGCGTGGCTCGGGCATGACATCAAGACACTCAACACACTGCTGAACAGCAGCAGTATCTAGATATATCTGATACCAAACATGGGAGAGAAAAGCAAAAATACAGGTGTACCTTCCAGCATTCTCAGGTAAAGACAACAGATTAGAGAGATCTGGACACTAAGCAGTCACCAGTGCTTTGGATTAAAAACAACCTACAACTCTCCTGTTGTCCCAGTTGCTCCCTCACTTTCATTCCCATTTCAATATTATAAGAGACACAGAAAGCATCAGGTTGGAAGGGACCCTCAAAGGTCATCTTGTCCTGCCCCCCTGCAGTGAGAAGGGGCATCTCTGACTAGTTCAGGTTGCATCAAGTTTGACTTTGAATGTCTCCAGGGATGGGGCCTCAACCCATTCCAGTATTTCACCACTCTCATTGTAGAGCACTTCTGCAGCCAGAATACTTAGCTGCACTAGAGAATAGTACAGACTCCAGGATGAGACTCTCTGGATGGTTAGAGGAACTGATTTTGAGCAACAGGGGGAATTTTTGATGGGTTTGGAGAAATTTTGCAGGTTCTGGTGAAAGGCAGCACTGAAATAGACTGGATTTCAAGTGGAATGGGATCTCTCTCACTGTAGGAAAGCTCTGAGTTGATGTAGGATGAGTAGCAATTGGTTTTGCTCTCTGGTGACTTGTACATTTATTATAACACTCCAAAAGCATATCACAGTGATCTCAAACCTCCATGTTGTCATGGGTTTCCTGGATAAGCAGGATTATTTTGGCATTAATATTTTGCTAGATTTAGCAGCGTCTCAGATGCTGAAACACTGTGAGAGCAAATCTCGCTGATTTCTCCACCTGACTTATCTTGGCTCCCTCCAGGAGTACTGGCAGGTATTTGTAAGACTTTGGCATCATTCAGCCTAGGGTAATTATTAGCATTATTTTGTAAAGAAAGGACTTTTAAGTGCATGCAACTGTACTGTAGAATCATAGAATGGTTTAGGTTGGAAGGGACCTCAAGGATCATCTAGCTCCAACCCCCTGCCATAGGCAGGGACACCTCCCACTAGAGCAGGCTGCTCAAGGCCTCATCCAGCCTGGCTTTAAACGCCTCCAGGAGGAAGCATCCACAACCTCCCTGGGCAACCTGTGCCAGTGTCTTACCACCCTCACTGTAAAGAACTTCCTCCTAACATCCAGTCCCCTCTTCCAGCTTAAACCCATTCCCCCTCGTCCTGACATTACCAGACCTTGTCAATAGTCCCTCCCCAGCTTTCCTGTAGGCTCCCTTCAGATACTGGAAAGCCACTATAAGGTCTCCTCGAAGCCTTCTCTTCTCCAGGCTGCAGAGCCCCAACTCTCTCAGCCTGTCCTCATAGCAGAGCTGCTGCAGCCCTCTGAGCATCTTCGTGGCTCTCCTCTGGACTGGCTCCAGCAGTTCCATGTCCTTCTTGTGCTGGGGGCTCCAGAACTGCACACAGTACTCCAGGTGGGGTCTGAGGAGAGCAGAGTAAAGGGGCAGAATCCCCTCCCTTGCCCTGCTGGCCATACTGCTCTTGCTGCAGCCCAGCACAGGGTTGCTGTCTGGGCTGCATGTGCACACTGCCGGCTCATGTTGAGCTTCTCATCGACCCAGACCCCCAGGTAGCCCTATCCAAACTGCACCCATCAGGCTAACAGAGAGAGGCTGCATTACCTACTGCTTTATAATACACCAATTCTACACATTTTTTTCCTGGCTAACACTAAGCCTGAGTCTTTTGCAGTCCTTGGGGAGCCTTCTCACTGATGAGGTGGATCTGACTGTAAAAGGCAGAATGACCTAAAATCTGAAGCTTTAAAGTGTTGCATAACCTTTGAAATAAAAATAAATAAATGACAAATTTCCAAAGAAACCAGAACCTCCAGGGAAGAGGCTCAGCTCGGTACTTGTGAGCCTTTAGCCACATCTTTCCAGCTAACATTTAATGTGGCTGGAAGGTTAAATCCCACCCCCACCTCTCGAGCAAGAATATGGCCTTTAGGTTTCCAATCCCAAGGGATTAAGAATGGAGGAGTGGATTGTTTGCATTTACACTTGGAAAATGTGGATTGCCAGGGACTGAAAGAAGAGAATAAGTAAATACTAAAGCCCTCCCTCAATTTCCCCCCAGAAAAATGTAGAGAGTGGATTAGCAAAGCAAATCTCAAGATAGATGATTCAACACTTCTACCTGTCAGCCTGCTTCTGTTACTTTACAATGCAAGATTTTGGGTAGACCTGTCTACCATCAAGGCCAGATTTAAAAGAAACAAACAAAAATAAACCCAAACCAACCCTCTATTTCATGCCTTGATGTTTTCACATCAAGGACCTAACAGCAGGTACAACAAAGCTTCCTGTAACCCAACACCAGCCACGTAGGACAAAGCCTCATTTCCCGTTCGTGGGCCAGAATGGTTTATGGCAACCTGTGTCAGTGCCACAGCTGGGGTTTGCCTACCCATCCGAAAATCAGCAAAACCCCAAACACCACCACATCAGTAGAGGATTGCAACCTAGTTTGGGATTGTTTTAGGGCAGGAGAAGATTTTGCTTCTTTGCACTCTGCCCTGCAGAGGCAGGCCAGAGGAATCAGCAATGGTTTTTCTTCTTTGTGAACCATGAAAATGTAAATCCCCAGTGTGTTAGAAACATGAGTATGCTTATGTCTCTGCATAGTAACAAAGCGTGAGCTTTATCCTGTACAAAAGATGATCACAAAGCCAAAATTCAGTTCAAGCTCTCTGTTTTCACAGGGATACAGAGAATAAAAGGCGCAAACAACCCAGAAGGAAGCGGGGCTGACCTGTCCCTCGCTCTCTCTTCAAACACTAACTTCATCCCTGGCTTTCAGCACAACAGACTGTTTTATCAGCAGCAGGTCTGCCTTGACCAGAGCACCACCTAAATATTATGTCTAATTTCAGAGGCAGGGAAAATAGAGGCTCTCCTCTGCATCCGTGGGCTGAGCAAGATTGGAGCGCCGCGGGCGGTCGCCGGACGCATTCCGTTAGCTCAAGGCACACGGTGCAACAGCACAAAAGCCAAAAATGAGACTTTATATACATGTGCAGACACACAGGGAAAATTGCTATCAATTATGCTAGTTAATTATACATTATAATAGAATTAGAGTAAACCCTCCTCATTATCTCCTGGTTCAGGCCCTGCTCCGCAGCAAGCTGACCACATGCTGTACTAATGCCAACAGCCCTTTCGCATTAACCTTTATCTGCGCCTCGCAGCTTCGCTGTTTACTATGCGTATCGGGCTTGTTTTGACCTTGTTCCTGGCTGACCTTTCCTTGAAATCTAACATTTGTAGCAATCCTGGAGACTGGCTCATCTCCCATGGCCTTGCAATCACCATACATTTTTCTACAGGATCTGAGACACAGGATGTCTTGTTTTTGCCTCGTTACTCGCGTCCTTGCCTGCCGCCGGAGCTCCTCCACCCTTCGTGCTTCTCAGAGAGGCTATGACATTACCCAGACAGTTTACAACTGCTGCTGTATGTTCAGTTATTAAGAGGAAATCCTGAGGGACATTTCATTATTATTATTACTACTATTTTGCACAGAGGCTGTCAAAAAGGGATAATCTCGTATGTGCCAATGAGCAGCAGTGTCGTGTAGCCAGCCAGGCTGTACTTCTTGCTCTCATGGCCACAGCAGCCAGGACACAGCCCCCAGACCAACCTGTGTCCCCAAACCTGTGATTGTGGCAGAGTAAAAGATCCTTTTACCGCTGTGATTCACAGCTGGAGGACACAGTTTACTGCTGGATATTAATAGTGATGGTGTTTAGCACCAATGCTTGTGTGGGAACCCAAGCTCCTGCAAGTGACACATCCTTAAGCATTTCTGACAACTCCTGACTCCACAGTCTTGCACTGTGAGGACAGAATCATCTTCCTACACAGGAGGAAGCTGTGACCTGCATAATATTTGCTCTGCAAAGTAAACATACTTTATATTTTCTTTTTTTTTTTTTCTCTCTCAAAAAAAAAAAAAGGGAAGGGGGGGGGGGTGGGAAATAGAAAAAGGAATTTGAATAAAACTCTCCTTGGAAGGATTACAGAGCAAAACCCATCAGGAGGAGGAAGAGTGCTTCCAAAGAGGGCAGAGTCCCAGCTGCCACACAACTGGTTTGACACAACAGTGCAGTAAAGACAGTAACTTAAATTCCCAGAAGTGCAGGGGGCACAGTTTAACAGGGTTTCCTCTTTTCCACTACAGTAATAACACAAAGCTGCAAACAGCATCCTGGTTTCAATCTCTGCTGCGTGTTCCCTATAACCATTGACTTTAGGTGTCAGAGATGAAAACAGAAAATCATGTTAGTGAGGAAAGATCCAGGAGGAGCTTGTTGGTTGGTTGGGTTGTGGTAGGGATGAAAAAAAGGTGTGTGTTTGTGTAAGATGAACAGAAAAAAAAACCCAAAGTGGAAGTTTATCTCAAGAAAGGAGCTTCCAACTCAGCAAAGGGAGATAATTAATTGAAAAAAATAATCTTAGAATCATAGAATCAGTCAGGGCTGGAAGGGACCACAAGGATCATCTAGTTCCAACCCCCTTGCCATGCCCAGGGACATCCTACCCTAGATCAGGCTGCCCACAGCCCCATCCAACCCGGCCTGAAACACCTCCAGGGATGGGGCCTCAACGATCTCCCTGAGCAACCTATTCCAGGCTCTCACCACATCTTTCCTCAGGAATTTCATAGAAAGGATTTAGATAAACTCCCAAATAAGTGCATGTGGAAAATTTGCCTCACAAGAACTTCCTTTACCATAAAAATGTTCTGTTTTGGAGATGAAACCAACCTGGTTAGAGGTAGTGATGTTAGTAGCTGAGGATAAGCCAACACCTCAGAAACAGACCAAGTTGTGTCATTAAGCAGATTTGGCAATGATCTCATGCCCACCATCAGGCAGAGGACACCGACTGAGTTCACTCTGCCCACATCACAGACATGATCCCACTGCCAGAGGCGTGTGATACACCAGGACTGAGATGAACCCCAGCATCACTCCACCTGTTCTCAAACATTCACCAAAGTCACAAGGTAGATGCAGATCTCCCCTGGCTCAGTGTTCATCATATCACTGTACTCATCCCTGAATTGCTGTGTCTTAAATGTGTCTCCCATCTCTACAGAATGTAATAGAATTGGAGGAGGTACAGAGACAAGCTGTGAAGGTGATGATCAGAGAGAGCAGGGAAGATATGTTCAGTGTATGGAATGGGTGAACAGAGTAGAGCTCTTCTTTGGGGAAAAGGGATGATTAAACAGGTATGTGATAAACACTGATACAGCCATGAGTAAGGTAGATGGTGAGTGACTCTTCAAACTCTTTGTTATACTAGACCTAAAAGTGTCAGAGGTGTGGAGGCTCAAAGCAGGCAGAAGATATTTCTTCCTGTGAGCGGGCAGCGAGCTGTGGAAATCATCACCTCTGGGTGGGTGTGAGAAGCTGCTGTACGTTTGGAAATCTGCTGGAAGCATTTGTGAGAGAGACACGAATCAAGGCTGCTAAAGAGTATGACTCAGGAGGTCCCTAGTCACAACTTGTGCAGGTGGCTGATTATTCTAGGTAGGCTTATTATGCACTGAGCTTGTTTTGTTCTTCCTGAGACCTTCAGTGCAGGCTGCTGGCAGAGCACCCGGCGAGATGGATGCTCCAGCTGGGCCAGCGTGCTGCCTTATGTTTTTCTGGGGAGAAGGCAGAGAGGTAGCTGGAAGCATCTGGCAGGCTCTTCTGAGCCCTCTGCTTCCTGAACCACACTGCCTGAAAGGGACAGAACTACTTGCAAAGGGGTCCTGGTTTGGAGAGAAGGAAACCCTTTGGAAAGTTGACTTAGACTGAATTCTTTCTTTATATTTTTTCATTGACTGGTTGGAAATTTCTGTAGCATGTTTGGAATTTCTACAGAGCTCTTGCTCCTTGTTCTCTGCAAGTAAATAATAGTTTTCTTTGCCCTTTCACTCCAATTAGTTTTCAAGTTACTGAAATAAGAGGCTGGTGCTGCAGAAAACAAAGGAATCACTCTCACAATCTTTCATCTTTTCAGATTCTTTCTTGTTCTTTCAACCCCTTCGAATGATACTTCTTTTCTGCACTCTGAATGCCTCTCTGCAGCCTGATTCCCTTCTTGCACCGGTTAAAATAGTGAGAAACCTGATTAAAAATCAAAGTATTTAAATGAGGTGAGGTGCAGGGAGAAGCAAGAGCCTTCTCTGGAAAGAGCACACGCTGTTGTTTTGTTGCTCTGGGGCTCTGGACGAACATGGTTCATCTAGTGGTGGGCTCAATAAAGATGCAAATTTTATACCTTCATTTGCTGTTAACATAGTGGGGTGGGGGGGAAGCAATACAGTGTCTTTAGGAGGACAGGGACTGCTCCAGCCTGAGCTTGGTTGTCTTTGTTCCTGCCATTCCAGTCCTTACAGGCACAACTTCAAGTGACCCCTTCTTTGTCTGTCTGATATGGGAGGATGTCTGAGGTTTTCCCTGCCCCTTCCAGGAAAAGAGGTGGCTTTGGCACAAGTCATCTGCATAACGATCACAAATTGCCCACAATGGGCTTGCTTTTTCTTTTAACTTCCATAAAAAGAAAGCAACCTTTTCCCTCTTTCTTTAAGGAGAAAAAGCAGGAAACAAATACAAACCCCAGACAAGAACCAATGTATTACAAACTGCCTTCTACCTGCAGTTCCCCAATTAGCTAATTGTAACACAGATTTGCACACACACAGAGCCACACACACATGCACACACAAAGGCTTTTTTAAAGCAGACTGTTGCTGCTCCCTTTCTGTACAAGGTTTTTAGTCACTGTACATCTTGTGTCTTTAAATAATGTATTAGGAACATTTTCGAGTCTGTAAGTGCTTTTTTAATGAGTGTGAAGATTTTAATGGGACTAGATTGCTTTTCATGACATTTCAGAGTGACTTAATTGTAACAATGTTGAGAGGCTGTATTTTAAAGTTTGCTAAGTATGTCTGGTGTGGATTGTAGTCAAATGCTTTAAAGACAGAATGGCTGATGAGATCAGATATAGTTTCACTGGTGGGTTTTTTTTAGGGTCAGCTTTGTTAAAGAGCAGAGTTTTTGCAGAGCTGACACTGAAGCAGGGGCTCAGAAGAAAATAAAGATTTGTAAGGTCTAAACTCTCAGTGGGTCATTTTGTGGGTTCTGTTTAAGCCTATCCTCACTGATTTTCAAAGATTATTTCCTTCAGTGCTGAGCTTGTGCTTGGCACTTCTGTAGTCAGTGATGGGGCTACAAGGGTTTGCAGGGTTTGGGTTTTTTAAAGCAGCAGCTGGATTTGACACCTTAGTTACATTCAGCTTTTGGTTCACTTAGGCAATGTCACATAAGTGTTACAGACTGGTTTGGGACCAGAACAAGAGGACACAGCCTCAAGCTATGCCAGGGGAAATTTAGGCTTGAGGTGAGGAGAAAGTTCTTCACTGAGAGAGTCATTGGCTACTGGAATGGGCTGCCCAGGGAGGTGGTGGAGTCGCCGTCCCTGGAGCTGTTCAAGGCAGGATTGGATGTGGCACTTGGTGCCATGGTCTAGCCTTGAGCTGTGTGGTAAAGGGTTGGACTTGATGATCTGTGAGGTCTCTTCCAACCTTGGTGATATTGTGGTACTGGGATGGCTTTCAGTTTGTGTTCAGATGGCATGTTAAGTGGTTGGCATTAGCTTCTATCAATGTGTGGATGCTGTCCTGAGCTTCTTCCCCTTCCAGGTCCCTTCTGTCCCAACTCAGAGCAGCTCTCTGGAAGAGAAGAAAGTTAAGGAGAGAGCCCAAAAGAATCAAAGTGTAACCTGTGGCAGTTTGTACTTCCAATCAACCAGACCATAGCACTAAATGCTCCATCCAGCCTTTTTTTTGATCACCTCCAGGGATGGTGACTCCACCACCTTCCTGGACAGTCCATTCCAATGGCAAATCGCTCTGCCAAAACCTTCCTCCTAACATTCAGCCTAGATCTCCCCTGGCACAACTTGAGGCTGTGTCCCCTTGTTCTGTTGCTGGTTGCCTGGAAATAGAGACCAACCCCACCTGGCTACAACCTCCCTTCAGGTAGTTGTAGGCAGCAGTGAGGTCACCCCTGAGCCTCCTTTTCTCCAGGCTGCACACTCCCAGCTCCCTCAGCCTGAGTCTTTTCTTCTCAAAGACTTAACAGTATTCAACAGAGCAGAAACGGAATAGGTGTGAGAGCTCTCCTGTGGGATAGGGCAGTCCAAGGACTATTAAGTGACTTGCTCAAGGTGCTGCAGCATCTGTGTCAGAGCCAGACATGCATCTTAACTCCATGGGTTTAATCAGGCAGTGGGGCCTCTTGTTTCTGGCAGGGCTTCTAGAAGTGACAAAACTTGTTTCAGAAAAACAAAGCTATAATTTAATTTGAGTTAGCACTGACCTATGTCCAAAGTAACGTCCTGAATGCAGATTTAGTTCTCAATTAAAAACAAATGCAGTGCTTGAGTGTTTTGAGGCAATTTTAGAGCTAAACCTGGGGGGGGGGGGGGCTATTTTGTTTTTTTTTCCCATGAATGCCACAAGGAAAAGAGTTGGAATGGGTTGATCAATTTGCATGTGACATTACTGGTCTGTGCCAATGATAGATTTCACCTGACTTGCTTAGTGGTTGTTACCATCTCCTGTGCCCTGGCATGGCAAAGGGGAACATTTGATATTTGGCAGCATGCAACAGTCCAGAAATTGGTGATGATTGCACCTGAATATAAACCCATTGAAATCAATGAAGCTCCTCTACATTACAGAGCTGAGCATCTGTCTTCTTGCATCCATCTTGGATTTGTTTCAGTGTCTTCTGAAATGCAGGTTCTGTAACCTTCACCAGCTGTTCCCAACCACCAACTGCTGTATATCAGACAGCCTCTAAATGAAAAACACAACACAGGCTGTGCCTCTGGTGTATTTTCATTTTACACAAGCCCAGTGGGACGAGTGATATTTCTTCTGCAGCATGGGGAAGCCAAGAGGGCCAGGCTGCTGACAATGGGATTTTTGTAGGTGCAGGGTTGAAGGCTTTTGGAGGAACATCACGTTTCAGAGTTATCAGTAATGTCCCTTAGGCCTTCTAGCCCTGATTCTGAAAAAAAAAAAAATATATATTCTTTTCCCTGGAAAAGTAATAGGAGAAAATATTTAAGAAAAAAGCTAGTTGCATGAGAAGATGCTCAGGGAATGAGGACTCCTTTCCTCACAGCCCAGTGAGTCAGGAACAGCTGAAATGGTTCACAGTTCCTGGTGTGCCCATACCTTTCAAATTTGGGTCTGTTGAGGAGGGCTGAATTATAGGGTTGAACAAATCCTGCCCAGAGGCTGCTGCAGGCTTTCATCTTCACTCCTTTCCTCTAATGAATATCACTGAGGAAGAGAAGCCTAAACTAGTCCTTGAAAAGAGACATAATGGAAGGCTGAGTAGGTCTGCAACACTGCTGAGCCAGACTAATTCAGATTAAAGTCATTTGGTGCTAGAGCTGCTCCTCATGTTCACGGGTGGACATCTAACAGCCAAGGTGATCTGTAAGCAGATTCATCCCAAGGGGTGGGCTTGAGACTTTGTCAGTGCAATTTCTTGATTCCTAATGGTCTCTCTTTGCCCTGGACTTGTGAGGACAGAAGTGGCAGGTTTGCAGGTATCTGCAAAAGCCACACCTGGATGTCCCAGATGTGGCTGTAGTCCCTCTGACTTGCAAGAGGTTTCACAGCCTCACAGTATCACCAAGGTTGGAAGAGACCTCACAGATCATCAAGTCCAACCCTTTCTTTGCGTGGTGGAAGCTGTGTGCGTGCAGTTGACAGGCAGTTGATGCATATAGGTTTTGCTGGAGTGTTAGACACCTTCTCTGCTTCTCTGTCAGCCAAGGATGCTCACCAGCCTGTGAGGTGACCTTTGCTTTCATCTCCAGGCTGGGATTTAAAGGGTTTGTATTGAGGATCTCTGTTCAACCTGTGGAGGAGGAAAATGTTTTTGTCAGTGGCTGAAAGCCCCTGAGCAGATGGTAACTCCTGTGCTTGCTTGTCCCTCATAGGGGTTTGCTCACTTCCAGAGGGTAAGTGCTCATCAGTGCGATTTATAGCATCATCTTTGCTTATCAAATGAGCTGTCTGTGGAGAGGCCCCCTCCATCTCCCTTCCCAGCCACACTCTCCCATTACAGGCTGGCCTGTGGCTGCCTGGGGTTATGTGTGTTTGCACAGCAAGAGTTCTGGGATAAGGATGCTTTTATTTCCTTTTGATCCTTAGCACTGCTGATCTGCACAGCACCTGGCACCCAGAGGCACCGAGGGTTCCTCCTAAGAAGGAATGACAAATAACAACAGGGTGTGATGGTTTATAAGGTAATATAGAGGAAAGTGGGGGCATCAAACATCCCTGCAGCAGCATTTAGGGAACTGCTCCATACCGTGCAGGATTAGACTATAACCAGCTGTAAACCCAGGCTTTAATAATTAGTAGCTCCTATAATTGAAGATTAGCCTCAAATGTGTTTGCCTGTTTGTACATGATGGAACTTGAGTGAAAGTTCTCTATTGAGATATAATATGAAAATGACAGAAACATCCACTGACAAAATACACCTAGGCAAGCTTGATTAGATTAAATCAAATGGTTACAGCATCTGGAGCCTTTAGCATGTAAGGGGCATCCTAATGGCCCTGAAAGCTCCCCCAAATCCTATTAGATAGGTTAATCTCATTGGAGAATACATTCCAGGTCTACATAAACTGCATTGCTGTAATACTTTCTGTGGTTGCCTAATCCTTCACAGTGAACTGTCACAGATGAGCTCTGTGGAGTGCATCATAATGCAGTGCCCCAGAAAGGTTTAGTAAAACAATGCAATTTAAAAAAGAAATAAATAAAAGGAATTAACAAAAGAATCCTTCAGAAGCCTCAGTTCTAAACTTCTTCCCTCCCAGGGGAAGGGTTTGGTAAAGCTTAAGCATTCAACTTTTACAATTCATGGAATGCCCCTTGAGATATTGTAGCCTTTAAACTATCACAGCTTGGAGTGCTGAAGTCTATCATGAGTGCCTGAAGGCTGAAGCTACTGCCCCCTTCATGCAGTAGCCTTTGGCCATGTCGAGAAGTGAGCTATCTCTGAACCAAATGCTCTGAACAGGCAGAAGGATAAGCTGTGACCTAAGGAGCTTCAGAACAACAAGCAGGATGAGATCTGCCATGTGTCTGCCTGAGCTGCTGGAGCAGGGGGCTGCTGATCTGCCCTTGCTCTGTGTCTGCTTTGAGTTTGGGGTTTTATTTGTTTATTTTTTTATATGGCTAACCCAGACTGTTGAAAATAACTCTGCAGAGTAAAGTGGAGCTGAAAATCAGAGATTGTAGCTGCCTTGCAAATTTCTTTGTGCCACTTGGGAAGTATTGCCTCTTTCATTCCCATGGATCTTCCATGCACCTTTGCCAGTTCACCTCTTGTACCTCTGGAGTGGTGGTCAGACACACCTGAGATCCTCCTGCTTGTGACCAGGGGGTGCTCTGGGGAACTGGGGCTTGGGGAAAGGCTGAAGTTACCTCCGTGATAGACTTAGGTTAGACTTGCAGGTGTGAAACCACCTTGGTCAAGAATCATTGTATACAACCTGTCCCAGGACATGGTGACCCAGCACTGGCTTTTTCCAGGGGGCAAAGATAGAGCAGAGCAGCTTTGAACCAGCTGCTTGACCACTAGCAGGATCCTTGTTTGTTTGAAATCACTTCTGAGAGCAGAGCCCTGTAATTTGGCACTTGGTGCTCCACTCTGCGGGAGGAAGGGGGTAAATTATTTCACTGGTTGCTGCCCTGGAAATGGGCCCAGCAATTGGAGTGAAGCTGCTGGCCTTTGATTTGCTTCATCTTCTCCTCCCCAGTCTTGTCCCTGGCTTTATCACCTGGATTTTTAACACAGCAGTCTGCTCTGGTGTGACAGGAGAGATGGCAGCTGTCCCAGCCTCCACACCATCCCTGCTGTGCATGTGGGATCTGTTATCATCTGAAGTCATACATTGCTCTTTGTACTCCTGTATCTCTGGAGGCTCTTAAGTGAATGAGGTGGCCCCATGACAGTGTAATTTCAAGAGATGTACTGCAGTCACTTCTACACCATCACCAGCTCTTGCACCCTGTCCAGCCCATGGAAATGGTGAGCCAGTTCTCGTGCCCTGCTGTAGGAAGGAGGTCATATTCTGGCATTATAGAAGATCAAAGCTTTCACTGTGGTCAAGTACTCTGTGTTGCATGGATGTCTCCTCTGATGGAGTATTCCAGGGAGACCTTATTGTGATCTTTCAGTACTTAAAGAGACCTTTAAGAATGATGACAGATTGCTTAGCAGAGCTGCTGTGGCAGGACAAGGGGTGATGGTTTTAAATTAGAAGAGAGGGATCTAAGCTTGGTAAAATGGATAAAGTTTTTACACTGAGGGTGGTGAGACAATGGCACAGGTTGCCCAGAGAGGTGGTAGAAGCCCCATCCCGGGAATCATTTCAGGTCAGGTTGTTTGAAGTGCTGAGCAACCTGCTCTATGTGCAGATGTCCCCACTGACTGCAAGGGGGTTGGACTAGATGACCTTCAGAGCTTCCTTCCAACCCAACCCATTCGATGGTTCTATATTCTGCCTCCTGCTGCTTGATTCCTGCAATAAGGAGCCCAAGCCAGAATGAAGAGGGCTCTTTGCAGCTGCCTTGATGTGCCTTATGGCAGAGTTTGCCCGACCACGTGGCTGGGAGCCCTGGTGCTGCCTCCCCTTTCATATACCCAACTCCACATGCAAGCAGCAGCCTTCTAAATGTACGTGTGTGTATTGTGAGTGCCTCTGCAGCCTGGCTGGCTGCAGTTAAATAACAATTAGATTTGCTTGTTGACCATTTGGCACTTAGCAGTCTCATAATTAGTAACTGTAAACCAGGAGAGACAATGAAGCAAATCCCTAATTTTTAGAATACTGCCCTGCTTTATGACTATCTGCAAAATCATGACCTCCTGCTTGTACAACAAAGCAAACACTTAAGTATTTTGACAGATGTTTTATATAAGAAAGAGCCAAGCTTGTGCATTAATTTGCTGTGCCTTGCATTGTCTTCTCTTTCAATTTTTTTTCCTTTTTATTGAATACATCCATGGCTGCCATTATCTGCTTTTGATTAATTTGCTGCTGCATTTGCTTTCTTTTTTCCATCTGGTGCTGTGAGGTGCAGAAGCAGGTCCCCCTGTGCTGGAGCAGGGCCTGGGGAGTTGGAGTGTTGCCTCATTGCCTCCACAGCAATGAGGCTTCTCCAGGAGCAGTGGTGATTGCCCAGCGCTCACATGAGGCTGACCAAGTGCCTCCTGCTCTGTCACGTCTCCCACTGGTTTTGGGAGAAGTTCTGTGGCCACAGCAGGTGCTTGCCAGCTACTGAGCTTTGAGGAGAGTGGCCAGCAGGTTGAGGGAGGTGATTCTCCCCCTCTACTCTGCTCTGCTGAGACCCCACCTGGAGTACTGCATCCAGTACTGCATACTGGAGTATGTCCAGAGCAGGGCCACGAGGGTGCTCAGAGGGCTGCAGCAGCTCTGCTGTGAGGACAGACTGAAAGAGTTGGGGCTGTGCAGGCTGGAGAAGAGGAGGCTCCCAGGTGACCTTCTTGTGGCCTTCCAGGGTCTGAAGGGGGCATACAAAAAATCTGTGGAGGGACTTTTTAGGCTCTAAGGGAGTGACAGGTCTGGGGGGAATGGAGCAAAGCTGGATGTGGGAAGAGTCAGAGTGGACATGAGGAGGAAGTTGTTGAGCATGAGAGTGGTGAGAGGCAGGAATGGGTTTCCCAGGGAGGTGGTTGAGGCCCCATCCCTGGAGGTGTTTAAGGCCAGGCTGGCTGTGGCTCTGTCCAGCCTGATTTAGGGTAAGGTGTTCCTGCCTATGTGATCCTTGTGGTCCCTTCCAACCCTGACTGATTCTGTGATTCTATCACAAAATTATTTCACTTGGAAAAGACTCTTAAGGTTATTGAGTCCTTTTACCAACCCAGCACCATGATGACCATTAAACCATGTCCCAGAGTGCCATGTCCACATGTGTTTTAAGCACCTCCTGAGATGGTGACTTCCACCTCCCTGGGCAGACTGTTCCAATGCCAGACCAGTTTCCACCTCTGGAAGTGCAAGGCACCTATATAGTCAGGCTTTGCTTCATTCCAACACCACTCTCAGATGTTTTGCTGTGACTCAGGAGTACGGATGTGACTGAAAGGCAGTTCATCTTCCATTTGATCATTGATCTCTGCCAAAGATATCTATGAATTACTGATGAGTAACATCACTGTTCTTCAGACTTTTCTGTGCAAATGGCACATGCCCAGATGCCATGACTGGGGATGTGGAGAGTCCAGATAGACCAGGAATACAGGTCCTTTATAAGTTTCAGGACAATCCAGTGATTGATAACCAAGCCAAAGGGAAACTTGTCAGTTGCATTGCAAGGAGACAGGAGATTGCTTTAAGGGAGTGTGTTTTGAGTCAATATCTCCAGGGAAAGAAGAAAAAAAAAAATCCCTGTTCTTATGAAAATGAAATTACAGTATGAGCTACCTAGGGACCATGCATGGAGAATGCCAGCAGTGTTCACAGAATGGTAGAGGTTGGAAGAGACCTCTGGACACCAAATTGTCATCTCTGCAGGGCAAACAAGGAGGTGCATCATTTGGCTAGGAGCATCCCTGTGTTTATGCTATGCTGGGAGCAGGGCTACTCTCCTTGCTTGCTCTTCTGGGATCCTTCAGCATTTCCTAGTGTGCTCACTCCAGCATGAAGACAGGAGGGTTTGCCCAAGGCTCAGACCCAGCAGGAGGTGTTCACAACATCCTGTGATCAGCTTCTTTCTGACTCCCGAGGAACTAGACATGAGAAACACAAAGAGATGCTCCACATTTAGTTAGTGTTACTCTGAGTTAATTTGCTTGCTTGCTGAAGCACTTTGCTTTCTTGATCACTGTTCATTTTAGATGGGTTTAAATCCTCTCTTGGGATCAGTAGCTTGAGTATACTCATTGATTTTAAGCATGAAGTCTTACTTGCTGCTTTATAGTAGCTGGGACTGCAACTGCTCCCAGAAATGGGGTTCATCGATTGCATTTGGGTGTGCATGTTTCTGAGCTGGCCACTCAAAGTTTTCCATGTAGCTGGGATTAAGAAATAGGCACCTCTGGAGGGGTTTGGCTGAGTTTCCAGCTGTTTCTCTTCACTGAGTCTGGAGCCACTGGTATTCCAGTTCCTCATGAGCGCAGCTAAATGCAAACAGAAAAGCAGATCTTGACTTTAATTAATACCAGAGCAGGTTTTCTCTCACACATTTGTCATTTCTTCCCTCACCACTCCCTTGAAATAGTTTATTTTGTCTGCTTAAAACATTTCTATATTGTTATTGCTCTCACAGTGGTGTGCACTGCACTTGCTAAATCAAATTTATAATGCTGGAATTAATTTAGTAGGTTTCTTCCATTTTCTCTCCACGTACACTTAAAAAAGAGAACTTCTTTAAATTAGCCTAATGTTACTGGATTTGTTTTCACTTCATTAGCTTTGGAGGGGGTTCTCTTGGGGACCTCAGTGTCATTATATTATCTGAGGAGCAGATCTGCTTCAGTCTGATGGGAATTTTTAACGAGAGCAATGTTTTCCCATTTCAGAGTGAGTAACTACTAGAGTGAAATCCAGGGGGCTGATGCTCTGTTGCATTGCCAGTAAACACGAAGTGAGAAACAGCTGGCAGAGTGGAAAGGGGACAGAAAATACAAATCACTGTTGTTGCTACAGCACTGCAGAAGGGCTTGCACTTGGGTGTGTTTTTGTGACTGATTGTATCTGCTCAGAAGATTTTAGCTCTTGGCCAGCTCTGAAGCAGTCTTGGTTTAAGCTCTGTGTGTCTTGACTTTCAGCCTGTACCACTTACTGCTGATGCAGCTCTGGGGATTTCAGCACTGGGATATATGATGGCCTGGTCAGGCCACACCTTGAGTACTGTGTCCAGTTCTGGGCTCCTCAATTAAAGAGAGATGCTGAGGTGCTGGAAAGTGTTCAGAGAAGGGCAACAAAGCTGGTGAGGGGCCTGAAACACAAACCCTATGAGGAGGGGCTGAGGGAGCTGGGGATGTGCAGCCTGGAGAAGAGGAGGCTCAGGGCAGACCTCATTGCTGTCTACAACTACCTGAAGGGAGGCTGTAACCAGGTGGGGTTGTTCTCTTCTCCCAAGCAACCAGCCACAGAACAAGGGAACACAGTCTCAAGTTGTGCCGGGGGAAGTATAGGCTGAATGTTAGGAGGAAGCTGTTGGCAGAGAGAGTGATTGGCATTGGAATGGGCTGCCCAGGGAGGTGGTGGAGTCAGTGTCCCTGGAGGTGTTCAAGAAAAGGATGGATGAGGCACTTAGTGCCATGGTCTAGTTGACTGAATAGGGCTGGGTGCTAGGTTGGACTGGATGATCTTGGAGGTCTCTTCCATCCTGGTTGATTCTATGATTCTGTGATGCCCGAGAACAGCTATTCCCTGGTCTGTGAAGCTTTTGGCTGCAGCTCTTGTACCCACGACAAGCTCTGCAGAGCTGGGGCTGGGCAGGGACTTTGTAGAAGGTGGCAGGAGCAGGCTGATGGATGCCACACCAGGAATGTTGAACTTGACCTGCAGTAGGTGAGATGGACAAACAGTGGAGTGTCCTTCCCTTTAGAGATGAACTCTGCTTATCACTTGTGCTGTGTAAGGAAAACATCCAAATACAAGCCTTGTCACAAAACCAGTTTTCAACTATTTGATTATCCTGAACCTTTTTGGTGCAGATAAGTATTTCTGACCCTGGCTGGCACATTATTGCTTTGACCTTTCACCCTTGGCAAGCCTCCATCTGCATCCTCCCAGGCTAGATAGCTTGAAAACTATTATCAGTGACAAGTAAAAGACTGCAGAGAAATAAACAACAGAGACCTATGAGCTTGCCCTTGTAAACTACGGTCAGGCATCACCCGAAAAGCACCCAGAATACAGACAGATCAATGCTCTGCACAGTCCTCTGCAGACACTCTTGCTCACAAAGGGCTTTCACAAGCTATAATGCATGTTTTGATAATGTCTTAGCACTGCATTTTTTTAACATACTTTCTTTGTTTCTTAAGGTGCCTTTCAAGCAGAGTCAGTGCAGGTTTTCCATAAAGATTCTCCAGTGCTTCCCTCATATACATTGAAAGTGGTGTGTGCAGAAGTGGTTCTTGTTTTTATGTCTTGTATGTTCTTGTATGTTTTTATGTCTTACTCAGCTCTTGTTGTTTGTTCAGCCAAGGAAGTTTGCATGCAATCTGCCAGATTAGTTTCTTAAAAGCTTGGATGCTGAGTTTCAGTTTTCATCTAACTCTTCCTCCTGGTTAGGGACAGGCTGTCAGGAGCAGTGGTATTTTATGTTCAGTTCTGTGTAAGTCCAAATTGGACTGTGATAGGCAGGAGAAGAAGAAAAAGCAAGAATATTTTTAAGTTTTTTTTTTTCCTTTAGTTTAGAAAGAATTTGTAACTGCTTGAAGTAGTTTTTTGTCTGTCAGTGTTGGTGTCAGAGCAAAGTACATGTACAAAGTACTGGGATAACTGAAATTTGAATAAGCTCCTGTTTTTATCAGTCATCAGTTAGGGCTTTCGTGTGGGATCTTCTGTTTCACTGAATTAGCACCACTGAAGGCAGTGGCACTGGGGCGAGAGGATTAGGGTTTGAATGAACACCCAGAACTAATCTGCTTCCATGATTTGCTGGCTGCAGTTGGGAAGAAAGCTAATCCAAAGGGAAGTTTTGCTTTTTTCTTAAACCCTTTCCCCACATGTATACTGGAGCTCATGTTGTCCTGGATGACCCCACTTCGCTCTTACACTGCTGGGATACAAACTGCTGCAAAAAAAACCCTGTGCCTGTGGTGAAACCACCTTGCTTTTGGGGTGTTCCTGATCCTATTGGCGTGAAGGTCCTGCTGAAGCATCACACTCACTTTGCCTGGCTCTTGCTGCTGCATGATGAACTCCCAAGGGAAGAGTAAAATTGAAGTTTACAGAGCTAATGTTTAAAAGGCAGCTTTCCTGATGTAAGTGGCACACTTTGTTTCTAGTCATCGAGGTTAAAACCCTAGCAGTACATTTGCTGATATCATTCTGGCCACATCAACCCTTTCTTTGTGTTTATTTTTCCCCACCACTTGTCAAATATCAGAGATTGCTGTAATGATTTTTCTGGTGAAGGGGGATGTGTAACAGGCAGGCATAGACTTGGGTTCAGTTTGTCTTCTGGCAGGGCGCTTGTTCCTGTGCAGTCACGCAAAGAAGAGCTGAATCTGCGCAGTCCTCACTCCAGAGGTTCCTCGTGGCAAAGCAGCTCTGAAGATCTTCAGCCAAAATACAATAAAGATAGCAGATGGTGTTGAGAGGAGAGTTTAGACCCAGAAGTATGATCCCTTGCTTCTTCTGCAGTGCTTTGTAACACGAATAGTCCTTCTCTGCTTCACTTGTAGATGGTGAGGAAAGATACATTAAAGATGCATGTGCTTGGAGGTTTAGATAATAGGTAAAATACTCGGAATCAGAAATCTGATCTGAGGTCTTAATATTGACCTGCTCAAGTCTAACTGATAGATTCTGGAGCCCAGAATGAGAATTTTGCTCTTGCTCTTAGGCAGGCTGTAANTCACTTGTAGATGGTGAGGAAAGATACATTAAAGATGCATGTGCTTGGAGGTTTAGATAATAGGTAAAATACTCGGAATCAGAAATCTGATCTGAGGTCTTAATATTGACCTGCTCAAGTCTAACTGATAGATTCTGGAGCCCAGAATGAGAATTTTGCTCTTTCTCTTAGGCAGGCTGTGATTTAGCTCATGTGCTAATAGAGATATTCATGCATGTGGACTTGGCCAAGGGCCAGAGACACGAAGACAGACGGAGCCCAGTGCAAGGGTCCAGAGATGATATTTCCTTCCCTTTGTATTCCAATTCTTCAAAGTCCTGGTTCAGGACATCAATCTGAAACTAGTCTGAGCAAGCCTGTGTTTTCCTCTCTACATTTCTCTTTTGCTCTGACTGACTCAAGTTACATTCCTGGTGTGCTTTCTAAGAGCTGCCATTAGCCATGTTCCTAAGCATCACAGGACTGTTTCACTCCTGACCCTCATACACGACGTGGCCACAGGTTTTCTGTTTATTTGAAATCTGCTGCAGCAACAACACAAGCTTTTTCTCCTGCTGTGTGCTTTTTCAGCACCAGGCTATTCATTATTTTCAAGAAATAAGCAGTTATTTTGTTAATCCATCTTAAAAAGTATGGGCACCCACAGGTGGAGTGCTTTTTTATTACTGTGATTTGATTCCTTCTCAGATCATTTCTGCAGAGCTGCATCTCTGACTTGCGCTGTATGGCTGCTGCAGGGATGCAGGAGGTTGGATGGCTCATTGAGTGCTCCTGGCATGGGCAGCAGTGATCATCAGAGTTTTTGGGGGGCTCTCCCAGGCACAGATTTCCACGTTGGTCTTCTACAAAATGTGCAAGTTCTTCTCTACCATTCCTGCCTCCCCTGGTGGCAGAGTCCTGCTTCTTGCCTGAGCCATCAGGTTGCTCCATCAGCAGTCAGATCCCTGAGTCCAGGTTTCTTGAACATGTTGTGGCAGCAGTTGCACAAGACAGGGAGGAAACAATAACATGGAGGCTCTACTGAAATACCTGCCTAGACCAGCTTAGGGCAGGTACTGCTGACCTGATGTTGGACTCAAATTAAGACGACTTGATTCTGTGCCATTGATCTTGATGTTGTCAAGACAAATCCATCATTTAGACTGAAACAGATTAGTAGTATTTCTGCTTCCACTTTTGGAATTACATCAGGTGTAAGTGAGATAAAGATCGAGGCTTTTGCTATGAGTTATTCTAAATGGGAAAGCAAAGATGAATTTTTAGAAGTGCTTGTTCCTAGCTGTGGTTTTCACTTGGTGAATTATGCCATTAATTCCAAAGAAGAGCAAAATAAAACCACTGATGTGAAAATTCTATCTGTACCTTTAAAAAAGCATAGGTAGGAATGTGTGTTAAAAGCAATAAACCAGTAAAAATCAGTGAATTATGCTGCAGGTAACACTCATTTGGCAGGGTCTGGATTTTGTTTGCCTCACATTGTAAAAAGCCTCTGGCCATGAAGCCTTCCGCTCGGTGTGAGCTTGCTTGGGGGCCTCCACAAGCCTGCTCAGGAAAGATTTTGACTAAGGGCAGCATTAAGAGAGACACCAAGTCCAGAGGAAGACACAAAACATGCTTGAAGCTACTGTCTGGAAGGCTTTGAAAGATGAACAGATAAGTCAAAGGCAATATTTGAACCAAACAAGAAGAAGGTAGAGCCAGGTGGGGGGTACACAGGCAAATTGGATCTGAACCTGTGGCATTGACTGGTGGAGGGAGTTGTATTCTGGGGCAAGACATGCCTATGAAGGTGCTCTCAAGAAGTAAGAGCTAATATCAGACTGTCAGTATTCTTATTGGCATCCTGCAGAGACAAAGGAAGAATGCATTTATGTGTTTGCTTTTCAATTTGCTTGCCTTTTTGAAGTTTGGGAGCCCCGAGCCTGTGCTTTCGCTAGGAGATGGCATTATGGAGTGCATGTGTGCTGAGCATATGTGAGAGGGGAATTGAATTGCTTGGAGAGAAGTTTGTGAGCTTACCAGCAAAGAGATGAGAAAAGACAGACGTTTTGGGGCTGTTTCAGTTAATTTTATGGGAAAAATAAAAGGCATTGAGTAGGGCTGGGAAGGAGGCCATGGTGTATGAGGCACTGAGGTGGTGCCTCTTTGCATGGTAAAGAGCAGTCTATAAAAGCAAGAGCAGAAATGAGAACAGATGGTATGATTTTGGTTGGGGGGAGGTAGATATTGGATCTTTAAGTTTGTTTTTAAGAAGGAACTATGGAAGTGAAGACCTGTAGTGGAGACAAAGCTAAGAAACAACAACATTGCCAACAAAACGTTGTGGTCATTGCAACACTTCCATTGTTTTCATCAGCAACAAACCTGAAAGATCAGATTGCAAGATGCAATTCCCTTCGCTTCCCTGACCCCTTGCACCATTCCTGCCCTTTCTAAAGCACATCTGTTTGCAGAGGTGAAGCTTCTCCTTCTGTCACTGTGGATACAGCTGGTTATCCACACTACCATGTGCCTGTTCCAAGACAGTGTGTGCAGGAGGTATGGGATGGGAATGTGCTACTTTCACTAGCTGACATTGCCTGTGCTCACCTGCAGTTCGTGGAGTCATAGAATTCCCTGTTGGAAGGGACCTCAAGATCATCTGGTTCAACCTTTCTAGATAATAGTAGGCACACTGTTGGTTTGTTTTCCCATGGACATCTGTGATCCCTGTAGCTGACTGCTTCCCATCATCTGTTTGGGGACCCTCCAACAGAGGGAGATAGCCACAGGCATTGCACACCGAGCAGGATCAACTGGAGAGCAGCCAAGGTGGTGCAAACACCTGCAAGTAGCAGTGCTTCAACCTGCTAACCTATTCAGGTGGGGACACTGGCACACCTCCCCAGTGCCATTATGAAGCTGTGTTTCTCTCACAGGCTGTTTGCTAATGTGGGTGGGATGCTGGCACCACTGAGCAAGAGTGACCTGGTGCTTAGGTAGCCTCTGCGATGGACTTGCACTTGGCAGCTTTGGGATGCAGGTTCTTTGAAGTCACAAAGTCATGCAAGTTGATGAAGTCACATGCTCTGAAGCAGCAGCAAATTGAGGCTGTTGCCATTATTGCTTCCTAAATCCCAACAAGATGAAGGACTCGTGTAGGTGTCAGCAGGGAGGATTTGCTGGGGAGCATCGTGAGTTCCGCATTTATTTTTCCAGGCTAGTAACAGTCTCCTGCATTTGTCACTGCTCTCCCTATAGCTCTGATCTTTTTTTGTCTGTGTTTAAAGATCTTTCTATTCTCTGTTTAACAACAGGAGGCTTTAGGTCGAAGTGGCACACCAGTGTATGTAATTTATATATACAAAAAAGATAAATTGCTGCTTCTGGATGCACAAACTGCAAGTATTGCTTTGTTGGCTGAATTAACTTTTGTGCTCTGTCAGGCATGGAAGGTATTGTTGGAGATACGATTTTAGTAGAGAGCAGTGCTAAATATTTTATCTTGTTGGTGAGTGGTGTTGTTGCAGAAGGTTTAAACTTCAAAGCAAGCTTTGCTAAAATGCCTTTAAAATAAATAATAATAAAACCCAAACCAAACAACAAAGGTGGGGAGGGAGATGTAAGAGTGACTCGATTCCTGCTGGAATGATTTCACAGAAGGATTGTTATCCGCTGAGACACAAGGCTTCTATTTGGCCTCCTGCTGACTTCCCTAAACAGTGTTTGCAGGATGTTTAAACATTAAAAAAAAAAAAAGAGAGAGAGACAGACAGAGAGAGAAGATAAAAAACCACTAAAACTGTTGTGCCAGATTGTCTCAGCACACAAGAGCTGCATCTGTATTTCTCCAAGTGACACACTGAGAAGGTATTTAGCACCTCCAAAAAGCTCTCAGTTCCAGGGGTGCAGAGTCAAACTGGACTCCCTGCTGAATTGCAGTTTTGCTGCTGGATCTCACTTTCTGCTCAGGCTTTGCACAGAATCAGTGCATCAGCAGCATGGCATCCCCCTCTCTCTGAGTGTGGGATTCGCACAGGAGCTGCTGCATCACTGCTGCTTTGTGACAGCTTCACCTCCTGGGGCTTCTTTGGTACCTGTTTGGGCAGTGCCTCAAGCAGGAGTCGCAGGTCCACCACCTGCTGCAGCATATGATTTGTAAGCTATTTTGGGATGCTTCTGGCAGAAAAGTGTAATATCATTGTTGAAAAGGATGCTGTGGGGTAGACTGTGACTAAGATGTGAGCTGGCAAATGGCATGGAGGTCTCTGAAGGACAGGGGTCTGCAGTGGAGTGTAGGCAAAGGGGAAATTCAGCTGCTCCTCACTGTGCTGCTCCAGGTGGCTTGGTGAGGTTTAACTGGACTGATAAATTCATAGGCTCTGAGCCCTGTTTAAGGGGAGCTTTGTGTTGTCTTCCTTCAGGTACCACAGGTACCTGTTAGAGGGCTTCATTTCAAGCAGAAGTCTCCAAATATAGCTCAGTAACAGTGAGCAGATTCATTTTAAGGCAGCTACTTATATGCTTGAAGCTGTTTGACCCCCTCCTTGTCTTGTTCTCACACTCCCTATGCTCCTGTTTCCTCCTGCTCTGCCGTGGTGACCTGGCATTTTTAATGGAAATCTGACCTGGACTGAGACTGCATCTTGTACCATGGAGGTGTCCAGGTCTTGCTGCCTTCAAGCCATGTTGCAGGACCAGTAGGGTTGAGTGCAGCACAAGCATGGAGCCCAGGCTGCCACCCATTTGTGGTGGGCAGAGTGTCTTTCCTGTAGGAAGGGGCAGGAGACCTATCATTGAGGCAGGAGGAACGTGACTTGAAATTGTAGATCAAGGTGAGCCCAAGGGTGGCTTCTAAACCAATTACTGGGTTAAGCAGATAACACCAATGGCTGGTGCCCAGATTTATCATCACTTTTGCAGTTCTGGAATAGTGAAAGTTTTTCTCTTTGTTACCTCATGAGGGTACAATGAGGGTCATGCTGATCAGTGAGTGGTTGATGGTGTTCTCTTCTGCTCTCCCCTAGTTTGCATCTGCTTTTTAGGGCAAACACACATATGATTCCTTTGCTCCTGCTTATTCTGGTGTGATTGAATTTGGAACACCAGTCCCCTGGGAACAGAGCTGGTTTTAAGCTCTCATAGGCTCTCTGTTTTCACCATTTGGGACATCTGAGTAGCAGAAATGGATGGTGACCTTAGGCAGGGCAGAAAGAAGCTGTGTAGTTTAACCTCCTGCTGTGTCACATTGGATTTGGAAGAGGTCATGCCTAGAGCTGATGCAGACCCAAATGGTATTAATAGAAGGACCCTCATGGACTGTAAAGAGACAGCTGGGACTTTTTGGAAGGACCGCAGAGAGGTTGCTGGTGGTGGTGTCGTGGTGCGTTGAGAACTAGAGCCTCCAGAGACCACCTTCCATGGTGACAGATCACAGGATCATGGGATATTAGGGGTTGGAAGGGAGCCAAGGACATCACTGAGTCCAACCCCCCTGCCACATCAGGACCACACAATCTAGCTCAGGTCACAGAGAAATGCATCCAGACAGGCTTTGAAAGTCTCCAGAGAAGGAAACTCCACAACCTCTCTGGGCAGCCTGTTCCAGTGCTCTGGGACCCTTACAGTAAAGAAGTTCCCCCTTGTGTTGAGGTGGAACCTCCTGTGCTGCAACTTACAACCATTGCTCCTTGTCCTGTCACAGGGAGCAAGTGAGCAGAGCCTGGCCCCCCTGCTCCTGACTCCCAGCCCTCAGATATTTATTAACATTTATTAACTCCCCTCTCAGTCTTCTCTCCAGACTAAAAAGTCCCAGGACCCTCAGCTTCTCCTCATAAGCCATGCCCTCTAGTCCACTAATCATCCTTGTAGCTCTCCACTGGACCCTCTCATGCAGATCCCTGTTCCTTTTAAACTGGGGAGCCCAAAACTGAGTGCAGTATTCAAGATGAGGTCTCACCAGGGCAGAGTAGAGGGGAAAGAGAACCTCCCTTGGTCTGCTGGACACACTCTTCCTAATACACCCCAAGATTCCATTGGCCTTCTTGGACCCCCAGATCCCTCTCCACAGGGCTGCTCTCCAGCAGATCACCTCCCAGCCTGTACTGATGCAGTTTATTATTCCTTCCCAGATGCAGGACTCTGCACTTGTCCTTGTTGAACCTCATTTGGTTCCTCTGTGCCCAGCTCTCCAGTCTGTCCAGGTCTCTCTGGGTGGCAGCACAGCCTGCAGCTGTATCAGCCAAGCCTCCCAGTTTGGTGTCATCAGCAAACCTGCTGAGCAGACTCTGTCTGTCTGTGCCCTCATCAGTGTCATTGATGAAGATGTTGAACAGGACTGGACCCAGTGCTGATCCCTGGGGGACTCCAATGATCACAGCTCTCCAGCTGGATGGGGCACCATTGATCACCACTCTTTGAACTCTATCTTGTAACCACTTCCTAATCCACCTCACCATCTGCTCTTCCAGCCCACACTTCCTGAGCTTGCTCACTAGAATATCATGGGAGATAGTGTCAAAGCCTTGCTAAGGTCAAGGTAGACTACATCTACTGCTCTCCCTGAATCTACCCATTCAGTTATGTCATCAAAGAATGCTATCAGGTTAGTCAAGCATGACTTTCCCTTGGTAAATTCGTGCTGACTACAGTGCCTTGAGTATCACAGTCTCACAGTATCACCAAGGTTGAAAGAGACCTCACAGATCATCAAGTCCAACCCTTTACCACAGAGCTCAAGGCTAGACCATGGCACCAAGTGCCACGTCCAACCTTACCTTGAACAGCTCCGGGGACGGCGACTCCACCACCTCCCTGGGCAGCCCATTCCAGTGTCCAATGACTCTCTCAGTGAAGAACTTTCTCCTCACCTCGAGCCTAAACTTCCCCCGGCGCAGCCTGAGGCTGTGTCCTCTTGTTCTGGCGCTGGCCACCTGAGAGAAGAGAGCAACCTCCTCCTGGCTGCAACCACCCCAACCACATCATGTATGATCTCATTGTGACTTGAGCTGTGTTGTATGGATTTCACCCAGAGAAAAGCCTGTTTTTCATTTTGGCATGTCCTTGGGAAAAAGTAGGCTCTTCTTTGAGCCATGTCAGCTGCAGGGAAATGGGTTCATCTGTGACAGGGCTTTACAAGTGGCTTTTACATACCCAGGTGGAATGGTTGCACCTGACAGCAATGGTCCTGAGCACTGTTTGAAGTGAGATGGCTATGAAACTAAAATGTAAGTGCTAAAAAGGTAAAAATTTATGGTATACATTAAACATTCAACAAAGAGCTTGAGCTGTGCTTGCTTTGGCAAACAAATACGTCCCCAAATGGATCAAACAAGTTGTAATGCAGAACAAATTGAAGTAGTAGAGGATTTGTCTCAGGCGCTTAAAATCATATTTTATCCTCTGCCTTTATATTACCATCTAGTCAAGGGAAAGAATCATCTTTTGAAATACTGATGGGTAAAAAAAAAAGCTAAGCAAGTAGTGTTCCTTCCTTCAGTGCTGTGGTGCTGCTTGGTACAGTCTGGTGTTTCTGGTGCCACAACAAGCTCCTGGCAAAGCTGGCAGCTAGTGGCTTGGACGGATTCACTCTGATATGAGTCAAGAACTGGCTGGAAGGACAGGCCTAGAGAATGGTGGTGAATTGTGCCACATCCAGTTGGCAGACAGTCACTAGTGGTGTTCCCCAAGGATCAGTTCAATCCTGTTGAATATCCCTGTTCAGTATCTTTATTGATGAACTGGGTGAGGGGATTGAGGCCAGCATCAGTAAGTTTGTATGTGCTCTTCCAAAATAAAAGATGTGATGGTTTGGGTGTTCCCTGCCCCCCACAACTTTAGAAATCACCCAAACTAGACTCAGTTGGCTCTGGAAATTTGAATGAAGCTTATATTTACAGCTGGCACAATTTACAAGCAGATATTTACAGTATATACAGAAATATACAAGGTAAAAAGGTAATACAGAAACACAACTCCCCTCCCAGAAACCTGAGTCCCCAGGAGGGGCTCTCAACCACCCCTCACCTTCCCCCTACCCCTCTCAACCTTACCCCAGTCCTAAGGAAGAATGGAGGTTCGGCCAAGAGGATTAAG